>JAIFGZ020000020.1:600000-973596 GCA_019925245.2 Oryza australiensis | reverse complement strand
GGAGTGGCGACTGGTGCAGTGGGTGGTGCTCCTAGCGCCCGACATGTTGCATATTTATAGTGCTGATGTTAATGTTATGTTAGTACTACTACTTTTGAATGATGAAATGTTAACCGACTCCTTGATTTGCTTGACAGATGAGCTCAGAGATTTTGATAATTGCGCGTTGGGAATAAATGAATATTCTGAGACGCAGTTTACAGATGAATAGATTGATTGGGGAGGAAGATTGGCCTTTTTGTTTTTAGGTGTTGTCATTCGTATTGTCTCTTCAGTTCATATATAATAGATGGCGTTTTAGGAGATTGGTTTTATTTTCTAAAAGTAATGTTATTTTTGTTATGGCCCTAAATAACACCGTTCTCCACCTCCACCGGGATGTGCTTAATTTACTGATGCTGGAATTGAAGTTATATTTCGGTACAGTAAATAAGGGCAAATTATGCCAAGAACAAAAAAATCAACCCTCTGTCCCTAAATGCAAGTTCAAATTTAAACGGCAATGTGCCGTGGTTATCCATACGGCAAAGCCACGATTACTTTCTAGAAATTCAATCATGGTTAAACAACGTACCTGAACTAAGTCTTATATATTAATAATATACTAGCAATGTCCACGCGTTGCAACGAGTGAAATCGAAGCGTGACGTGGATGAACGGAGGAGGCGCAGCGTTGGCCGTGGGAGCTCCGATGGTGGTGGGTGCAGCGCTGGCGCTGGACGGGGATGGGCGGGAGGGCACAAGATGTCATTTTTTATCCGAGCCCTTCCTTTTCTTTTCGGCATTAAGACTCATGGATTAATTTTATAAATACTTAAGGGGCTTTTCGCAAAATAGTCGATAGACGGAAATTTTGGATAGTAAACATTACTTGCTTTATAGATAGTTATACATGGATTAACCAACACCATTGCCCCAGTGCGCTGTACGGCGGTCGAGGCGCGGCACGCGGACTGGGACCTACACAGCAGGGGCGCGGAGCTCTGAGCACACTGGCTAGAGCAGGAGCACAAATGCGATGTGAGTGGTGCGCGCAGATGGGAACGGGAGTGAGGCGAGTAGTGAGGGCGAAGGGTTTTTTTCATCCAAGCTCTCCGTTTTTAGCATTGGGACTGCGCTGTAGGGTCACGAAATACTTGTGGCTCGCTAGCTTGTTCGGCTCATGGTTGGCTCGGCTACCGTTGAGAAATGCTAACGAGCAAGGCCTGTGCAGGGTTTGGCTCGCAAGTTAGAAGCTATAATGAGCCGTCTGAGTCGCCTCGCGAGCCGTCGTGAGCTCAACGAGCCAAATGCAATGTATAAAGCATGGACTAATGTTTTGCTTGTTTTGTATATTCTTTTGCTTGTTTTGTTGTTGATGTGACAATAAATCAATAATTTTTATGATTTTGTGATGGTCAATATGGATCTAATTCTTTGAGATTATAATAGTAATAATATCTAATCTAGTTGCATCATTATATTTGCACGGATAATTGTCAATGGACAAGTGTTATTACGTTAATTATGGACTTAATATATCACTTTTTACTTTTTAAATTGTATATTTGCATGTTTAATAGGCTCAAAAATGAAATGTAATTTGTACATAAATTACACTTCCAGATTAAAGTGGCTTCGCAAGCTAAACGAGCCGGCTCGAGCCGGCTCACGAGCCGAGCCGAGCCTCCCTGCCTGCCTCTCTACCGAGCCGAGCCGAGCCGGTATCCACCCCTAACCGCGGGTTAATTTTGAAAAAAAATCAAGGGGTTTTCTGCAAAATAGCCAGGCAGAACAAAATTTTGGGTAGAAACACTACTTGCTTTATAGATAGTTATAGATTATAGATTATATATATATATATATCAACTATGCCCGTGTGTTGCAAATGCGCAAGTTGGCACATGGAAAGCATGATGAGAACGAGAGGTAGGGCACGCACCAAGCGGGAGCTCCATGGGACAGAGAGAGGGGGCGCCAGGGCTGCATGTATGGGGACGGGAGGGAGCTTATGGGCGAGTGGAGGAGGGCAGAGGTCTTTTTTTTTTCATCCAAGCCCTCTTTCTTTTCAATATTGGGAATTGCAGAGTTAATTTTATAAACACTCAAGGGGTTTTCTCGCAAAATAGCCGTGCAAAAACAAAATTTTGGATACAAACATTACTTGCTTTATATATAGTTATAGATTTAACAAATCGATCAATCTAGTCCCGCTCCCGCCATCCATAATAACATTTTTAGCTCCCTCCATCGCTACTAAGAAAAAGATTTTTCAAATGAGTCCCTACTAAATGAGCCGTAACATTGTTCGATTTAGATAATATTGGTTCAAAAGGAAGACAATACTCATACAAAAATTAATTTGTGCGGACGGGCCTAATGTTCTACCCGACACCCGGTTGGCTTCCTCGTCTCCTCCACAACTTTTTATTCTCTCCTCTCTTAAAATATTCCATCTCCCTACTCCACTCTCTTCTCTTCTCCTCTCCTTCCTCTCCTCCCTTCTCTCCTTACTCCTTCCTCTAGCACCCGTCCTCTCCCCTTACCTTCTCCACCATGGCCGTGACGACGATGGCGACGGAGCGGCCCCATGGCGAGCGAATCCGGCCACTGACGAGGCGACGACAATGATGGCAGCAAGCCGCACGATGGCGGATCCGCCGTTCCTGCCCCAGAGGGTGGATCCCGCAGAAGGCCTGACTCCTGGACTCGCGGATGATGACAATGAGGATGAGGATGATGACAACAACGACGACGGCAAGCCACGCGAGGCGTATCCGGCAGCGCAGCAGTGTGAGAGCGGCTGGGTCTGCCTCACCGCCTCGACGACGATGACGACAACAATGGTAGTGGCTAGGACAGTGACCACGACGGCAGCAAGCTATGCAAGGGCGGATCTGCGCCGAACTTGGGAGCGGCGGATCTGCCACCCTCAACACTAGGAGGGTGGATCCGCGTGATGCTAGACCGAGGAAAAGAGATCCTCCTCCACCGACCCTCGGCAACGACGATGACAACGATGGCTAGTGGACGATGATGACAACGATGGCAAGCCGCGAGGGCGCATCCGACGGCAGTCAAACTCGAAAGCTGGGCATGTGCGACGCATGAACGTGCTGACGGACGGCGCCCGGGCCGTCCTCGCATGTTGGTCCTCTCCACCGCCGATGAACCTGTGGATGCGAGCTAGGGTATCGGGACGCAAAGGTAGGGATGGCGGGGATGCTGGATATGGTTTTTCCTTTTTCAAAATTTTTATTTTATTCTTACCAAAAATTCTAGGTGCGGGCGCGGTTTAACATGCTCGTCTATAAAAACTATTTTCACATGGTGTGGTGGCCGATGTGAAAATCTTCATTTTCGCAGATCAGCATGTGAGCATGAGCACCCACGTGCAAAAATTGAAAGTAGTAGTGCATTTATCTCAAAAATAAATTTATTTTTAGTAATCATTGCATCAAAATTTATAAAATAAAAAATTATTTTATTAGGAGTAGATAAGGTGGAGCATAATTACATGGGAGTAGATAAAGTAGGGGTATTGTGTTCTTTTATTGGTATATGTAGGGTGGGTGAAAAATTAAAGTTCTATTTTTCAAAGAAAAAAGTGAGTTGGAGTAGACTGCAACTCTAGTAGCATACACACTGTGCAAATTTGTCAACATATTCAAGTAGGTCAGAGTTCGTTCGAAATGCGGATCAGGGTTCACTAATCCGGATTAAATTGCTCACTCCTGGTCAATCCGTCAATGAAGTGCCACGTTAATATGGATAATTCTAGAAACGGACTTAGTGAACACATGAGACTCACGTGAAGATTTGAGGTAGGAAAACATCACCATTTCATTTTGTATTAACTCCAGACTGCAGTTCCAAAGATTGGACCTACTTGTACATGCCAGATATGTTAACGGCAATTGCAGGAATGAAAAAATAAAAAATAGAAAAAAATACAGAATTCAGGAATATAAGATGAAATAGATGATTGCAAAACACAATAAAAGTATATAAATGATTGTTTGATTAGTCCACAAGAAAAACGTAGAAATTGATGAGAGAGATAGAGTAAAAACAAATTTTCTAAAAGGTTGGACCACGTGAAATGAGCCATTGTATAGAAATTTTATAGATTTAAAAATCCAATCCTTTAAATCAAAGTGCCAAATAAAAAAATTCCTATAGGATTTTAATCTTATGAAATTTTTCCATAAATCCATTGATTCAAAGGAGCCCTAAGTCAACTTCTATGTAATTTACTCAACTTCCCTATCGATCTCAATGTGACCAGGCTATAATACAAAACAAAAATATGTGGAGCATGGTGTTTTAGTTTTTCACAAAACACAATATAGACACATCGCTTATATAAACACGTGTATACTTAGAGCATATATAACAAATTCGGTCCAACAACCCTCTAAAATTCTCATTTTTAACTAATTTAAACAAAATTTATTTTTCAATAGGGATTGTTTATCTCATTCAAAAAAATTGATTTTCTTTCCTATTATTTTTGTTCTTCATAAATAACTAACCGAGTCCGGCGCCTAACATCGCGTTCTCGCACATTACTCTTCTTCCCACGCACGTGTTTTGGTGTCGTGCGTCTAGCCCTACCCGTCCCCCACCGTCGCATCCTCCTCCACCTCCTCTACCACCGCCACCCTCCTCGACCTCTCTCGTACACGCCGCCGCATCCTCCACCGCCGCAGCCTCTCCCTGACCGCCCTCGCACCGACGCGCCACGCTTCTCCTCCCTTCCCTTCCCCGCCACCGCATCCTCCCCCACCGTCGCATCCTACAATTTTTAAGAAGAGTTTGTTTCCCATGGAGGAATTTCACCCCTAGCATCCATTAGATAAGCAATATTTGACCAGAGTAATAAAAAACTGATGAACAACTATTTGCATGCATGAGGCCACACAACATATATAGGCCAACAAAAATCAGGTCCAAATCAAATTTAAATTTATAAAAACTAGATTTTAAGACTTCTATTGGATGAGAGATATATTTTCTGAGTTATTTTTTAGAATGCCTAAAAACAAAATTATTGAGAATTTTTAGTCAATCTGTTGCATGGACTCTATCTTATATCTTTATGAGCACCTCACTATTGATGTGTATGTTTTCTACCACTAAATAATAATTAACCATAAATATAAATATACTCGTCAAGTCTAAAACTTAAATCCATGTGAACAGGGTTTCACCATTAAAACCCAACTACGCTCACTTCACGAAGCCCGATGTATTAAACATGTAGAGACAAACAAAATTCTTTTCGAATAATATTCTTATATCTGATATATATATATATATATATACATATACGTGTGTGTATAGCACTCAAAAAGTACATGCATAAGTAGACCAGTTGTATAAGAATATTTATCAAAATAAAAGCAGAGAGTACTAGAAAAATATCTACAAGGACTGAGTACAAATGTGAAAAAGAAAAGTACACTATTTAGATAGATTCATAGAAAATCAGTTGTACATATATAACTTCGGTTGAAATCTGTTAGAAAAAAACTTTTTGTTATGAATTTAAAAACTATAGTAGTGGTTTTAGTTTGCCATGGGAGGTACCAATAATTGTGAAAAAACGACATAATGGCGCTTTCTTGTACTTTTATCTAAACGATCAAGCAATGTATTTAATGCTTACAAATATGTGGTTTCTCCCTTTCTCCCTACATGCACTTCTAACTAGTGTGGTAGTGCCGAGAAAAATATCTTCATGTCTTTTAAGCCAACATGACATGTTTAATTGTACTGGAGGACTTTTTGGGCTTTCAGTAGGTCAGGGGCAGCACTCAATTGACAAATTGACCACCCCTTGATCAATCAATGAGCATGCAAAAACTTGAGACTCGATTTTGGTCCTCATTGTTTAATTAAATATGGATAATATATCATTCGATTAATTAATAAAGTAATAATAATTAAATGTGAATAATATATCATTCGATGTATTAGCAAAGTAATAATAATTTATAGATAAAACTTTTCTATATATCTTTTAACGATTTAAATATCTATGCTAAAAATAAAAACTTTAAAATTAAATTAAAAATTTAAATTTTGACGATGGCTAATACTGTACAGAAGGAAACTACGAGGATCGACTTCAATTGTGCAATTGAGCTGCATGCGTGCGTAGCATGGTTGATGAGCATGTGCGACTATGGCGACTGTAGGCTGTAGAGGCCATTCTCAGCTGCATTGGTTTGGTTGGGTCCTCCACATGCATACATACACAAATTAATTGGTCCATGCCGCCTACAGATATAGTTACTATATAATCTATATGGTTTTATATCATCTGCAGAATATGAACGCAACAAACTTGAAATTTAATTATGGCGTGGGGTTGCATTGTTTCTGTATTTGAGAGATCTATGTCCTATGGGCCAACGCTGGCTATATTACGAGTGAATGTTGAAAGTGACAGTACTACTGGTTTGTTCAGCGTCAAGAAAGAAAATATGGTGGTTTAGCAATAAACTATATATAAAAGGTATTTCTATATTATATAGAGTCTGAGTACATTGATTTCTCCCTCTCTTTTATTTGAAGTATCTAGTGTAATACACACACACTCTCTATATATAAATATAAAGCGTTTTTTAAATAAGTATTTGACCAATAATTACTTTACCTTAATATATCACTTATTTGACGCAAATTGGTAATCATAAGAAAGTATTTTGAATATAAATCTAATAACATTAATTTGTGTTCATTACAAATTGTTAGTCAAAAACTTATCCTAAAGAAATAAAATATTTCTTATACTTTCATACAGCGGGAATACTTGATTTCTCTGGACTAGGTACTAAATTATGGAAGTGTTTAGTTAAAATATTAATTGCTACAAAATTTCACATGTCCCTTGGTTTTTTATACAAGACATTACACATGTGGCAACAACGGAAGATGGCATCTTAAGAAAGTGGCAACGATAGTGTGAGTCGAGATAGTGTCAAAAAGCCTCTTCATGTGATTTTTTCCCCGTTAATATTACTTCATTCATCTAAAATTAAATTTAAATTTTGTCCTAAATATAGTGAGGTAAAAGGTAAGTTTTATCACTGAGCTATCCATCCTATCTCTCTCTCGGCTAAATTATACACCTCACCATAAACAAGTTTTTCTACCTCTCTCCTTAATAACTATTCCTCTCATAAACTTACCAAGTGGTAGTAAGTGGTAACTTGTGCTTAAGACTTTCTTTTTTGAAAATTACCAACTATTACTTGATAATTTATTTTTTTACTTTAACATTCAATTGGTATTTGTACTTTTAATGTTTGAGCAAGTCAGAGCTAATTGTGGCACAAATTAGATACTCCATAAAACGCTCTCATAATGGCAGCGTAATAATAGGCTTGGAATTAGAATACTAGAGTACTAGTTCTTAGGGTTATTCAGTTTAGAGGAAACATAATTTGAATTTCTAAGGATTAATTTCTAGGTGTATCATTCGGTTGAGAAGAATGTAGGTATAGAAAAATCAAAGAGAACTTCCCTTTCCTACATGCTGTAAAGAAAAACATAGGAAATTTTTTATCCACTCAAATCTTTTGAAATTTTGTAGATTGAAAAACGCATGCATTTCTATTTCTTCACTTTTTTATTTTTATGGGTTGGAATTCCTCCAAATCTAATATGCCCGTAACGTTTTTGTTTATCGGTAAAATTAGATACATATGAGGTGGGTCCGAAGACTCTGAACTCTTAAAGTAAATGGCCAACTTGCTGGATTCTTTCTTGGAATCCTGATAGGGTAAAATTTTAAAATGTGAATACCTTGTGTCTCACATAACACCTATGCTCGTTTCCCACATTAGAGAAACAAAACATTTGTTTTATGCTTCCAACGTTGTAATTAACTAGCAAAACCATAACTTGCGCCGCGTATCAAGGGAAATATGGTCAAGGTTCAGTAGTACCCTGATAGGCTGTTTAATTATGTGAATTGTAATTTCTCTCTTCTTCGAACTTCCATGCCACTGCCAGAATAATTGTTTTAGAACCTCGGATTATAAATATAACACGATCAAATCCAAATGAGATTGCAATGTTAGAAGGTAGCACTGAGGTTGTTGTAAAAACCAATTTTCTCATTGAAATGTTTTCAGTGCTATGATAAGATGTTTTATCCTTGGAGTCTTTTCACTTTATAAGATTTCTTTATGAGATAGCATTGGCCAATATTTCTCATTTACATCCATCCAGCATTGGCCAAGATTTCTTTTGAAATGTTTTATTAGTGATGTTAATCTTCAAAATGCATGCATACATTCAGGGTGTTATACGGAATTTTCCCAAGATTATAAGCTCCTGAAATTGCCATTGCTATCTGAGTATATGTAATCTACAACATGAATGCCCTATGTAAAGGTCAATAGTTTTCGAATGAAAATTTTGTACAGAATTGGTGTGAATGTAAAGCATTAAAAGGGAGATCTTAATGTTTTTTTACAGGAAAATATAGTACTACCTGTGATGTTGTTGCCGTTTCCTAGCTATAGTTTGTTATAAGTATGTACTTAAATATACATACAAGTGAATTTCAGTTGGGAACCACCCTACCAAGTTTCACATTGGACCTCCTTTAGCACATATTTTCACATAACCCCTTCTCTTCCCTTTTTTTTTCACTTTGGAACTATTTCCTCAACACCTCTGTTATCTCCATGTAGGCAGGGGATGGCAATGTGGTGGTGAGACAAGAAGAGAGTAAATAGTGTGTAGGTCGGTGGCACGCAGGGATTAAGCTTGGCCAAAAAGAGTAAACATAGTACAAAGTAAAAAAATGTTAAAAAGAAGAGGTAAAATGTGAAAATATATGATAGGGGTATCCAAAATAAAACTTAGGTAAGAAGAGGGCCCAAATTGAAATTCACTCATATAACTACATATGTATATATTGTACAGCCACCTCAGCACGTCATACATAAATGGATCTTCATAAAGAAAATAGTAGCCACGTTTAAATAATTTTTCCTTTCAGTCATAAAATAGATGATAAGCGCAGGAAAACACTAGAACTCAAGTCTTCAACAAACAGGTATGCATGTACATGTGTTTGCAATTGCTTGCTTGCATGTTTTACTAACAATTTCTTTGGTTTCTTTCGGTTAAGTTGGCCTGGTCTTTCTTTGTACTACCGTCTACAAATTTGTTTTGTGCATCCTCACATACATAGGGTTTAAAGTTTCTAGAGGTTGGTGATGATCATGATCAATCCACTACCACATGGAACCCTAGCTAGGTGATGATTGCTGCAATAGTTGGGGGAATAGGGTAGTAGTGCTTTATTTACATAACAACTTTGACATGATTAAGACTGAGCTTATCGAAAGCGACAACACATTATATTTATATTGTTTTATGGGAACTGGTTAATCCATGCTTAGCCAGCTAGGTAGCCATAACACAACTTATATATATAGACACATAGAAATTTGAATCAATTTCTTAATTTATATATCTAACCTATATCTCAGTTTGGTTTGAAATAAGTGGATTTTTGTAGAAGTTCCATGTTTGACAAACAGTTCATTCTAAATGGATGCCTTAAAGTTTCAAGTGCCGATCTATTTCTAGATGAAATTTATTTGGGTAAAATAAGAATATCCAATTTGATCCCTCAAGTTTCTGTCTTAGAATCACTTTGGTCCTTGACCTTTTATTTTGCCGAAACCAACCCTCCAAGTCTGCTCTTTGGATCAATATGGTCCTTCGGCCAACATGATATATATCATGCCATGTAGGTCAGACAACTCAGTAAATGTCTTGGTGGCAAGGCCTATGGTGAAAACACTATTAATATTCTACCTCTGTATTTCCTAATTAACAAAAAACATTGTAAAATCAAAGTGTGTTTGATTCGTTATTTAATGATGAACAATTGGTTATTTGGGATTTATTGATTTGAGTGTTTTGATTTTGAAAGAGTTGAATTTTCTGATGATAAATGTGGTTCACTTAGCCAGCATGGCCTGGCTGACCGGGCGTGAAATTCTGGCTGTCTGACCGAAGGTGTTTCGGCGGTCGACAGGGGCGCTGCTCATGGTCGACCTGGCCGAGCCACCCGACTGCTGCCGATTTCGTTTCGGTTTTGGTTTTGGTTTGTTTCCTTATACATACATGAAAGTTTCGTGTTCCTATGCACGTGTCTCGGTTGTTTATGCTAACAATGAGTCAAGTTTGGATAGCTTGTGCTCGGATATGGTATTCTTTATTTAATTGTGTGCGTATTCTTTACGCCGTAAAAGTGTTGTCGGTGATCGAGCCTGAGTCAACTTGGAGATAAGGTGACGTTCGAGATGGGGATCATGCGGATGTCAAGGGTAGAGATTAGTGCACATGATTGAAAGTTTCCATATGGCATACAATGGAGATATTGCTGCGTATGGAAAGCGGAATTTCGGTTTTAGGAAAACCGGATTGTTACTGTTGGTTTATGTATAGTTTTTTTCTTGTACGGGAAGGTTTCCTAGTGGATTAGGACTTCTTGTATGAGTAGGATTCGTGGCTCTTGGCTGCGGATTTTGTGTATAAATAGTGAGGAGGCGTGGCCTCTCTGATTGCTTTTATCGCTTTTGAGTTCAAGTTTTAGAGTTTCTCAAATTAGGTTTTAAGTTTAGATTGAGATTTTGTGAGGAGTGCTTTGTTCGCACTTTGTAAACACAGTAGAGTTTCAATAAAGATCAATTTTCTTAATAGTTCTTTGTGTCTACTTCTTCCTGCGGCGGCGTAATTTGGATCTCGCTTAACCTGGCCGACCGCAGACGATACGACGGTCGATCGCTGCCTTCTTCCCGTGCTAGACCGCAAGCACATTGGCGGTCGACCGACGTCATCGACATCGGCTACACAGCAGACGGCCGAGGCGATCGGCTACGGGTGGTCGATCGAAGGCCATCAAAGCGCAGACGGGCCAATAAAGACGGCCGTGACGGTGCGACATCTGCGGTCGACTGGCTTCACAAAACAGAGGTAAAGTTTAATTTCCGCTAAAACTTTGTTTTTTGAGGTAATCAACCATTCACCCCTCCTGGTTGGCTTTTAGTTGGGCATTCGATCCTACAAAACATAACCACAATAATATATAGCTGCTCCTTTTATAGGAGTCCTCCATATGTACCTATTCATGCCCAAAATATATAATAATAAAAGTTATAAGGGGGCACCTCCGTGATGAATTTTCTGTTATCAAATTGAGATAATAGGGAATATCTCATTGAGATTGCCATCAAGGCTAATTAAGCTCTTGCTAGGTTTTCCTGCAAACCCCACATAGCAGGCCCAAGCTCATGACCCGATTGAAAGACAAACTTCAAGTAGTGCTTTTGACAAAAAAATACAAAGTTAGAAACCAAAGTGACCCTTAAATTCAGTTTCACTTAAGGAACTGAATTGACTATCCTCACAAACAAATTAAACTAGATAAGACCATCTCGTGTTGTTATTTGGAACATTATGTTTTGATATTTTTATAACAATTTGAGTCCATCATTGAATGGTTACTGGAGTGGGCTCTTAAAAGAGATGTCATGTCAAAGGTGAGACGAAGAAATGCAGTGGTATCCTAGGATGAACACGTTGACAACCACCCTCACCTTCAAGTTTCACCGTGGCTACACGCCATGGGAGCACTCGAGGAGGAACACCATGTCAGCGCGCATGCAAGTGCAAGTTGATCACGCCATGGATGACAACAACGGTGGTGCGTATGATGTTGCATATATGGCTCAGCCGAGGATGCGGTGTCATCCGAGACTTGGGTATGATTCAGCCCGCCGTCACCGTTGTCTCCTTAGCGCCTGCTCAAAGAAGCCGCAATGGTCCTCACCACCCACAATCCTCACATCATGGCCTCGCTCCATGTAGTGCAAGGAAGATGTTGTGGGGGGCACTTTCCTTCTCCATTTGTTGCTCGCCGTAACTAATTGCCACCATGGTCCATGACAGATTAGAGGCAAGGATTGCAATTTCGAATGAAATTTTCAAAATTTCTGAAATTTCGGTAATTTCATCCCCGTTGGCAAGCACATATCTCACTCAAAATTTTCATTTTTTTCCAATTTTTTGTTGATTTGGTCAAATTTTATTCAAATTCATTCAAAATTCATCAAATTTTCAAAAAATTCGGCCAAAAGAGTACCGAAATTTTGGAGATTTTGGTTCTTTGGCTTCCGCAAAAGTCACAATTTCAAGATTGCTAACCCTGATCCGAGGTCCTTCCGTATCGGTTTGTTCCAATAAAGCTACAGCTGGGGCAATGGAGGTACTTCCCATTGCACCGTGCCAACCAAGAGAACAGTGGCGGAGTACGGTGTCCTTGCTAGTGAACTCCTTGACGAATTGGTTTCAATGGCTATAGTGGTGGCAACATTTGGTCGAAAGGCTGATTTACATATCAATTACTCTTCGACATTATCTTCCACTTCGACTGACGTTAGTCTCCCATGGTGATGTGTGAGATTCGATTTGCCGCTGATTTTGTAGATTCTACTTCTTGGTTTGAGGAAGACAAAGACAAGGACTACATACAACCAGCAGGCTGCTATGCAGAAACAATGGTTATACATATTTTCGCCAACCGTAAATAGAAGCTTTGCAATAGTTGTTATCTTTATTTTTATGATGTTGCTTTAAGTAGTTTTCTTATTTTTAATCAAGTTTTGATTATGTAATTTGCAATAATTTGACCTATAACCTCTACAATAATTGGTTATAACTTTTAAAACAAAATCCAAAATGAATTCCATTATCTAAAAATATGAATGAATTTTTTTTCAAAAAACCATACAAAATACAACTTGTATACCAAATAAAATGCATATGAAATCCCAACATTCCAAACAAGATAATTAAAGGCCCATACTTTGGAGCACATGAATTCTGTATAATTCACTCGTAAAATATTCCATTATCACCTTATTTGAGTAAAAATTTGCCACATTCCAAATAATAGAACATTATCTAAAAATTACTTTGACTAGAACCCTCTTTATTTTTTGGTAAACAATTTGATTTATAAATTCAAAAATATAAATATAGTGATGCAATATACAATGAGTGACTTCATGTTGAATTATTCTGTGTATAGTTCTCCTGTTGCTTTTGGTGAAGAAACCATATTTTCAAGGTTCCATTCCTAAGTTTGTTTTAGACAAAGTGAATGTAACTTCAGGTCCCCGTATGTACCAACTATAGCAGCACATACCTATTTAATCACACTAGGGTTTTGGAGTTATGTACTCACAACTATAAAACCACATCAAATGTTTTTCCTTTCTATTCCTAGGATCCTTTTTGGCACAGCTCCGCATCCAAAAATTTTTAGAGCTGTGTTGGAGAGTGATACTCCTACAACGGGAAGAGAAGACACCCACTTTGAAGATTCGGCCAGGGGGCGAGTAGAGATCAAGCTCATGATGCGTGTGGTATGCGAAGACGTGTAAAATTAACAAATACAAATACAACACGTATATAGGTTTGGCCGTTCGGAAGTGTAATACCCTATTCCTATGTTTGGGGCTATGAAAATGCAAGAGTGTACAATGCAACTTACAAGATGTGTTTGTACTAGGGTTTCCAAAGATCCGATCAATCTCCCCTCTAAGTGGCATAACCTCTTCCTTTTATAGTTCAAGGAGGGGTTTACAATGCTGTTATCATCTAGGGAATATCTATGCTACGTCCTTGTCATTGTCCTTGCCGACATCCTTGACTTATCACGGCGGGCTTGTTTTTACTCGTGCCCCGGTCACTCATCCAGAGGCTCCGTGACAGTTGTGTATTTTCCTCTCACCACTTGTTCGAAACCGGGCTTGGTAGGCCCAAGCCAAGTCACAATAGAGTCGCCGTTGATTTCCTTTACTTGGCGGTGAAGTTGTAGATCGCTCGCTAGCACACAACACGTCGCTCCGCCCCCGTTGTTTTGAGTGACGCAACGTTGCCGGTGGCTTCAAACATCGCCACCACCGGTTACATGTGACCGAGTTATAATCTTGAACCGTAATCTCCGGGTGCCGCAATGCAATCGACACGATGATGTTGCCCTCGATTAGGTCGCTGGCCTCACCATGCTACTCAGATCATCGGCAGCGCCCACAACCTTTGCTTTGTGAATAACAACACCCGAGCGGAGTCCTCTATGAAGAGCCCGGGCCAACCAATATCAGCGGGCTCCTTGTTAGAATCATCATATGATCTATTTTTACTATGAAGTAATGTCAATCCCCGTGTTGTTACATTCTAGGTTGTGTTCTCGTCCCTGGGCACATACCGTGCCCGGGTCCCCCGGCCATGCCCGGCCCCGTGCACACTCCCTTGCCTTTTAATAGAAGTTCATATTATGTTCGACGAGTTTATCAAAGATATTAGTGATGAAAGAGTTCACGATGAACCTACCTTGAAAAATGTAAATCTTGTAGGTTTTCACATTCTTCTTGACATAAGAGTGTGTAATCAACAAGGACATGGGTGCCTCGTGGCCTTGGCCAGAGCAGACCTGCTTGCACTTTATAGATATAGATCTTGTAGGTTTATGTTGGTATTTCTTACTGGTCACGTATAAATCCGTAAGCGCACAAAATATCGTTGTAGCACTTCACCCAAGAGTATTCCAAGGTACCGAATTCACAGGAACATGTGTGAATTACCTAAGGGCCAGTTCATCCAAGGACAACAAGAATATATAGGCGAGGGTGTAGAGAGGATTTATATGGTTGTGGTTCTAGAGAGATGGTAACTCCTTACTCTATTTACTTACTTTGGGCATTGGCTTATACTCGGCCTATCGAGTGACTCCCTAAAGCTCTACGACGCACCCTGACGTGGAGGATCGAAAGGACGAATAGGGTCTGTCACCACCGTCACCTACCTCTACAACCCGTGGAGTACGCGGCAAACAAAGGTAAACCCTAGCCTAGACACTACGTCTACGCTATTGATTACTACTCTAGTCTTGGCCAAGAACTTTCATCTTCATCAGAGTCTTATACTAGAGCATCCACGAATGGACTATGATCCCGTAAGTAAATGAAGTAAAATACTTACTCAATGAAAAGGATTCCAACCATAAGAAATCACAAACACTTACTCAATTGAAAGAAGCATCCGTTGAGGTACAATGTCTGAGATCAATGCCAAGATACTCGGCACTCCTCCGGACTACCCCTCACTCTCTTCCCACTTTCTAAGCACTAGAGAATTAGGGCTTCGCCTTTGGAATGAAGCTCTTTTTCTTTTCTTGTGTGTTCTTAAAGTAAAGAGAGTGGGCTCCTTTTATAGTGTGCCAATGACAGCTTGTAGGTCGATGGAAAGGTTGGTAAACACCCTTAACCGTCATTGAGGACCAATGGGGAGTTGCCACGTGCAATGTGGTGGTTAGAGGCTCCAAGAGTGGTTCACCCAAACCATCTTCACCGCCTCCGGCCACCGACTTTCTCCGCCTCTCGACAGAGGGCCCCTATGGTGGCTGAGGTTGGTTTAGCCCCACTTTAAGTCCGTTTTGACAATCATGTGGGCCTCCAATCCTTGTGCTCGCGTGTGATTGGTCGAAGATGTATCTTGTCGCATGGAGGATGTGTTTTCTCCCATAAATCACCTGCATACCAATATTCACCAACACTTGTGGAACGGATTAGTAAATAACCCTACCACTATATTGATGTTCATCTTTTATCCATTTTATGCGGGAATTGATGGTTGGATTTTATTATTTAAGGTCCGACAACAGCTTTTCACACTCTTCTTAACATAAGAGTGTGTGACCAACAAGGGCATGGGTGCCTCGGGCCTCAAATGCCTGAGCGGACCCGACGCACCTTAAATATAGGTCTTGTAGGTTTCCACACTCTTCTTAACATAACAGCTTTGTAACCAATAAGGGCATAGGTGTCCCGAGGTCTCGGCCAGAGCAGCCCTAACCTCTACTCGCCAAACTGTCGATTCTTGTCTATCCAGTGGAATGACTTCGTTTAAGGCAAAAACATATTTGACGTGGTAAATGTTGCCTTAAAACGTGAAGAAAGGGATACTCTAGTTCCCATTTCTCCAACAAGCTGGATATCCATAGCTCTGCGAATTCATGGATCTAGATCAGCTGGTTATGATAACATTTGGATTAATCTTCTATTTTAAATAAAATTTAAAATTTTAGACCACTATAGCATACAAATTTTAAATCTAGTGTGGATCTAAAATCTAAAGCGGACTTAGGTATATGACCCAATTAACTCACATCCACTTATAATTTTGCTTTATATATGTATGTTTCATTGGAAACAGATCAGAATCATTAGCATCTTAATTTTTTAACTAATAGGTAACAAGGTTATCTGCTGACGTAAAGATAAGCTAGTAGGGTTATTTGATTTGCTTGCCAACATACTTGCACGATCCATCTAATTTTACACCGAAATGGGAGGTTCACTGTATTTTTACTTTTTAATTTTGATATGGCAAAGCTATAATGTGAAAACTAAGAAAAAATATAGTTTCGATGGAAAAAAACTTACCTTAGATAGTTCAATTCAATTCAATTCAATTAAGAGAAATCACTCGAAAGGTGTGAGGAAGACCGCAAGCTGGTCCCATACAGGAGAGCACGTTCTCTATATGTCGATTCTATGTTTCTACCAGCGAGTGGTTTTTTTTTTTACGTACGAGACCAGGATTTGAACATAGTTGATAGCTTCCCAGCGCAAGGCATTTTATCATCATGCTTCAAGCATGTTCGCACTTATCAATAATAAAGTATAAATGTCTAAGGAACATATACTAACAGTTCCGTGATAGGTTCATTGTTGAAATAAAGCCCATGAAGATCGAGTTCCTAGTCAATCTAGCTAGGGTTCATCAGCAGAGTGGAGGCAAAACTCAATGTGTATGGAGCACATATATAAATATCAGTATGTAGGTAGTTTTCCTCAATTAAAAGTAGTCCAGGTCAGGGAACTGAATTAAACTACTTTTCTTTAATTAGAAGCCCTCTAAATTGGGACAGAGGAGTAGCATTTTACTATAGGGTAAAATGACATTCGATGGCATTTCATAGAATCGATAGCTTGTCAGTAAAACGTACAATTTATCTTTAAGCATGCATGGCTCTAGTAGTGCTTGCTTACAGAGTTGCACGTGTCTCTGTTGGAAGCATGCAACCATTTGATCCACCCCGATTTCAGCATCTTATCTTGCCATATGGAAATTTAGGACTGTATCAACCATATATAAATATACTGTACTCCAACTGGTATAGCCTCTTGAATCTATGGTCTTTGGCATCCAACAATCCAAAAACTTATCAGTCAACATGCCCCCTGCCCCACCTAGTCTTTTTGAATTTTTCAATATTTATTATAGCACCTAACTAATATTACATATGGTAGTAATTACTAATGAACAGACCATGATACCCAGTTTGAAGTGAGTTGAATTTTAATAAAGAACCTTTTTGTTTTATGAATTGTTTACTCACATATCTTGCTTAATTAGAAAAAATATTGTAACCCAAGCACATAAACAATCGCTCTACATGTTTATTTTCACAATATATTTGATAATATTGTATATTATATATCCATAAGGTTATATAAACAATCATGTTTTTGTTTATAGTTGTTTTGATGTGCTAGTCTATAATTACTTTTTAAGTTGCTATGAAAAAACTTATAAACGTTGTGATTTGTGTTGCATACCAAATTGTGGTCATAAAAAAGATGCTATCCAACTATTATGCCTCTCTCAATTATTTCATATTTCCGAACATCATAATTTGCAACATAGAGCCAAACAATCAAATAACCAAAATCCAAAAACTGTTGCACCAAACCAGAGTATCAGATTTCTTTTGCCCCCTGTTTTCACACAAGTCCAGCCAGGCTTTCCACTCTGATTTATAGGTGTCTTCTAATTCCTGAGATGGCTACATCAGCCATGGATCCTACCAAGAAACAAGTGTGGATTGTAGATCAATGGCATGCGGATGCATAATCAACTCATTGTCACATGCACAGTGACGCGTACAGCGATAGCAGGAAGAAATGGTGCAAAGTATCAAACACCAGGTTGAATTGAATGGTTGAACTTGATACTACGCATCAATGCTGTCCCGGTTGATCTACATGTAAGCATCTCCAGTGATTGGTTACAGCATACAGCAACAGTAACTTCGAAATTGCGTGCACGCGTCGCATGGATGGATGGATGATGTATGGCCCAGCACCCATGTGCTGGTGTACTGCAGTGCGCGGCCACTCCTTGTCAGCAATTTTATTCTTGAAACTAACCGATTAAGGTATCTTCGTTTGTTTTATAAATATGTAAAGCAGCTGTCTCTTTTCTTAAACTTTTGACAAACAATATTTATTTAACTGGAGTACTTAGTAAACTAAAACAAGTACCACTATATTTATCAACAAAAATAAACATGTCTCTCTAGTGTCTATATGCATAAATATTTTTCTGAAGAGACGATAGTCCAAAGAACTAAGAAGACCAATTGCTTTCGTATGTTAAAAAACCAAGGTAAGACATGGATCAACCCACTGAGTACTCCCTCTATTTTTGTAATTTAATGACTTTTGGATATTACGTATGATCATTCGTTTATTAAAAAATATAAGACACATTTAAAATATATTTAATAACAAAAAGTCACATCAAAATAAATGATTTTTCTTATTTAACAAATATCATGTCTAAAAGTCGACAGCTTATGTATTTAAAAACGAAGATATATAATACTATGTTTTATCAAACTATATTAAGTCAACAGGTAACGACAAAAATAATATCTATTTTTCTTTCTACTTAAGCTGCGTTCGTTCGTGATGGTTTCCAACCTTCACTTCCTTTCCATGCACACATTTTTCAAAATGCTAAAAGGTATATTTTTTAAAAATTTTAATAGAAAAATAAAAAAGTTGCTTTAGAAAATCATATTAATCTATTTTTAAGCCAATACTTAATTAATCATGCGCTAATCTGTCGCTCCGTTTTTCGTGCATGTGAGATTAGTTTTCAGCCCACACCAAAGAACACAACCTTAAGCCTTATTGTCTCGATTGACCAACATGGAAATTGCACATGTCAAAAGAAAAACATAGCCATAATTTGCAATTTTTGGGGTTATCGACGAAATGGAAAGCTTTGTTTTCTGGTAGCGAAGATGTGAAGTCCAGATGGCTGGATCTGGCATCCATTTTATTTTATGTTCTTGTCTAAAACACACTACCTCTACTTTGAATCTTCTTTTTGTTTTTATTTGTTTTATCTACCTATGGAGTGTCACTTATTTGTTTCCATTGATTCCTCCCAACGTTATGTATGTATCATACTAGTTAGGAAGTCATTCCTAGTGGGAGGTTTAATTTTTATGTTCTCAAGTATGCCATATTAGCATTAAAACATTTAGTTGATGGTTGAAATATTAATAGCATATACAATACATTGTTTTATTTTTTTTATTTGTTGGGCAATACATGCAAGAGATAAATTACATTGAAAATATTGTACACATGGTTTCATCTAGATGAAACTAATATCGTGGAATTAAGACGGCATATGGTTGTCCGATGAAAAGAGTACGCTCACCGATTAATCACAATACGGATGATTAATCGGAATTATACGAAAATTTGGCATTTGCATAATGTATGTATATTTTTCATAATATTATACACTTCTTTGGAGATTTAGATATATACGAATATATAAATTAAATATGTTCATGTTGTTTTTATATTGGACATCCATAAACTTGACATTAACTTCAAATATAGCTTTCAACACTGTATACATCAAACAATGATAGGGTTTGGTTATATTGAATAAGTAAAACATAAAAATATATAACAAAACCATGCTAAACAAAAATCCTAAAAGACTACTTTAAATTATCATCAAGTATAACATGTGTAACATGTGGATGATTATTCGGACAATTAAATGGAAAACGGCCAGTCAAGCGCTAAAAACAAAATTTTGAGCTCACGAAACAAATGATAAATGTGGACAGTATCATGTTAACGTAACGGTTTTGCTACCGTAACCATATATGCAGCCGATTAAACGGCGGTATAGCCATTTTCCACTACATGAAACCTATTTCATCTGCCTCTTCATTGATTTCTTATCAAATCATCAAAAGTGTTGACATGCCACTTATTAAATGAGAATGAAACTTTATTGGAAGTAGCCTAAGTATGGAATGCAACAACAAATTGGCAAAATGGTACATTTATTGTTTCCTCGATCCCTTGATAAATGTAAGGAGTGATTCCATTACTAACTTTTCTGATTACGAACCAACAGGATCACTTATATATATGTATTATGTGTCATTTACTACCGAAAACGATCTTTGATTGAAGCATCAAAATCCATAATTATCCCGGAATTTCCAATAAAAACCGAGACTAGAAAACATTTTTAGTCCCGGTTTAAAAGACACCACCCTTTTCTAGAATCTTTAGTCTCACAGGTGTCACAAACCGGGACTAAAGATCGCTAGATTCTTGTCGACCACAAAGCCGCCGCCATCTTTAGTTCCTGCTTAGTAACATCAATCGGGACTAAACATTCTATCTTTTGTCCGGTTAGTATTACAAACCGGAACTAAAGATGTAACATCAACCGTAACTAAAGTGAAGAATATTTTTTTAATTGCATGATTTTGTTGTAAAGAAATAAAATTAATTTGTTGCATGATTTTGTTGCATGATTAAAATGACCTGAAATTAATTTGAGAGGATCTATAAGTAAAAAGGGAATGGTGTTATATGAAGGTGGGTGATTAAAGATAGAAGGAAGCTTTAATCCTTACATTGTAATTACAAATTTGGTGATAATATATTATTTTGGTGATAATATACAAATCGAGTGATTACAATATTAATAAGAACATCACATTTAAGATACCTTTCATTGTATTGTCACTATAACCTTCCATACCATAGCCTTCGCATATTTTAGTTTCGTAGTTCGTCATGTCGAGTTTGTGTCATGGTCGAGGTCTTGTTACTGGTTAGATCATGTTAGAGTCCAGTTCGTGTGTTTCCTCCTTTGTTTTCATCAAACCCTAGCCGCCGCGTCTAGTTTGTGCGCGTGTAACAAGTTTTACGCGCATTGTTCCCGCTTTCTTCGTCTTCTAACTTGGAGTCGGTTTTTAAAACAATCATAACTTTTACATACGAACTCCGATCGAGACGTTCCATATATGAAAATCGATGAGAAAATTTTTTTTGGATGCGTTCGTTCATGGATTTGCCGCATTCGGTGATTTTATTTTCCCCAAAACGGCTCGAAGGTTGCCTTTTCGAGCCTAGAAGCTTTTTTATTCGAGCGTGTCTTCCGAATTTTTCACCGCCACGTCTTTTGCTTGTTTAGGCTCAAATTTTCTATGGTTACCTCTCATGTGCTCCTAAGTCAAGAAAAATATTTAAAAAATAAAAATAAAAAGTCAAAATTTTCCTGTCTTAGTCAACAACAGATGAAAAGAAAAAATAAAGAGGGGCAAAAGAGGAACAATATCTAGAGGAGCACATAGAGAGATGCATTGTCTAGGATTACCTCTATTTGATTAAATTTTAATGCATTACTTATTATTGTTTTAAACCTATATTTATTTAATGAATTATTTAGTTTTTGATTGTTAACCCTAGCCAGACAAAAAAATTTGGAAAATAGCTTTAAAATTATATTTAGTCTCGCTTGATGGCTACAACGGGACTAAAGATGAATTGAAAATAGTGGAAAATTATCTTTAGTCTCGGTTTGTGCCATCAACCGACTAAAGATGAATTGGAAAAATATCTTTAGTCCCGCTGATGCCACCAACTGGGACTAAAGATCCAGGGTATATATCATCGCGCACATCGTCTTCCCCATCGATCCAACACTTCACTATTTTTCAGCTCTCTCTCCCCTCTCCTCTTCCTCTCCCTCTCTCTCCCTCCCCTCGCATCTCCATCTCCCTTCTTTCCCTCTCCCTCACATCTCGCGATGGCAGTGGGGCTCACCTGCACGGCGATCGAGAGCCTGGGAGCGAGAGCCAGGCGCGAGGAGCGGCGACCGACGGCGGCGAGAACATGCGCGACGAGGACGAAGAGGAGATGTGGCATCACATTTTTTTTGATTTTTCAGATTTTTTTGAATGTGGATGATTGGATGATTTTGTTGGTGGATTTGATGTGTGATGTTAATTTTGATATTATTGTATTCGATTTGTGGCATTGAAAGATAATCTTTGATGTTGTTGTATTTGTGTTGTTGCAAAAATTTTGCATTCAATCTGTCATATTTCATGGTGAAAAAGTATTATTGTAGGATGTAATCAGAAAAATAATGAAAAAAGAAAAAGGAGCAAAATTAAAAATAAAAAACCTTTAGTCCCGGTTGGTGTTATTTCAATCGGACTAAAGATGTCGATTTTTAGTCCCGCTGTGAGTCCCGCCGAGAACCGGGATTACAGGGGTTACGAACCGGACTATTGTAGGGTTCTTCAAGCAAAGTTGATCAAATATGCCACGATTAAATGTTTTACTCCAACATCGATCCGAGATATCAAATGAATTGAGAGTGTGTTATCGTAGCCCTACCACTGAACATATATATATATATATATATATATACAATTTCAGAATGCTTCTCCTCACTGTCCGCCCGAGGAGAAATATCGGATGCTTAGAAATATTACATGGCAAGGTGCAAGTAATACTAGTGCATGATTCCATACAAACTAATAAAGCTATATAGCAAATTTAAAACGATTTTTCTTATAAAGTATTTATTTGATCTACAAACTGATTACACCATTAAACTTATTGTAATTAAATTTTTATAACAAGATCTCATATGATTATATTCTCGATGAATTTTTTTAGCTTTTTGTGTTGCAATGGATCTATTTTAAAGTTGTACGTGTTTCATTATTTCACATGGTGTGCCGTGGATTTTCACCAAGTATTTTACGATGTTTCAACAGCTACAACAATGTTTCATTTAGTGGTTGTCGGTGCTGCAATTAGTATTTTTAAATGTCACGTCACTTTGAAACATTTTATGAAGTGAGTTGAAACATTTTACCTCAAGTGATGAAATATTCTTTTTAAAAGTGTAGTGGTTGTCGGTGTTGCAAGCTTAGATTTTGAATGTCACGTCACTTTGAAAATTTTATGAAGTGAGTTGAAACATTTACCTCAAGTAATGAAATATTCTTTTATAAGTGGTGAAACAACAACTGTTTTATGGACAATTGTTTTTCCATCGAAATATAATCGTGTGAGAGGATTATAAATCAAATAAGTAAATTCGAAGAAACAATCATTTGAAGCTTTCTAGTAAATTAGTTTTATATGTGTATCTATGGAGAGAGGAGAGCTAGAGCCATCGTGTCCATACTCAAGATTTGCTAGATTACTTGATAGTTTTCTTTTCGTAGGACTTTTGAATTGTGGACCATTAAATATGCTCTAAGATTCATGCAAATGCACATAGGAAAAGTCAAAGCATACACGTGCGGTTGGGGAGACTCGAACTTGCCACCTTCTATTCACACCCCGTAAACTTTACCACTGCGCTAGCACATGTTTTGTTACAGTTAAATGTCAGTTACATATAACTTATTACATATAAGTTACACCGTAATTACACGTAAGTTATACTATAGTTATATTTAAAAGTTTTTCATAAAAAAATGTTTAAATGTTGTATAACTACTTATTAATTCTAAAATAAGTTAGCCTCATTATTAGTAAAGAATTAGAAAGTTTTAAGTTTTTTTCTAACGTATGAGTGCATTAGTTACATTAAGACAAAATAGAGCAAGTTGTTTCCTTCTTTTCCAATTATTTACATCGAGAGCATTTGCTGCTCTAGTTCTATGCAAATTGTCATGTCAAACATTTAGTTCATGTGAATTTCTAAGAAGTGCTATTGACAAACGAGCCATCGATGAGTGCAAGCTTTAGAAAATACCATATTTCAAGGCAATTTATCCAAGAAATGCTAGCACCGTCAGTTCTACCAATTTCGCTCTATTGGCCTAACTCAATTTCTAATAAATACCCAAAGTGCGCTCACTTGCTCAAGCAGTGCATTTACCACATTCCAGAATGCGAAGACCAAATTACCCTAAATTTATCACCTTCAACTATCTCTCTCATATCTCGCCTTGACTCGCTCTAACAGTGCCTCGCTCCGATGGTGCAGTTGCTCGAGATTGGGGACTAGGCAGCGACGCGTCGAGCTCAAGGACCCGACAGTGGAAGAAGCTCCCAATTGATGGCCCCATGTTATTAGGCCAAAGTCGGGAGCCTGGCCAAGCCACCAATATCGTCGGGGACAAGGGCCAAGTGCAACCTGATGGCATCACTTATGGAGGCCACCGTGCTGCTTTGGCCATCATCGTTCAAGGACTCCTACTTGGCCTTCGCCACACTCCCTACATCTGACCTCCACGTGTTGACTTTTTGAGGGCCCTGCTCTCCACCCACCCGAACCCAATCTCCTTCTGGGGCATGCCGCTCAATGTACCTACCAATGATGGCAAAGGCCAACGAGCGCACTGACGTCATGCTTCTCAAGTTCCACCGCATGCATGACTTCCACATCCACGATTCGCACACTATGGTGCTTCATTATATCGTGTGGCAGGCCGAGTTCCACGCCGATATTGTGCTCAATGAGGGACACTTCCTCCCATAGTGTTGCCTATCGCTCCAAGGGCCCATGCAACTAAACCCTGGGAACAAGGGTGGGCAACTGCAATGAGGAACTCGGGTGGTGCAGATCTGAGAGGAGCTTGAGACGGGGCATACCAAATAAGGCGATGTCGATGACCCAGATTTGGTGTGGTGAGGGCAGCAATGCTGGCGGAGAGGCGATGCTAGCATGCCACGCACGGAGAGGCTCGCAAATTTGGAGATTTTGATTCAGGGGTAAAATGGTCTTTACCCAATATTTAGTGGATAAATTCTCGAGAGTAACTCCAACAACCTTTTAAAATCTAGCTCTCCAAATACCTATGTGGAAAGCTAGCCAAAAACTCTATGTATTTGCTTTGCACTCCAACAGACTCTTCATATCCCACTATCTATACCAGTGGTTAAAAAAGGCCCATCTGTCATTATGCCCCTCTTTCTTCTTCCTTTTCTTCCTCCCATTCATGTACCTCTTCATCTCGTATAGGTTGGCAAGAGGGGAGATGGAGAAAGAGATAGAAGGTAGGATCCATGGTGAGGCCCACCGTTTGGCAAGTGGAGGAGGCTGGTCACACTTGACACCGGAGCGCTCTGCTTGACTAGCTAAATGGCTTAGCAATCTAAATAGCAAGGTTATTGAGGGAGTTTTTTTTCTCTATGTTGGTTTAAGTTTGTCTTGGAGAGCCATTTGACAATGTTGTTGGAGATGCTCTAATAAGTTACTCTAATATCGATGGCATTTTTTAAAAGATTAGCCTAGAGCTCGTGCGTTGCAACAAAAAATAAATTAAGTTTTTATCTTATTAAATCAATTAATAAGAAATTATTTAGTACAAGTAATAATATGATTTTCTTTATTAAACAAGTATGTGATTTTGAAATTTGAGGAGAACCAATAGTAAAACTTAGAGGACTCATTGAAAGGTGGTGTAGTAGTATAACTTATGAGGCCCACATGTTAGTGATAGGGTAATGTAGGAATGAACACCACCACTACTAACATTTTAAGTAGTGCAGATAAAGTCGCTTGTATGTTGGCAATTTCTAGAATTTATACTGTTAATGATAGAACGTGGAATTAGTCACTTATCAATTGTATTTCTTATAATTTCTCTTAGTTCTATGCCAATATGCACTTGCTTTATTTTGGCATGTTCTACTTGATCGTACTACGTATATATCAATCTCTCTATTTCCACTCATCAAATTTCTTTTTGTTGTGATGGTGAACTCGAATTTAACAAAGATATGTTGGTCATTACGCTTTTACTAGTTGATCTATCAAAGGCTTGACCCTTATCCACTTGCGCCAATACCAAATTTATGCAGTGCACAATCATCGCTTGCTTCCAAAGTATAGCTGATATTTTAGAGTAGTTTAGCGTGAACTTCATCTCTCTTTACGAGCCTCGAAGAAATTTTTTCACTCAATATCATCTTTCTTTCCTGTAAACGATGACTCACAAAGGCACGAAATCTTTTCCCATTTCTCTAGCATTACTTGCAAGGTATATATATCTCCATTGAATAACTTCAACAAAAGGAAGATTTCTTTCCAGGGACCAGAAAGTCACTATATTTTACATTTTAACCCTTTAAAAACAACTTATTTTATAAATAGATTTTTCTAAAAACTTATTCCATACATAGACCCCTACCTTAACGTTAGAGTCGTTGGTGCCAATGTCCAATGTATCGTGTTGGCGTTGTTGGCGCCGAGGGTAGGCACTCGCGTCCTCGCACTTAGGATCAACACCGACCCCCACCCCCATTTTCCGCCTTCATGAGCCGTGAGGCCGCAAGCATATGACTGCCCGCCCTACCATGAGCAACCACGTCACTGCTCAACTTTTGCGCGTCGAGCCAGCAGCAAGGCCAGCTTCCGATCATTGCACTACTTGTGCGTAAACATAGCTGTGGCCTATGAGAGGCTCCTAGTGCCACAGGTGAGGTGAGAGGGCTCTGTCGTCTTTGGAAAAGCTGGTCAAGGTAATCTGCATTGGTGCTAGCCTACCTAGAGTTCAAATCAGCCATGGAGAAGCAAGATGACGTCGAGTCACCGCTGCACGCTTGTTGGCACACCGGCAACGGGTGAGCAAGCTTGATCTCTCGCCGTGCCATCTATGAGCTCAAGCTAAGTATCTACTCTGTCACCACCGCCGACCTAGCCCTCCCGCCACATTGTCCCTGACCTCGATCTCGGTGTTCACCGATGCCATCCACGAGCTTGCCTCGCCCTCTAGCTGCGCCATCCCCTGGCTCGATCTCACCCTCTAGACGCTCTATCTCAGCACTCAACATTGGTCTCCACCGACACCATTGTGTTCGGCCTCCACTCACTCCATCCCCAAGCTCGACCTCACCATCCTCTACTCGCGTCATCCCGTGCTTGCCTTCGTCCATGCCTCAGACTCCCGGTACTTAGCCTCCGCCCATGCCACCCCACGCCTTCTTGGACCACTTCGATGTCGATGCAAAGAAGTCTGGTGTCGACCTCCTAGCTCGCCGTTAGGGTCTTCGACACGAGTCCATGGAACCTCGGAGCCAAGCTTGCCGGCACTGAGCTAGCTATCCATATTTGGAGTTAGTTATTTTAGTGTCTGTTTATGAAATAAGTTCTACAGAAGGGCTATAATATAAAACCCAATCAGACAGTTATCATGAATAAGGAGATAACTCAATCAGGTTGGTTATCCCAAACATGCTTCATATCGACCGTTCGGACGGAGCTTATCCATCAGACGCCTTCCTCTCCATTTCCTCATCCTCTCCTCAGTTCTCTTTCTCGTGGGAGCCCAACTCATCATTGCCACCACCGCGAGGAGGTGTGCAGGTGAGCGGCAGGCGTCGTCTCCAGTGAGGGTCCCGAACTTGTCGAAACCCTAACTCGCCGGCGGTGGAGCCACGAGGAGGAGGCTTATGTGTGGGAGCCGAAGGCGACGGTGTCGCCAGAGAAGGCCTTGAGCTCACTGGTAGCAGTTGTAGCGTCGCAAGGAGGCTCCACACGGGTTGGAGTTGAAGGCACCATCGCTAGAGAGGGCTCCGAGCTCGTCGACAACGGCGGAGCCACGAGGAGGAGGCTTGCGGGTGGGAGCCAAAGAATTCATTGCCAGAGAGGGCCTCGAGCTTGCCAGTAGAGGCTGCGGCATCATGAGGAGGCTTTCGTGCGAGGTTGAGTGAAAGGCGCCATCGCCGGAGAGAGCTCTAAGCTCGCCGGCAACGGTAGCGCCGTCATGAGGAGGCTGCACAGAGGGTAGAGCGACATGTCGCTGGCCTACATCGATGAAAACGGGGTTGTCTTTGTTTTAGTACATTGTTCTTTTCTTTGTTACATTTGGTTGTCTTAGAGTGTTTCACTCCTTTTTATTGGGATGTTTCACATTATGGCTCAGTGTCTCCTTTGATGTTGCAGATACATGGCCTTAGGTTGCAATTAGTTTTTTCAATGTTGCATCTGATTAAAAGTTTTTTCATCAAGCTAACATTTTTCTCAGTAATAAAACATGTGAAACATTTTTTTGTTGAAACAATTTTTGCTAGGTAATGAAACATTTGAAACAATTTTTATATACGGTGAAATTCTGTTCAGCGTTTTGCCAGGGAACGGATATCTGATCCCTAATCTTCCCCGTTATCCTTATCTCGATTGATTGATGATATGGATCACAAAATGGGATCCTCGATAGTTATTGTCATGTAGTAACTGTCATTGACATGAGGACTTTTTTTTCGAGTGTCCATGGAAATTACTAAGGATCCAACGTCATTGAATGGCAAGTAGCCACGGCTGAAGATAGCAGTTTTAATTTCTAAAACAGAGAATTAAAAAAATCTCTGTGTCCCCATGTAGAACGTGCATTAATTAGTGGTGCTACACCGCAAGAGATTAAAGAAAATGAAAACCTGGATCGCAGGCGTCGTCGTTGGCACGTCGCCGTCTCGCCGATCAAACAAATTGAGGTTAAATAACCTAATTCCTCCGGCGTAGCTAATCAACAAATGCCATGTTTCACTTCATCGTGTCACAAACCGTGTGGTGCACATTTGAAAACAAGCACTACCAATTATCGATAGTGTCGGTCTTAGTTTGGGTTAATTGTGATGCTTTTTTAAGCTGTCATGACTTGGCTTGCACTAATCCTTTGATTAATTGGGATTTTTCTTTGACGGGATAATTATATTTTTCTTTGATTTAAGCTAATGGTGCAGGTGGATTATCCGCTCATCGGCACATGAAAGCGTATGGAGAGGTTGGTTGGAGTCAGGATGGATGATCATCACGTCAATTCAGTCGCGCAAACGTCAACGCGGAGCAACCAATTGAGGGTTCCAGCTGCCCTCTCCATGCTGATAAAACAAAGACTATAAATTTTACGAATAATTGTTAATCTTAATTTTTACGAATAATTGTCAACCTTAACTGTTAAGTTTAAAAATTTTAACATTATTTTTATGATATAAAAAAGATTTAAATATCAAAGCGAATATATTTAATTTGAATATAAAAATAACTTCAATTATAGATCTAATCATATAACCTTAATATCAATTAAGTTCAATCATTCAAAGAAATATTGTCGGTGGTCAAACGATAACTTGTAGTCAAAATCGATAATTATTTGTGGACGTGGGAATTGCTTTTAGTTGTAGCTTGATCTGCGCTACGTCAATTTCCATAAGACACGTTTCAGTGTTTATTCCGATATTTTGATTTGGATTTCTATCGATGTGTGGTTGGGTTTCGAGTTTCGACTCCCTTCATCTTTCGCAGATAATACGGTCAACTTCAAAAAATAATGAGGAAAGATCGAGGTAGCAATAGGACAACCGAGGAATGCTATGACATTTGGTCATTCTCGTGGCATGGGAAATGAAAATGATATAACTCACCATCATCCCTAAAGATGAAACTGGACAGAGGATATCTCATCTCTAGCATATTCAAATTAGCAGTGACCGATCCAATACTTTTTTATATTTAAATAGTTAGCGAGGAACCTATCAAAAATCAATAACATTCATATATGTATACTTGACAAAACTCGACTTACATATCGATATGTGAAAGTCATGGAGTATGTCTAACACAAGGATCGATCAGCTCTAGCTATAGTCCGTGAATAAGAAGGCAAAAGCTCGATCGGTTTAGCTAAAATTATGACGACAGATTTTTGTCCTGTTACAGTCGATTTTGTTATGAATGTAATTGAGAGATGAACAAATGGAATCGATACTACATTCATTGATAAGAGTATATATATATATATATATATATATATATATATATATATATATATAAAGGGTAGCAACTATCACTGATTGGGATTGGGAGTGGAGTGTTTGAATGTTAACCGTCTGATTAGTGAGAATTGAGGGATGAGATAAAAACTTGTTGTAACTCCCTCTTTGATCGAATCCTCCTTGAGATCAATGAATAATATTAATCCTCGAATAATATTATGTATGATAAAATTGAGGAGAAATGTTTGATGAATATGTTGTGAAAACTCCTTCAAAATCCAATGAGAAAAATAAGGAGAAAATGATACAAAGATATAATGTTTACTCGCCTCATTGTAAACTCATATGAGAAAACCTTATAGAAGAAAACTTATATATAGTTTAGAGGATAATATATGTCATTGATATGTCCTTAAAAACCCCGATGAGGAAAAAGGAAGATATGACATATGCTTATGTTAATATTGCCTCATTAAAACTTCTATGAGAAACCTTGAAAGTAAAACTCATACAAAGAAAAGAGTGCAATATGATGGTTTAGATAGGACAACATCTAGGAAATTTCTCCCCCGAACCTTGCAAATCCCAAGTCTTCGCATACCAATTCCTTGAACATATTTATGAAACAAGGAAGGTGGTAAGGATTTTGTAAATAAATTAATGAGACTATCACAAGATTTGGGTTGCAAGATGTAACATATCTAAAATTTACACTTCAAAAATACTCAAATTGGCGTAAAATTTTTTTCAAACAAAGTTTATTGTGTGTTCTATTTTTAAACATTTAAAATCTCCAAAATTTTATTTGCATTCTTTATTTATTCTCCTTATTTTTTCTTATTTAAAATCCCAAATTTATTAACTCTTGCCCTTATTTTTGAAAAATCTTAATTTCATCTTTAATTCAAAGAAAATTTCCAAAAATTGAATTTGAATTAATTTCAAACCCCAAACTAAATTGTTTCTAAATTTTTCCTAATTCTAATTTAAAAATCAAAAATTAATTAAATCCTTCTTATCTATGTTTGAAAAACCCCAAATTGACTTTTAGTTTAAGAAAATTTCCCAAATAATTGAGTTAAATTTATTTTTAAACCCTAGATCAATATTTTCCAAATTTTCCTCAAATCTTTCCTTTCTTTTATTTTTCTTTTCCTTTATTTTTTCCTTTTTCCTTTCTTTTCTCTTTCTTCTTCTTTTTCTTTTCCCTTCTTCCTTCCTTCCTTTCTCTCCTTCTTCCGCTCTCGCTTGCGCTAACCACGACCGCCGCCGCTTCGTCAAGCTGCGCATGCGGCACCGCCTTGGCCGCCAGTAGAGAACCAACCTTGTGCCACTACCTATTCCTTCCCTCTTTTCTTCCTCTTCTTCTTCCTGCTCAGCCCCAACCACGGCGCCGCAAGCTTCCAAGCCAAAGCCATGAGCGCCGCCTTACCCACCAAGCCACGAACCGACCTCAAGGTACCCTGTCCTCTTGAACAAGTGGATACTCGTGATTGGAGAAATGACATCATCGAATTCATCCACAGCGAACCGACTTAGCCGCACCGCCATTGCCGCCCTTATCCCGCAAGCTTCAAACTGACATGGGAACCCTATAAATAGACCATGTCAGATCAAGATGTGTATACAAAAATTTCTCCTTATCTCCTCCTCAACATTTCCCCCAAGTTTCCCCTAGCTATTGCACTCTAAATTGTGTGAATTTTAAGAGAACCCGAGGGAAGAACTCGAAGAACCCTAATTGGCCGCCAAGAGTAAATCCTAAAATTCATTGCCCCTGCTGATTTCTTCCCAAATTGAAGGTATGCCGATGATCTACACATATCTAGCTTTCATTCCCTAAGATTTTTGAGTCAATAAACCACCAAAGACCACCGTCGGCGACCACGCCATTATGCTCGCTTCGGCCTCCGCGCATGCACGGTGCTAGCTCAACCCATTGCATTTCCAACCAAACCAACACCGTAGCTAGTCTCCCCATGTTCCTTAGATGCTTTCAAGTAGATTGCCTTGGCCGGACCATCATCGGAGAGCTACAGCAACGAGCGCCGCCACCAGCCTTTTCCGCCGCCTCTCCGGCCCAACAAACCTTGAAATGGGATCTCTCGTGGGTTGTAGATGGTGTAGGACCTGCTAGTTTCCCAAATCTAGCCATCCTCACCGTGCGCACCACTTCCTTTTCCTACGACGGCCGGAAGATAAGAACAAAGGGAGAGAGAGAATAGAGAGAAAGCGAGACACAAAAAAATAAAATAAATGAAATAGGAAAAAAGAAAAGCTAGCGCAGTTGTTGATGAGTTGGGGTGGGGAGTGAAAGGTCCCTAGTTTGAATCCAAATTTAGGCAACTTTTTTTCCATTTATTTGTATTAAAAGGAAGAGATAGAAAAGAAGAAAAAAATTAGGAAATTTAGAAATAACTTTTAGAAAATTGATTCTTCCCTAAGTTAACCCTTAAATCCTTTCAAACTTTTCAAACTCAAATTTATTTTATTACCATCAAATTTGTCTATGTTACTTTTTAGAAATATTTTTTCTAAATTTTATAAATCACTTCATTTTAAAATAAATCCAAATTTTAAATTTTAGGATTTGATAAATGACCCCGGGAAAAATAGTTTGACCCCTTTGACCCCTCCTGAATTTTATTTTGTAATTCTAAAACCCTTCCAATTTTTTAAAAACATATTTATTATCCTTTTTAAAATACTTTAAGTACTACTTCCAATTTCTTTTTATTTTTATTCAAACTTTAAACTCCAAAAAAAATTAAAAATAATCTCTTTAGTTAAAAACTCTAAGAATTATTCATTTTTCTTTATTCTTTAAAATAATTTAAATACTCTTTTTATTTTACTTTATTCAAAACCTAAATTTTAAGTTTTAAAAGCTAACAAATAACTTTCCCTCTAAAACTTCAAAAACACTTCTTAACTCTTTTCGAATTGCAAGATCTATTTGATGTCTCTTTGAAATTGTTTGTTTGATGTATTTTATCTACATCGATAGATCACGTCGTTGAGTTTGTAAAATAAACCAAGCCCGATCATATTGTCGACATAAACGCCCTCGCCGTTATTCAAGGAGAAGAAAGATTTAAGACCATTAGTCCCGAATGCAAGTCAAACTATCCTTGATCATTTATAGAATTTAAAAATAATAATAATAAATTGCCATGTTATAAATAGTATCCTTAATTAGAAATATTTCGTGGGATGGGTTAGTTAAGTTAAATAGTTATAAATTATCATTTCATGTAGTTTTAAATATTCTTTAGATTATTTATATCAATATTTCATGTGAATACAAGGAATTCTTTAGTACATATAAGTTATTATTTCATGCATTAGGAATATCCTATCAATTCATGTATAAGAAAGGAGAAGTTTAATATTCCATATTCTTAGATAAATTCTCCTTCTCCTTAGACAACATTCGATAACCTTCATTAAATACAAAATCATAAGAATAGCATTATCATATGCATTAATATTTTATGCAAAATGGTCATATGGAATTATATTATTATTTTATACAATAGAATCGAAAAATAATCCATTATTTTATGTGATAGGCAAATATAAGTCCTATCATCTCATGTGATATGAGGATAATTTTGGCTATATGCCTAAAATATAATTCATATGACCTAAATGGTTTTGGCCGTATGTCGAAAATTATATAAACTCTTATACCAAAATAAAGACATAGTTTCGCCCATCCGATGGACCGGTTATACCGGCATAGCATTTATATATTTCTCTCTGATCTCCCTGGGGACTTAGAAGTTTTATTCATGCGATTCTATGCATGGAACATTTGTAGTGTTGTTGTTGAAGTCTTATTGGTGGACAGCTATGTAAAACAAAGGTAACAATGCCGATACTAACCAGACGGCACGTCTCGTTAAGATAGAGTTTCAGTTCCATCAAGCCGAGGCAAGTGTGTAACGAACAGCTATTAAATAGGAAATGGATCCACCAATTACCGGTTAGAATTGGTGCCCCTATTAAGATAGCCCTCGTGTCTCGCTCACACATCATAAAAGGTTAGAACTATATAAATGCTATGTTACCCTTTAGTCTGGCTAACTAAGGCTAATCCTCGGGCAAAGTTGGGCAGATACTGCATAGTCAATTTGTATTCGAATACGCCGTACTCTCGGTTAATGGAGTTGTCTATGGGTGACTCCAAAGATAATGGCATGAGTACTTTTCTAAAATGCCACTATAAAGTTTGAATATTCATATATAAATACTTTTAGGAAGGGTAGAATATAGAATCAAGTTAAAGTTAAGTTCATGATTAATGTTCTTAGGTGATGTGAACCCGCTAGGTTGGTGCCCGATCTTTCGATGAGAGGCAGGGGTAACTCGATTTGGGGGAAGGGGATGACGTTGGCGGTCCGACTACTTTCCTCTCAAGTGCTGCGCCTTAGCAACCGGTACACCACCTCCAAGGATGCCGCACCTTGTGGAGCACGACACCACCCACTAGGGCTCTCAATCCCGCAAGCAAATCGAAGAAACTTGCAAGAACAAGATAACAGGTATTGAAATTACCAAATAGGAATGAGGGATTCGAATCCAAGATACAATATGTGGGGTTCCGAAGGCGGAAGTAGGGCACTTATCCAAGATGCGCTATTCCAAGAAGCAAATCCTAGCAACAATGGCTAAGAATGCAACTCAACAAAACCCAACCCTAGAGTGGCGGCTGCTGGGGTATTTGTGAGGTTGGAGACGACCAGGATGTCTCCCAAACCCTAGGACGCCCCTAATGGGCCCAACTTGATACAAGGCCCATCAGCCCAAATTCTGGTAACACAGTACCAGTCATGACCATTTTAACGATTCCCGTTGACTCAGGGCGAATTTGAAGGTGATTCCAAATCCATTTGAAAATAGACTTGATAGGCTTTCCAGGAAGTCCAAGATCACCCCAATCGGAGTCCGTATGAAGTCGCAGCACCCGTCGAAGTTGGTGTTGTTCTGCTGCCCGAACCTCGGAGCTTGTGAATCCTTTCCCCTTTGGCTCCGTTCTTCATTCCCGAGCAAAACAATAGTGCAAGTGTCTCCGTTGTCTAAACAAGATGGACAAGTGCTTAAGAAGGAGCTTATCTCGATGGTTAAGTTGTCGAGCACGAGCACGAGTAAGGGGACCAAGTGGAGGGGTGGACGTATCGGTGGCGGTGATGTCCTCATCATCCTCCCTTCTTGCATTTGAGTCGCCCTCGACTCAAGCTCATCTTCTTCTCCCAAGTATGGTTTCAAATCTGCAATGTTAAATGTGGGTTGACCCCAAATCAGAAGATCAAGCTTATATGCATTTTCATTAACACGTTGCAAAGACTTTAAAAGGGCCATCACTCTAGACATTAGTTTGGATTTTCTCAGTCAGAAACCTTTCCTTCCTCAAATGTAACCAAACCAGATCACCCGGTTCAAAATGCATATGCTTCCTACCTTTATCACTAGCATACTTATACTTAGCATTCATGCGCTCTATGTTCTCTTTAGTTGTTTCATGCAATTAAGCATCAATTCAGCACGTTGCTTAGCATCAAAGTTTAGTTTTTCGTGGTTGGCAAGGGCATCAAATCAATAGGAGCTCGTGGTATGAAGCCATAGACAATCTCAAAAGGACACATTTTTGTAGTAGAATGCAGCGAACGATTATACGCAAATTCAATATGAGGCAAACATTCTTCCCACATTTTAATGTTCTTTTTAGGACAGCCCTAAGCATGGTTGATAAAGTTCTATTTACAACCTCGGTTTGACCATCGCTTGAGGGTGGCAAGTAGTGGAGAATAACAGCTTGGTTCCCAACTTAGCCCACAAGGTTCGCCAAAAATGACTAAGGAATTTTGCATCACGATCGTAAACAATTGTATTTGGCACACCATGCAAACGAACAATCTCACGAAAGAATAAATCAGCAATGTTGGTAGCGCCATCGGTTTTGTGACACGGTATGAAATGTGCCATTTTAGAAAATCTATCTACCACCACAAACACGCTCGTCCCTCCCCTTCTTGGTTCTAGGCATCCTAAAACAAAGTCCATAGAGATATCCTCCCAAGGTACACTAGGGACAGTAGAGGCATGTACAAACCATGAGGGTTAAGACGTGACTTAGCTTTTTGGCATGTCGTGCAGCGGGCAATGAATCTCTCCACGTCTCTCCTCATCCCGGGCCAAAAGAAATGAGCAAAGCAAGGATGTCCTCTCGCTTTCTTCACACCAAAGTGTCCCATCGCCCTCCTCCATGTGCTTCCCGCAACAATAACAAACGCACGGAGCTAGCTGGAATGCATAGCTTGTTAGCTCTAAACACAAACCCATCATTGAGGATGAATTTGTTCCAAGTCCTTCCTCCTTTACAATTCAGCAAAACATCTTTGAAGTCAGCATCATGTGCATATTGTTCTTTTATTGTTTCCAAGCCAAAGATTTTGAAATCAAGTCCGTGACAAAGATGGCATAACGTCTAGACAAAGCATCGAATCACATTTTCCTTTCCCTTTTGTGTTTGATGACATAAGGGAAGGTCTCAATGAATTCTACCCATTTAGCATGTCTACGATTCAGTTTGGCTTGGCTACGAATGTGTTTCAAAGATTCATGATCGAATGTATGACAAACTCCTTGGGCCACAAATAATGCTGCCATGTTTGTAGAGTTCGAACTAAAGCAAACAATTCCTTGTCATAAGTAGAATAGTTCAAACTAGGCCCACTCAATTTCTCACCGAAATATGCTACAGTGTTTGCCATCTTGTAAAAGGACACCTCCCAAACCAATTCCACTAGCATCACATTCAAGCTCAAAGGTTTTATTGAAATCGTGAAGTCGGAGCAAAGGTGCATGTGTTAACTTATCTTTAAGCATGTCGAAGGCGTCCCGATGTGCATCTGTCCATTTGAAGATCACTCCCTTCTTGGTAAGCTCATGCAATGGGGCAGCAAGGGCGCTAAAGTCCTTCACGAAGCGACGATAGAAACCAAAGCAAGTCCTAAAACTTCGCACTTGGGTAACGCTTGTAGGTACCGCCAGCTATGTATCGCTTCAACCTTGGCTTGATCAACTTCAATTCCCCGTGGTGTCACAACATAGCCAAGAAAAGACACCCGATCTGTGCAAAATGTGCACTTCTCAAGGTTACCAAATAAACGTGCATCACGCAATGCATCAAAAACAGCACGCAAGTGTTCAAGATGTTCCTCATGTGATTTGCTATAAATCGGATGTCATCAAAGTATACAACTACAAATCTGCCAATAAAAGCGCGCGTAACTTCATTCATCAATCTCATGAATGTGCTAGGTGCATTAGTGAGACCAAAAGGCATGACCAGCCACTCATACAACCCAAACTTTGTTTTAAAAGCAGCTTTTCCATTCATCTCCCAATTTCATACGAACTGTGGTACCCACTACGTAAATCAACCTTAGAAAACACAACAAAGACCACTCAACTCATCAAGCATATCATCTAGGCGTGGAATAGGATGACGGTAACGAATGGTGATATTATTGATAGCCCTACAATCCACACACATGCGCCATGTTCCATCTTTCTTTGGCACAAGTAATACCGGAACAAAGACAAGGACTAAGAGACTCACGCACATAACCTTTGTCGAGTAGCTCCCGCACTTGGCGTTGAATCTCCTTTGTCTCCTCTCGGATTGGTCCCGTATGGCGCACGGTTGGGCAATGAAGCTCCAGGAATGAGATCAATTTGATGCTCAATCCCTCGAATAGGTGGCAGTCCCGTGGAATCTCACTTGGAAACACATCGAATACTCCCGCAAAAGGTTAGCAATGGCAGGAGGCAAAGTAGGCCGCAATTCATGGAGTGAAATCAATGCTTCTTTACGTACCAAAGCATAAGCAAGGGAGGTAGAAGCAATCACTCATTTATTTCAGATTTTGTAGCAATCAAGCAAGCTCCCTTTAACTTAATTTCCTTCTTGTTATCATGAGCAGCATTTGCTATTCTTGTGTTTATGTTTCTCAAGATCATTTACTACAATCTGATTTTCACTCTTAGCATGCTCCAATTTTTTCAATTTGTTAGCTCTAGCAAGTTCATCCTTTAAAATCATTTCAGGGGACATAGGATGTAACACAATCTTCTTCTCATGGTATGAAAAGGAGTACCGATTTGATCTACCATGATGCATGGAGTCTCTATCAAATTGCCATGGTCTACCTAGCAGATACTACAAGCTTGCATAGGCACAACATCACATTCAATAACATCTTTGTAGGATCCAATTGCAAAGTTGATTCTCACAAGTTTAGTTACCTTCGCCTTACCACCGTTGTTGAGCCACCGAATGTAGTATGGATGAGGATGTGGCCGTGTAGGAGTGCCAATTTCTCCACCATCTCGCCGCTAGCTAAGTTGTTGCAGCTCCTCCATCAATGATCATGCGGCAAGATCTCTCTTTAACCACACACTTTGTTTGAAACAAGGTGTGCCGCTGATTTTGCTCCGCTTGTTCCATTTGTGCACTAAGCACACGCCGCACAACAAGGCTCTCATAGTGTGCCGCATCGTCCGCACCAATGTGCTCCTCCTCTTCTTCACCTACATGGTCACCGCAAGCAAAGCAAGTGTATCTTCATCAAAATCACTAGCAGAGGAGTACTCACCATCATCTCTAACAATCATCACGCGCTTGCTTGGACAATCACGCATCATATGTCCATAGCCCTTGCAAATGCGGTGGCACCGAATGTCTCTTGTTCTACCCGTGGAGGCAACAGATGAAGAGCTCTCTACGGGTTTTTGACGGTCTTTGCCGCTGAATTTGATGGAGCAAAGACGGACTTGTCACCGGATGGAGGAGGTGTTGCCCTACTCAATGAAGAGGATGGTGCAAAGAAAGACGTGTGGCGTGGCGAGAGTTGTGCGTGGCTGCCACGAGCTAGTCTTTCCGCAGTAAATGTTAGTCTTGGTACCGGCACGTCGTCCCCGCACTTCTCTTTCAGCTTTGCAAGCAAGGTGAAATAAACGGGTGACATTGTTATAATCCTTATAGGCAAGAATGTCCCGAATCTCCCTATTTAATCCACCCAAAAATCTAGCCATAGCAGGTTCCTCATCCTCCTCTAGATTACAACGCAAAGATGCCCATTTGCAATTCCCCGAAAGTACTCTTCTACACTTTTAGTTCCTTGTCTCAATAGCCGCAACCTATTCAACATGTCTCGGCATAGTAAGAAGGAACAAATCTAGCCCGCATGACCCTTTTCAAAGCATCCCAAGTAGGTGGTATGTTATCGTGATTTTTCTTGCAATGTTCAATCCACCAAACAAGCAAAATCAGTAAATTCACTAGTAGCAAACTCTAACACGAGTGTTTTCAGAAATTCATGACATGTAAATTTTTGATCAACAAAGAATTTCCCAAGTAAGGTAAGCATCGTGGTCATATTTGCCATCAAAGGGTGGTACCTTGAATTTAATCTTGTGGAAAGCTTCGTTGTTGTTGTTGTTATGGTGCACTTCACGGCGGCGGTGTCCTCCGCCCACACCACGACGGTGCTGTTCCGGGCGTCGATGGCGTCTTTCTTCATCTTCGTGTCGCAGGTAGTTGTTCTCATCCCCTTCATCTTCAAGATGGTGCTGATCATGGTGGTGATCCGGTGACGGTTGTGATTGCCTCGAGCCGCAAAGTCATCGAATCGCCTCAAGAGAGCAAGCAAGGTCGCGTCCACTCGTTGAATGGATGCCTCCAAGGTACCAAGCCGATTGTTGGTAGTAATCTGCATCCTCCAATTGCCCAAGCTTCTCATTTGTGGTCCGCAAATCTGCATCAAGGCCTTCAAGCAGTGCAGCCTCACTCGACGCAAGACATCATGAATAAGAGCACCGGCAAGGGGAGAATGTCGACGATCGTCTTCTTCCTCGCTTCCCGCCATAGTAAGAAAGACAAGAGCAAACAAGCAAGTGAAAGGAAACAGGCCCTACACCTATTGGGTTTGTGTTCAAGTGTAGTCGCTCACTCTCAACCTATTAAGCAAGCTCTTACAAGTTCTTACCTTGCCAATCGTGATGTGAAGGCAACCAGCAAGGGAGGCACCTAGGAAGCAATGTATCGGTGCAAAGAAGAATACAAGCACTTGGAGAAGTCAGAGTTGTGTGTGTGGAGCGTAGGAAGGATGAAAATTGCACAAGGAAAATACTAGCACCACATTAGTCTCAAGCAAGCTGAATAATTGTTCAAATGATGGTAAGTGCTGGTCCTAGGCTAAACCAAGCTAGAGACGCGAGCCTAGCCACAAATGACAGCACCTAATATGACCAATTGACACAAGCTATCAAGTACCTATGACACCGAACCGCCGCAAACAACACAACCTTTCTTGGTCTGAATTCAGCTCAATGTTGTTGTGGTTTCTTTTTCTTTGGTGCGGCTTTTCTTTCGTTCTTTCTTTGCACCTTTCTGCCTTTTCCTCTTTGTTTCTCCCCTTTCGACTAGCAAATATGCAGGGAGGTCCTCAAAGCACACAAGACAACTAGTGCAGTTGGACAAAGACAAGTAACAAATACAAGACTAAACTTGACGGGCGAGTTACAAGCAGGAATGAGGCCGAATTAGAACTTGTGGCCAAAAGCAATCTTGTAAAGCTACTCGTAGCCTTTCCAGCCTGTATCTAAACACCAAGATCCGAGCTCGTATGTGGAAGATATGTAACTCAAGAAACCAGATACAGATCTGATTCCGAATCAACTCGAACTCAACATTCGGATCCGAGTTCTAAACGCAACAGATTGGTAACTTGGTGCTAAGGGGTGACAAGAACTCGAAACTCTAGTGGATTAGACCAAAGGAACCAGCAACTTGACACAACCAAAGCAACCAAAAACTCAAAGAAGCCCTAACCAAGTAGTACTAGCAAAGGCTCAAAGGGTCGAAACGAAATCTCTCACCGATAAACCTTGAGCTCGATACCAAATGATGTGAACCCGCTAGGGTTGGTGCCCGATCTTTCGATGAGAGGCAGGGGGTAACTCGATTTGGGGGAAGGGGATGACGTTGGCGGTCCGACTACAGCTTTCCTCAAGTGCTGCGCCTTAGCAACCAGACACCACCTCCAAGGATGCCGCACCTTGTGGAGCACGACACCACCACTAGGGCTCTCAATCCGCAAGCAAATCGAAGAAACTTGCAAGAACAAGATAACAGTATTGAAATTACCAAATAGGAATGAGGGATTCGAATCCAAGATACAATATGTGGGGTTCCGAAGGCAGAAGTAGGGCAGCTTTATCCAAAGATGCGCTATTCCAAAAGCGCCTAGCAACAATGGCTAAGAATGCAACTCAACAAAACCCAACCCTAGAGTGGCGGCTGCTGGGGTATTTGTGAGGTTGGAGACGACCAGGATGTCTCCCCCAAACCCTAGGACGCGCCCCTAATGGGCCCAACTTGATACAAGGCCCATCAGCCCAAATTCTGGTAACACAGTACCAGTCATGACCATTTTAACGATTCCCGTTGACTCAGGGCGAATTTGAAGGTGATTCCAAATCCATTTGAAAATAGACTTGATAGGCTTTCCAGGAAGTCCAAGATCACCCCAATCGGAGTCCGTATGAAGTCGCAGCACCCGTCAGAAGTTGGTGTTGTTCTGCTGCCCGAACCTGGAGCTTGTGAATCCTTTCCCCTTTGGCTCCTGTTCTTCATTCCCGAGCAAAACAACAAAGGCAAGTGTCTCCGTTGTCTAAACAAGATGGACAAGTGCTTAAGAAGGAGCTTATCTGATGGTTAAGTTGTCGAGCACGAGCACGAGTAAGGGGACCAAGTGGAGGGGTGGACGTATCGGTGGCGGTGATGTCCTCATCATTAGGTGTGTACATAGAATATCCTATAAAAGGTTAGGATATATCATCATGCTAAAGATTAATTTATAATTCATGTTTCTCTTTAAAATGTCATCCATGTTTACCCATATATAGTTGAATTCAGTTTAGTTTGTCGAGTTAAGGCTAGGTTTATATTATTCCTTTTTTTAGATATCATGCATATCCATTTATATGTAACGTAGAATCATGTTAGAGCTAGGATTATGTTACTCTTCTTAAGATGTCTTGTATATTTATTTGTTTATATAAGTTAAGTTCAGTTTGGCTTGCCGAGTACCATTGGTGCTCATCCTTGCATATAATATTTTTAGGAAACCCCGAAGCCGAGGAAAAACACGAAATCTAGGTCGACTCTATACTCGGGTTATCCCTGTGAAAGTGTCGCGTCTTTTTGTATTGTATAACTTGTACTTGTATATTGTTAATGTGTAAAAACATACGAAGTTTCTATATCTGTACTACTTCACGCATAACCAGCTTCCTGGGAGGTTATGTGGTATTGTGGAGTTGACCTCTCCAGAGGAGACCCCACACAAGATGTCTATTTCACCCATTTGTTTTAACTCATGGAGATAAAATAATTTGGGAGAGATATGTTTAGTTATGTTACTTTTGATGTAGCTTGTCTCCATCTCGTAACACAAGTAGAGTTATCTTCATAGATAACCGTTGGTGAATCAATTCCACCAATACCACATGATTGTTGTATGTGGTTGATCACTCTGCGAAGCCACACACATTCGCGTGATGTCTCATATAGTGCAATTATTTCAGAGTGATTGGTTGAGGTAGACACAAGGGTCTGTTTCGATGACTTTCATGAAATGTCTGTCCCTCCATGTAAAAACACAAAGCCTGTTTGGGATCGGTCATTATGGGGATCGGATAAGTAGTCGGCATCAGTGTATCCAATCATATTGGAGTCTGGGTTTCTTTGGAAAAATAATCTGAGATCTCTCGTGCCATTCACATATCTAAGGGTATGTTTTACTCCTATCCAATGACGTTTGGTTGGAGTAGCACTATGTCTAGCTAGCAAGTTCACTGCAAATGCAATATTAGGCCTGGTGCAATTTGCAAAATACATGAGCGCTCCAATGGCACTGAGATACGGGTACTGTGGCACTAGAATTTCTTCTCCTTCATCCTTTGGTCTGAATAGATAAGTCTTGAGCTCTAAAGACCGAACAACCATCGGAGTTTTGGAGAGATATGATTTATCCATATTGAATTTCTCCAATACCTTTTGGACATAGGCAGATTGATGCAATAAAATTCCAATGGGAAAATGCTCAAGTTGTAAACCTAAGCAAAATTTGGTTTGACCCAAATCTTTCATTTCAAACTCCCATCAATATCTGGTGGGTTGCCAATGATATGTAAATCATCGACATACACTGATATGATGCAAAATCCCGTTTGAAATCTTTTGATGAAAACACATGGACAATCATCATCGTTAGTGTATCCCTTCTACAGAAGGAACTTACTAAGTCAGTTATACCACATTCTTCCTGACTGCTTCAAGTCATAGAGTGACTTTTGAAGCTTTACACAATACATGTTGCGGTCTGCGTTTTGATCCGGGATAGAGATTCCATCGAGAACCTTCATATAAATGTCTGAATCAAGTGACCTATAAAGGTATGCAGACACTACGTCCATCAACTACATAGATAGTCAATTTTGAACAGCCAGAGATATAAGGTATCGGAATATTATTACACTCATAACTGGAGAATATGTTTCATTGAAATCAATGTCGGGCCTCTGCATGAACCCTTGTGCTACAAGCCTCGCTTTATGTCTCACAACCTCATTGTTTTCATTCCGTTTCCGGACGAAAACCCATTTGAATCCTATAGGAAAGATTCCATGAGGTGTAGGTATTGCATGAGTGAATACCTTCCTTTTGGAGAGTGAGGCTAATTCCGCTTGAATTGCATCTTTCCATTGATTCCACTCTGAGCGCTTTTTGCACTCTGCCATGGTCTTTGGATCTGGATCATTTTGGATGATTTCTGCAATTGAATCAGGAAATGTATGTCGACAACTGTAGTCTTTCTATCATATGATTCTCCAGATTCAATGTAGTTAATGGAAATTTCATGCACCCTTTGTGATGCATCATTATTTCCCAATATGACTGTATCGGGGCGTTTCGATGTCCCAACATCAGTAATTGTGTGCACTGTTGATGTGGGATGTAAAGATTGAACCTCCACAGAGTGTTCCTCAACATGTGATTGAGTTGCATTTACTGTGTTGGGAGATATGTTCTTCCCTTTCCTTTGCTTGCTAGAAGCCGCTCCACGAAATAGCCATATCCCGCTCTTACTTGGGAGTTGAGTAGTTTTATTTGATCCTCTATTCTTTCGGCATATTTCTCGTGGGATTGTAGGATTTTGTAACACCCTTGTAATCAGCAAATGCATCTGGCATATTATTTGTAATATGTTGCAAATTGATGATCTTTTGAACTTGAAGTTTAGTTTCAGATGCACGTGAATTTAAATTGGAGATGTCTGTGGCATTCCAATTAATTTCCTGGCATTGTTTGTGGTTTTGAGTTTCTCCCCTAATGCCGGGAAATGATCTTCATTGAAGATACAATCAGCGCATCGGACAATAAATATATCCCCCGTAAGGGGTTCCAAGTATTTAATGATCGACGGAGATTGATATCCCACGTATATCCCCATTTTCCTGTGTGGGTCATAGATGTACGTTGCGATGGTGAGATCGGTACGTATACAACGCAACCGAACTTCCGTAGATGGGAAATATTTGGTGTATTTCCACGTGCAAGTTGCAACGGGAGGTTTCATGGTATGCGCTGGACGTAATTGATCAAGTCGCAGCGTGTAAGATCGCGTGACCCAACAAGTTGTTGGTAGATTGCTATTCTATAGTAACGGTCTTGCAATAAGTTTCACTCTCTTGATGAGAGATTCCGCCAACCCATTTTGAGTATGGACATATGGGACCGAGTGCTGAACTTGAATCCCTAAGACCATGCAATAATCTTTGAAGGCACGTGAGGAAAATTCAGTAGCATTATTCATTCAGATAGATCGGATTTGATGTTCAGGATATTGTGTTTTAAGTTTAATTGTGCAACAATTTTAGCAAATGCATGGTTCCTTGTGGAGGGGAGACTCACATGAGACCATCTTGTAGATGTATCTATAAGAACCATGAAATACCTGAACGGTCCAGACAATGGTTGAATGGGATCATATATGTCACCTTGAATGTGTTTAAGAAACTTTAGAGGTTCAGCATGAATTTTGAGGTAAAAGGGTCTCAAAATTAGTTTCCCTGTGGCACATGCGGTGCACACAAAATCTGAAGATTGGGAAAATCTTGAATTACTTAATGTATGACTAACAAAATTGTTAATAACTTTCCTTATCATCCCTATGCCAGGATGACCAAGGCGATCATGTCAAGTTTGGAATACATTAACATTCTAGAAAATTATTTTGTAAGCAACATGTGGTATGGGTTTTATGTATGTGCAGTACAATCCAGACGGGAGTGAGGAATTTTTTTCAGGTGTCTCTGTGTTATATCCATGATCTTTTGTAATAAGAATAAATTTCTTCTTATTGTACACATGAGTTTTCATATGGAACCCATTCTTACGAATATCTCTATAACTCAATAGGGTACGCATTGAATCGAGATACAATAATGCATCCTTAATTGTTAGCGTTGTACCCATAGGGAGCATAATAATGACCCTACTGGTGCCAACTATTACAGCATCGCGTCTAGCGATTGTTAAAATATTTCCTTTATTCTTTGTGAGAGTTTAGAAATATTTTATTTCTTACCGCTGTCCACTAGGCACATTTTCTTATCCATCAGATCGTCGCCCGTACAATCCTCTGTTGATTCTTCTCTGTTCTTGGCCCTTTGTTCACATAGACTTCTTCTCTGTTCTAGGTTCTGCTCTGTGTTTTTCTCTCGCGGCAGTAATTCTCTTGGTAGATCAAGTGACAGATAACGTGTTATGAATGCAATTGAGAGACGAACAAATGGAATCGATCCTACATTTATTGATCAGTACACGTATATATACATCAAGTGTAGCAACTATCACTGATTGGAAGTGGGGTGTTTGGATATTAACTGTCTGATTAGTGGGAGTTGAGGGATTAGATAAAAACTTGAGATTTTACAGCCATTTGATTCCGCACTCTTGTGGTGTGCTGGCAACCCCAGTAATGGCTACCCATATCAGTGGCCACTGGATAGTACTCTCCCTTTTTTAAAAAAAAATAAGGTGGGTTAGCTCAAAAACTAACCAAAGTCAAACATCAAACATTAGGAGACAGAGTTAGTAGAACTGTTGTCTTTCACTTCATTTCTCATGTATTTTGTACGTTTCTTTCCTAACCATTTTCTAGAAACATCACTATACCTGGATCTTCTCATAAGGGAAAATAACACAACATGTTCATGTAAGAGGAGTACTCTAGATCGAAACAGATAAAAACAAGCATAAACGTTCTTTTCTTTTGGTGTTTAATTTCATCTAGCAACTTGCTAAACTTAGTAAAGTAGTATTGTGAAATGGTAAAAAGCTTCAATTATTTCAGTAAAATAGCAAAACGAATGCACATTCTGTTACGCACAGAAAAAGAAAATTAAGATTGGTTTGTCCCTATATTAATTTAGGAATAATTCAACATAGTACTGTTTCATCTATTAATCTACATGCCTCCAAAATTCATGTAAAGCTGTAACCTGTAAGTAGGCTCATGAAACAGTATTTATGTCCTTCGACTATTTCAGAATGAAAAAAGAATCATTTTACTCCATACTATTTCTTGATATAATTTAATTAACACCCAAAATTATTTTTTTGCCTAACGTCAACCCCTACAGAAATTGGGTCACTTTGCATCCTAATAACGTTCCATTTTTCTTTGTAAAATCTAAAGTTGAAACTTTGTGGATTAATGGATACCGTTGTTATGCCTTGTGTTTCACATTTTTCTCAAATTGTTCCTCACTATTTTCATAGGATGAAAGCACCTGTCACATATTCAAATATTGAGATCTAAAACTGCACATCTCTTACAGTTCTATAAAACTTCAAAGACATACATATTTTGAATAAGTAAAAGGAGAGAGAGAAATGTTGCTAGGGAGCAACGAGAGCTAATTTTGTAGTTTAAAGGATAAAATGAGAAAAAAATATTTAGGCGATTAATAAGTGCCATGGTTAAATAGTTTCAGGGAGTAAAATGGACGTTTTGGTTTCAGAATCATGTTTTAAACTTTTGTCAAAATTATTGGTTACATTTGTTTTACTGTACGAAAGATCTTTATCAAGAAATTCTGAAAATAGATAGTACTATTCTACTAAAGGAACAGTTTACTTTATGATCTTAGCAAATATTTTTATAATCGTGTTACTATATAAATTCTAAAGTGAGACGTCTATTTTTACAACGCAAACTTTCACAAAGTCTAAACCATCCACTTAATAATAGACATTATTCAAACCTTAAGTTTAACAACAAAGACTAACCCTAAATATTTTAGGACGCTTTTCACCTATACGATTTCCGAACTGCTAAATAACATGTTTTAATTATTTTAAAAATTATATTAGTTTAAATAACATGTTTTAATTATTTTAAAAATTATATTAGTTTATTTTTAAAATTTGTATAGCTAATGTTTAATTAATTATGTGCTAATGAGTTATTCTATTTTGCCTGCACTGATCTTCTTCTTCTCTCCAGAACGCACCATCAGCCTTAGATTAGATTTAAAGTGAGTTTTGGGTGACATAACGCTGGCATATAGCCGAAAAGCTCAAATAGTTCTTAACATCAGCTTCGAATTATACAAAGAAGAGGCAAGCAGACCAAGATGAGGGTTGCAGTGTTCATCCATAGCCAATGTAGTGGAAGTGTGGAACTATTCTTTTTGTCTGACGAGACAGCAAGTGAGAGGAACTTTATTGATGAACAGAGGTAGGTATTCCCCTCCAGTTTGGACTACTTGTTTTGTTCCCCACCAAAAGATGCTTCAAGTTGGGAGTCCACGTTCTTTCGTTACCCACATACGTCACATACCTATGCTCAATGTCCGATCCGACAAACTCGATCTAACAATTTGATCCAAAACAAAGATTAATCGAGCAGAAAACCACATGGCAAATTGGCCCATGCCTTTGGATTTGGACAGCATGTGACACTGTGCCCTATATATGACCTCAATCAAATGCTCTTCTTGGTTTTTGTTTTTTGGGAGGGGTAAAAACCTCTTATTGATTTTACGCCTGCACACTTGAAACTCAACACTTGTGTGAATTTAAATTTGAAAATATACATTATTTTTTATAATTTTGGATGCATATTTTTAAAATATTTTTGAAAATATACATTTTTCGTGGGTTGGGACGCGTCACCACGTCCTCGGCGCAAATCGAAGGCAAAGGATTGATGGGAGGGGCGGTTGCACAAAGCCGACGCATACGACCGCATTAATTAAACGCGGCAGATGCATGCCGTCGCTGTGACACGGCACGAAGGCGGTCGGTCTCGCGTGACCAATCCGCTGGACCGCGTCAGTCCAGTGCAACTAATCCGCTTGACTGTCCCTTCGATTGATTTCATGAATTCAAGCTGCGCGACAGCACAGTGGAAAACTCTAACCCATAGGGAATATATTTCCACAAATATTTCAAAAACTTTTGTATATATTCAAAATTATAAAAATAATATATATTTTAAATTTTTCACGCTTCTCTATGTTCATCTTGAAAAAAAGTGAGTTACGATACACTAGTTTTTTTTACCGAAGTTACAATACACTAGTTGAAAGAGTGGGGTTAAAAAACTAATCTAGCAATTTTAGTTTTTTCCATGACATGAAAAACACACACTCATACGTCATGAATGTGGCCCTTATAAAAAATGCCAGGCCTGCCAAAAATTAAGCCGATCAAATTTCTTTTAGAATGAGAGTATATACAAATATACAGATTCAGAGATTTTGACAAGAAGTTGTCGAATCTAAACGTGGGTTGCTGGAGTAGCATTCTCAAAAAAAAAAGGATTACATTCTTGTTGTCACTCTCCTAATCTTTGAAAACCCTTGCTTTCTTTTAAATTATGATTTCTTCCTTAATCGTCCCAAATCGTCCTGAATAGATTATATGTTAGATCACTATTCTGAAAACTGGTGCATTTCTCTTCTTTCACATTCACATCATCCAGCGTAATAGGAGGACCAACTTGTTGAAGGCCAGTGACGGAGACAAGGGGCAGCCAGTGGCCTGGCCCCCTCCAACAAATTTTTTCACACATAATCACCTAGCTAATGAGGTAATTAACCTAAATAGTGTATTTGCTCCTTCAAAGTTCTTAAGTTCCTTCCATGTCTAAAATCTGGCTTCGCCATTGGCTAAAGTTGATCCGAAAATTCAACCGTGCTCTTAACCACAGTCTTCCAACTCTATTCCCTTCACTTGGCATCTGGAAGCCTACAGAGATCCATCCCTGAGCATTCCCCAAACTCTTAGGACACAAACAGGTGGTTACAATCTTCATCCTCTGCTAGGCAAAGCTACAAGTTTGCTGATGTGGTCACCCATGTTTAATAAGGTTGTCTCTGATTAGACATCGTTCTTTCTGCTAACAACATAAAGAACTTCACCTTGGATGACGCCACCGTCTGCCAGATCAGATTGCTACATCGAGCGATCGTATTGACCATGAAGAACATGATGTACACCGACGACGAAGAGAACATGCAAATCGACTCGTCCTCTTTCTCCATGGCGCAGTTGTATTTCCTAAACTGCATCACAGACCTGAAATGCTTCCCGATTGCACGATTTGAAGGTGTTGTCTTGATATCATGCACCCAGCTAGCGATGATTCTGCAACATTATGAATGTGGCCCTTTTTACTGGGTTTCAGTTCAGGCAGGTTAGGGTTTGTCCAACCACTAATTTGATTTGCTACACTTTTGGGTGGGTGCACTAAGTGCAAGATGTATTTTTCATCTTCCATTATCTTTTGGAAAAGGGAATGAGTTCGATCCCTTTGCTGCCACTAGTGATTTTCTTCTAATGCACAAACTCCAAACGGGTCAATGGAAGAATAAAAAATTAAAAATGTGCACAATTTCGAACAATATTTTATGCTCCGGCCAGCGTGCTTAATTTTGTGGAGCAGGCATTTTTAGGATCCTGGGCCCCCCTCCCACATAGGTTCTGTCATATAAGTAATTTTTATTCAGATAGCAGGCATGCCGCTCCATTACTTATGGCAGGTTGGCAATGGTTTTCTTTTATCTTTTCAAAGAAGGACAAGGCATGTATTAGTTTTCAACAGTTAAAAGTACAAGCGGTAAGTACAAAACTACTAGTTTAGTATAAGTTTTGGTTGGTGAGAATCTGCAAGTTTTGAATAGCACTAGCACATGACGATTTGGCGCCGTTCCCAACATCACATGGCAACTCATCCAAGTGATGAAATTCCTAAACACAGAGAAGGTTAAAAGATAGTGTTTTTAGGCGATGGGTGATTGGTGTTTAGGGTATTTGGTCTTTCCAAATTAGATATGCAGCACATGACATGTTTGTTGGTATAGCCAACTCATCTGTTGCCAACACTCTGCAAGGTTTGACTAGGTGTAATCCGCTGTTGCCAACCACCACCTGCTATCTCCCAAATTATTGTCAGAATGTAAGCAATTTTAATCTTCCAATTTAGTAACACAAAGAGAAGCATAGTGTATAGTCTAATATGATTAAAAACTGTGTCATGCATATTAGGTGTTACAGAAACCTAACAAGGTTGTACTGAACCATTAAGTATGACACATAATTACTGGAACATGACAGAAACCTGACATAAAGAAAGCATAGTGTATCCTCAAATATAAGTAATAATTTGATGTCCTTTGGAAAAGAAATACTCACTTCATTTCAATTCACTTATCATTTTAACAAACCTTACGCCAACCAAGAAGGTACAAGTTCATAATTATATCCCAATTAGTTTTCTCATAACAAGCACTAAAAGGTATTGTGTGAAGTATTGGAGCACGTTCAAAGGTGGAGTACAGTATACAATACATGTTTATTTAGAGAGAATAACCTTACAACAGTTGAGACGAAAACACTTTAACCATTAAGCGAAAAACAATATTTTGTTAATATTTTTCTTTTTTTTTCACTCACATGCAGCTAAATTTCATTTTATAAAGGCTAAGAATTGTTGTTGAGCCATTGTTAACCGTAACAATGATGTTTATCTCTTTTCTCTCTTTTTATATGTCAATAAATATTCCTAATAAGCAAGACTAAGAGTCCAATGACCATTGCATATGCCCTTAGTACTATTGTGGTTGTATTTATTAAGGGTATAGAGGAAAAGTTAGCTTAAGAAACACTTTGGAATATCATATTGATAAGTACTTTGGAATACCAACGCAAGCTGCGCATTGATCCTATTCGGAGTTTGTTCTTCGGAGCACCCATCTCTTGACATTAGCCTCTCAATCTGGGTCGCTTCATTCACCCACACAACAATAACAGGGTGCGTCCATTGGTCCATCTTTGTCTCAAACAACAGAGGAATGTCAAGGACGATAACCTTGCATCCTCTAATCCACAGTTTTAGTATCTCCCAAAATATCCCGGATGAAATATGTGGAGCCAGAAGACTTCAAGTAATCAGGAAGATTTAAAAACTAGCTATAAATAACTATCTATCAGCAAATGATGAATGAATGTCTCCTCCCTTGTGTAATGCAATCTAATTCTCAACACAAAAGGAAGTACCAGGTGTGAGCCAACCAACAGAAAATGATGAAGCATTTTTAATCTTACAATTTAGTAACACAAAGAGAAGCATAGTGTATACTCTAATGTGATTAAAAACTGTGTTATGCATATTAGGTGTTACAAAAACCTGACAAGGTTGTACTGAACCATTAAGTATGATACACAATTACTGGAACATGACAGAAACCTAACGCCAATCAAGAAGGTACAACAAGTTCATAATATGAGTAATAATTTGATGTCCTTTGGAAAAATTTACTCACTTATCATTTTAACGAACCTAACGCCAATCAAGAAGGTACAACAAGTTCATAATTACATCCCAATTAGTTTTCTCATAACAAGCACTAAAAGGTATGTTTGAAGTATTAGAGCATGTTCAAAGGTAGAGTACAGTATACAATACATGTTTATTTAGAGAGTATAACCTTAAAATAGTTGAAACGAAAAAGACTTTAACCATCAAGCGAAAAATAATATTTTGTTAATATTTTTTCTTTTTTTACCCACATGCAGCTAAATTTCATTTTATAAAGGCTTTGTTGAACCATTGTTAACCGTAACAATGATGTTTGTTGTTTTTCTCTTCGTTTTTATGTCAACAAATATTTTTAATAAGACAGACTAAGAGTCCAATGACCATTACATATGCCCTTAGTACTATTGTGGTTGTATTTATTAAGGGTATAGAGGAAAAGTTAGCTTAAGAAACACTTTGGAATATCATATTGATAAGTACTTTGAAAAAAAAAGGTTTGAGGCTCAGGACGGGGAGAGTACACACTGGAGCTTATGATGCAAACAAAAGGCCATTGTCAGCGATGATGGAAGGTGATTAGAAAGAGGACGATGGCTGCGAGGACACCTAATAATCAATCAAATATAACTTCACAGTTATGTACTTCCTTCTTTGAAAAAAATATTTTAGAATGGAACATCACATTACCTAATACGACGAATTTAAACATATATATATATTTGAAATTTATAGATAATGTTACATGCTATTAAGATTTATTTATTTTAAAACGAATAGAGTATGTTTATTTTAAGACGAAGGAAGCACCGATGCAATCTCCATACATTAGATGCACGACGGCCTGGCCCAGCAATTAACTAGGTTGCGCTGGACCTGTTGTTGGTCGTACCACGGGCAGTGTCGCGACCTGCCACCAGACGACGGCCACACGCCTGGAACATCCAATCGGCGATCATGGTGATGTCGCAGCCGCAACCACCGGAGAATCTCATGTCATGTGCGTGGCTGTTCATCCGGACAGGACAATGCCTGCATTTCTCTGACCCAACCCAACCGTCGTCTCTGCCGTTGAAGATATCCGTTCCAACTTCCAAACGGTTCAGCTCATCAGGATATATAATGGTTGAAGTAATTAATTTGGCATGGCGTGTAGTTTAGTTAGTTTGGTGCAGGTGCAATCTGAAGTGGCCCAGCAACAAGACACAGGTGGCGAGGATGTACACAAACAAGCAAATGAGCAAAAAGCAATACGTTGCATCTCTCACTACAATCGTCAGAAAACTTGCTAGGATTCGGACTGGAGATAGCAGCGCTATGGTCAAGTGAGGCCTGTATCCAAGAGTGAGTCACAGCCCACAACTATATCCATCCACTCCCAAGAAATTCGTAGCGGCAGAAAGGATAAGAATGTAACCTCAATTATGCAGTGTACATTCCAATTTGCCGCTAAAACGTAACTAGCACTTAAGGAATTACTACTCACTCCTCACCAAAAGTTTCATCAACTGTTGCAAGACACCAGTGCAGATCTTTAACATAAAAAACGAAACGTATGGAGACTACCTAGCAAGCTCGGATTGGCACTCCAAAGTTAATTAAGAACATAAAGATCATAGCAGATTCTTCTGAGCAAGTAGAACCCCACTGCTGTACATACCACAACGGAGAAAAGACCATCCCGAGACCTCAACCGCTCCTTCCACGTCAGGGGTTCAGAGACGTTCCTCAACACTTCCTGAAACTTTTCTTTGGTTTCATCCAGCGTGCCAGAATTGTCAATCACAATGTCTGCTTGTGACTTCTTCCAGTCCAACGCAAGCTGAGCATTGATCCTATTCCGAGCTTGTTCTTCGGAGCACCCATCTCTTGACATCAGCCTCTCAATCTGGGTCGCTTCATTCACCCACACAACAATAACAGGGTGCGTCCATTGGTCCATCTTTGTCTCAAACAACAGAGGAATGTCAAGGACGATAACCTTGCATCCTTTAATCCACAGTTTTAGTATCTCCCAAAATATCCCGGATGAAATATGTGGAGCCAGAAGACTGCAAGTAATCAGGAAGATTAAAAACTAGCTATAAATAACTATCTATCAGCAAATGATGAATGAATGTCTCCTCCCTTGTGTAATGCAATCTAATTCTCAACACAAAAGGAAGTACCAGGTGTGAGCCAACCAACAGAAAATGATGAAGGATAACCAGTAACGGACTCCAATAATATTTGTTTATTAACACCAAAAATGAGAAATAATACAAATGCAAGTAAGAAATAGCTCAATTAATTAGCTAGAAAATCGTTCGTGACCATAGGGATTCATTAGAACCGAAGATCATATGAAAATGAAACATTTTAGTTGACGTGATGTACCGGTTTAGAACTTGGCGTTTTCTGGGTCAGAAAAGACAATCTGTCCTAAGCGAGCTCGGTCAATTTCTCCATTTTCTAATAGAACATCATTTCCAAAAGCTTCTACAATCTTCTTCCAACCAGCAGTACCTTTCTGCACCACATTCTGCAAATGTATAATTGCCAATCAGCACAAAATCTTGCAATGAACATTGAGACCATATGCTAGTATACCACTTGATCAGGGTTTAGTATTGAGAACTAATAGACATGCAGCCGCAATGAGTGTAGCTCATGCTAAAATATCAAAGATAGTTTATATAACAGTTCCAACTAGAATATCAAAGATAGTCTATAGTGGTTCTGTTTGCCCCAGAGTTAAGAATAAATTGATACTAACCAAGGAAGCCAAAAATTCTATGGGTAAAGCCTATTTGGAACAGAGCTTAGCTGTGTTTTCTGTAGAAATGTTTTAATGTTGTCACTAAGTACGCAATAGCCCTCAAATTATTCAGTCTACACTATATGTTTAAAGGCCTCCAGTTTTGAAAGTACAGAGCAATAAATTTTAAATATTTTCAAATTGACCGGTTTAGTTACTCCAAGCCCCACCAACTTCGGTTGGGTTTAACATGCATGTGAGAATAGTATATAAAAAAAGGTAATATGCTAAGAAACAAAAGAACTTGCCTAGTCATGTCTGTACAGGCTTTACGGAAAACTGGTTGGCAAAATACATTGAGAACTAACAACTGTCGGTACCTGTTCTATCCAGTTCCCTGTTAATTCCTATTGAAACCAGCCAAAACCAGTACTGATTTGCTAGTGGTACCAAAGCTTCATCCAATTAAATCAAGTAAAATGGGTTAAACCATGATAAAACAGGTGATCAACACTAGTGAGAAGAAAGCAACAAGTCAACAATTCAATCCTAGAGTGATATATTCCATGAACCTTTACACAAAGTTGTCAAAAAAACAATTATTCCATAAAAAACATGCTATGTTTGTCATCATTCAGTAACTTGCTCATAGTCTTCCATTCTTATGACATATACACCCAATAGAACAATTGCGAGTTTGATGTGATGGAGCTTTGGTTACTTACCCGAGCAACAATGTCAGCATCAACAACGGGAATGCCGCTAGCCTTGAAGAGGTTGGAGATGGTGCTCTTTCCAGATGCAATCCCACCAGTCAATCCAACCAGCCTCATCCTTTTATGTCACTCCTACATTTTTTTGAAGTAAAAATTAAGAGGCTGAAAGTTTGTATTACCCTTTAACAATATTATAAAGCCATCTCTTTAACAATAGTTGAAACCATTAAACCAAACACAGCAAGTGATACTACTTTGGACATCTACAAAGAAAACTTTACAACATTCACGTTATGCAAAAGTTTTAATTCCACCGTTATTGTGCCTAGAATTTTCCTTAGGAAAAAGAACTGATCGGTAGGTCTTTTAACACAATTAGCTAATATCTCCCAACCCCAAACCAGATATCTGAACTGGAGAAATCCTGCACCAAATAAAAGATGTGGCCTAGACCTACCTACAACTTTCATTCATTCAGATCATGAGACTTGATTATCCATGGATTAATCTGACAAGACGGGTGGAGAATTATATTTGAATTAAGCTGACCAGACTCGATTCATATTGAAATTAATGCATCTAACAATTAATTCGAGATAACCTTGCAGTGTGGAAGCTGAAATTGGGGAAGAATCCGGCAATTCCACGGAAAACCCCTGTTTCCTTCTCTCCTTCCTATCCTTCCTCTTCCCCCGGCCTTCCAGGAGCAGCAAGGACGGCGGCGCGGTTATTAGCAGTGGCGGGGCGGATCTAGAAACGATCTTCGCTACGGGCTAACTAATACAAAAGTAAAATAATTCATTCTGAGCTAAGTAATACATGGCTAAAATAATTCGTTATATTTACAACAATGGGACTACAAAAGCAATTAAATAAAATGAGTGAACATATACAATTTCATAAAAAACTGAAAGTCAAAGTTGTGTACTTACGAAAATCGAAATGGTCAAATGGATAGAGTAAAAATAGGGAGGCCGGCCGGCGGCCGGCGGGGCCGGGGCCAGGGGGCGCTGGCTGCCGCGCGCCGGGGAGGGAGAGGCGGCTCACGGTCACGGCTGTCGGCGGCGGCGCCCTGTCGATCTGTCGCGCGCAGGGGTACTCGGCGGGGCCGCGCGGGGCCGCGGCATCAAGGCCTACTGGAAGCGCCGCGGGTGCCGGGTACGGCCGCCTCGACGCCGCATCCCCGTAGCGCCGCCCGCGCCTCCCCACCGTGGAGCTCGGCAACGGCACGGCAGGAGGAGGAGCGGGGCGGCGGCCGCGGCGAGGGTGGCGCGTGCGCCGGCGCGGGCTCGGGCGGCGGATCCTGCGGGCGAAGAGCAGCGGACAGGGCGTGCGGGGGGAGCAGCTGAGCAGGGGCGACGCCGGCCTGAGGGTGGGATGCGGGTGACAGTGAGGAGCTAAGGATTTTCATTGGTTCAAATAGCCGGCTGTAATTCTACTAATTTTTCAGGAAAAGGACTATTGGACGTATCTGAATTTCTTTTCATATTATTTTTATACAGTAACCGGCTCTTGTCTCGGGCTACAGCCCATCCGCCCCTGGTTATTAGTACTAAAAAGGTTAAGGCAAATAGAAAAATGTGTGTACAGAGAGGGATGGATGAGGGGTGCTCACCGGTGAGGCTGCGACGGAGGGAGGGATGCAGCAGGACGCCGGCACGCCACCGGCGGGATGGAGATCGGTGCAGGCGTCGGGCGGAGCTCGCGAGGAGATGGGGACTACGACCCGGCCGCGCAGCCTGCCCACGCCGATCTTTTCTTTTTTTCCTCCTTTATTTACTTTTTTATTTCCCGAGCTGGTTTATTTCAAAGGTGCAACATCAAAATCCAAACAGCTGATGAGGTTTATCCAATCGTTATGACTTGCCATGCTCCGCAATTCTTGGGAAAATTTGTAAAAGTTTGTTTCGTCTTGATCGGATCTACGCATCCATTCTCATCTATGTCGAAGGTTGAATTTTCGTGCATCCATGTCCAACTCCAAGAATGAATTTCCAGACAATTAACTGCTTTGTAAATTCTAAATAAAAAATGTATTTTAAGGACATAAATTCTTGTTTCTCTTATAAAAATTATTTTAAAATCATATAGAAAATTTTATATTCTCTATTTTTTTATAATAAATTAAAGTAATGGATATAGATAGTAACGTCTCTCAAGACGAAGTGCCTCGGACCATTTCTCACCTCATGTTTCGATCCCTTTCCTTTGTCGGTGATTGAATAGAGATCCTCTGCCCTTGTTTAAGTAAGTTTTAGTATTTCTTTCACATAAAACTTTTGGTACATCTATTACTAAGTTTAGGGTTTGGATTTGTCTTCCATGACATTTTTGGAGCTGCTTTTGTCTAGAATATTGTTTTGTCTTCTTGTCGGTGGCTACATCGTTTCCGAGGTCTTTGGCGAAGATATAAAAGGTCTTGTTTGCCGGTGGTCGATTGTGCAATCGGTAACGTCGTTTTTATAGTCTAGGTCACCAATCTATTTGATAATGTTGGTTTGAAGATCTATAATAAGAAGAATGAAGATGATGGAAAGTACAAACTTACTTAAACAAGATGTATGAGCTCTTATTTGCTTCTTTCTAGTAATAGCAGGGTTGTAATCATCTCTTTTATTTAATATAATGTATGCCCTGATTAAAAAAATAAGGTTGTTTTGAGTAGAGTAATACAAACAAAGACATTAATGCATGGATGTGTAGATCCAATGTGCTCTCTGTTTATTGAAGATATAAGATCCAACTACAATTTCTGTGTATGTTGAGGTTGACTTGTGTAAGGATGCTCACGAAAGTGTAGCAAGAAAGCATAAAACATATTTTCATACAAGTTCAGGTTCGTTATCAGGATTTTAAAAGCACTCGGATGTGAATCACTTGGGTTAAGGCACTCGAGCATGGAATCACTCAGGTTCAGGCTAGAACCAATCATACAAGAGATAAGAAAGACAGATCAAGTGTGAAAGTTGGGGGCTATTGTGGAGGACATGAGCCTCGGGTACCACCATTGAGAGCTTATCTGACTAGACAAACATGAGATAGGCTGAACCATGTAATTAAAGAGAGAGTAGAACTCCTAGCCAAATTTCTAATGCAAGGTACAACATAGATTCCTATCCATATACTTACTAAATGTATATTAGAGAAACTGAGCTGCACGTGGATATTACCAACTACGTAACCCTACCCCTTTAACCTATATAAGGCAAACATGTATCCCAAAATGGGGGCAACGGAAACCAACACAGCCACATCAACACAAATCCTAGCAATACAATCCTGCAAAAAATATTACCTCAAAGTGAGCCTGAACTTGTATAAATATCCATGCCATGTGTCACCATGGAGCTCTCTCACTGTAGCGCACAACTCCATCTTTATTATTGCTGATAACAAACACCGACAATAATTAACGTGAAAAAGTCACTCTAAAACCAATTCCAATCAAGAATCTATAGATCCAATTATTGTAATGGACGGTCTAACAAGACACATACCATAGATCAAATTGTGCCCCATGCTGTTTGACTGGTTTTCCAAGCCAATCACCTAAACCCATGTCGATCTGTCCAACCGTCCCCGTACCACCATTTTGACCGACCATGAAACTGTCAAACTCACATTCACCAACATATCACCACTACACAATTCACTCATCAATCATCACCACAGCCAATTTGTTCATCACAAAACATTAATCATGAAAATGATTTGAAATCATGTTTACTCCAATGCAATTGGCATATGGAATATGGGAAGTACATGACAAGTTTCAACTGATCCCAAGATTTTGCCTCCCGAAATCCTGAAAAATAAAATAAAACAGACATGTCCTCTATATATATATATATAGACACTAGCAAAATGCTCATGCGTTGCAACGGAACGACGACGCAGGGAGGAAGCAGCAGAGGGCGAAGGTCTAGGCGGCGGCGCGGAGCTCCGAGCGACGACGAGGGGAGGGCGCAGCGGCGCGGGCACGGCGCGGATGGGACGAAAGAGAGATACTTAGGAGGTCTTTTTTTTCATCGAAGCCCTCCCTTTCTTTTCAGATTAGGATTGCGAGTTAATTTTATAAACTCTCAAGGGATTTTTGCAAAATATCCAGACGGACGAAAATTTTGGATAGAAATACTACTTACTTTATAGATAGTTATATATATACATATATATATATATATTTGAAAGTAAGGGTATCTTCAACTTTATGTACCACTGGACCTTGATTAAGAAATAGTATCAGATAGATATTTAGTCTAAGTTAATTTAATTTCATCAAATTAAGTCAAAATAATAATGGAAATAGATATTGACTTACTGATACTTTAAACCGATTAAAAATTTGGTAAAAGTTTAAAATATTTACGACTTATATTATTAGTTAGAAAAGTATATTGATGAATAGGATAAGTTGCATGTATATCGATGGCGCGCGCTAGCTCATGCGTGCGGCGTGTGCTCGGCCGCCGCTCAGGGCAATGCACGGCGACGCAGAGGCGCGTGAGTCGGCTCGCCGTTGGAGGTGAGGAAAGTGAGGCAACAATGGAGCGAGAGGTTATAATGATCAAAAATTTTATAGGACAAAAAACGATTTGATGATCAAAAAGTTATAGATTTTTTAAGTAGTTAAGATAAGCTATATCTTACGTATAACTGGGTTTTTTAAATAGCAGGGTGGATTGCGGGTTAATTTCAAAAACTCGGGGTTTTCGTAAAATAACCAGCAAAACAAAATTTGGGTGGAAACACTACTTGCTTTATAGATACTAGCAAAATACCCGTGTGTTGCAACGGACGACGATGTGGAGGAAGCAGGCAGAGGGCGAAGGTCGCGGCGGCGCGGAGCTCCGAGCGACGACGGGAGGAGGAGGCGCGAGCGCCGGCGCGCGGCGCGGATAGGGACGGAAAAGAGGGACGCAAGAGGTCTTTTTTCATCCAAGCCCTCCCTTTCTTTTCAAGATTAGGATTACTGGTTAATTTTATAAACACTTGAGAGGTTTTCGCAAAATAACTCTTTTTTTCTTTAACTGTTTTTTAAATAGCCAAGCGGACTGCAGATTAATTTCGGAAAACTCAAGGAGTTTTCTACAAAATAGCCTGGCAAAACAAAGATTGGGTGAAAACACTACTTGCTTTATATATAGCGGATTAATTTTGAAAAACTCAAGGAGTTTTCTGCAAAATAGCCATGCAAAACAAAATTAGGTGAAAACAATACTTGTTTTATATATAGTTATAGAGTTATAGATAAAGCAATAGCTGGTATTTATCTTTTCTGATGTCAATGTTCTAAATCGCATTACCACAAAATAAATTTGCGCCTATTTTTCATAATTCAAAAGTAGGGATTTGAGCGGTAGCTCCCCATGTTGCCTGGTACAATGTGCGCGCTGTGATGCTTCGGTATGGATCTTGCTCTCTCTTCCTCTTCAAATAAGACATTATGTTCTCCACCTCTGACTTGATGTCCAAATATAATTGATTTGCACTCTCCCTATCCCTCTGTACACCTCCCATTCCTTTCATTTCAATTGGTTTTCCAAATAGATAGTATAGCCGACCTGGTAATTTAGGGAGAACAGCAGGCAAGTGTAAGACCTGGTTTCCTTCCTCTCCTTTTACAGTACTCCTGAAACAAAACTCACAAAAGGTTGGACCCTAAAAAGGACTTTAAAATAGGTTCGTCATGCAATTAACAATATGATGATTTATTTTATAGAAAAACACAAAAGGAAGAATAGACTGACCTTACTCCTGGACAATCTTGGTTGAACGACTCTATTGATTCTCTGATATAAGGGATGTTCTTTATTTCATTGTAATCCAGAACTATCTGTCAAAAAGTACAAGCAAGGTATAAATAATTATCCCTAAAAAAGAACAGATACAGTTTTATATTCCATGGAGCACCGGTCATAAATTTCACACCACAAGAAAGAATATATGTCATTTGGCAACCATATTATTTCAGAAGATACACTGTAGAAAAAAGGCAGAGCAAACTACCTCTAACATGTCATCTTCTCCTACACAACCAAATGGTATGACAGTAACTCCAAACTGTGCTGCCATTCTTACAAATTCTGGTTGATCTGGCCAAAACAACTGGTAGTCTTCATCCTGCTCGATTCAGCAAAATAAATACAGAGAAGGAACAGACATCACATGATCACAAAAGTGTAGGTGATAAATGTTAATTTTTCAAGCAAACCTTCCTATGTAGAGCCTCTCGAATACCACCAGGATAGAGGAGAACAAATTCATCTCTCTCAAACAACCTATATGTATTGATCGGGCTGACTTGTACTCCCCATACAGAGGGACTACGTCAAACAAAGATAGCTCCTGGCGCAAAATCTCAAAATTTCCTACAAAAAACACTGGGTGAGCCAACGCTCGGAGAACTGCCTTCTTCTCCCTCAAGAACTCTTCAGCCATTGAAGTGATCTCCATTGCCAAGAGCTGATGGTAACCCACCAACAGGACAGGACCTTTGTCAGGAACACCGGCGAGACCGCGGACGATTTCGCCATTTCTCAGAGTAGATAGCATGACTGGGCTCAGTAAATGGTGAAGCAGTCTGCAGAAATTCCCAGCTTTGTTTTGATCAATTCAATCTGTTTAACGAAAGTAAAATTGATCTTTGAGGATCTGAATGCATACTTGAAATCTTCACCAAATGTTCTCTTGAATTCACTTATTGTAGGTGGGAGGAAATCAGTGATAGTGTCCCTTTGTTTTCCCTGGCGGTACATGCTGGCTCCTTTTATCACAGTTAGCAGATTAAAGCTGCCCTCCTGTGGAAATGTTGTATTGCTGAGATTTTTTAATGGACAACACAACAGAGAAATAATAGTACATATCGAACTTATTATACATAATTAAGCACTGGAAATGACCAATCAAGTGGAGAAATAGAAGTAATTGTTCGAAAATTATTAAAAGTATGTACCATGAGTAATCTATCGCTGGAAGTCCTGAAGTATCGAACTTTGCAACTTTTCAGTGCCTTAAACAGTCGATCTGCTTCTCCACTTGGAGGAAGATTGTCATTGCCACTATAAATCCAGATATATATCATATATTTATAGTTCAAGAATATATACGCAAATATCTAAATACAACAAAGACTAGAAATTTGTCAAATATGAGATATTTTCATAGGAAGGGTACCTGGCAAGAAGCAGAATTTCTGCTTGTACTGCATTAAGACGAGAGTTGGTATAGTCTACACCTGACATAAGAAGCTTGAGCTTCCACACAAGAGTATCCATTTGTATGATATGTCCAAATTCCTGAAAAATATCAACCATGAAGTCTAAAAGACTAATATGATGATATGTGTTTTCGTTGATTTATTTCATTCAGTAGGATATCAAAACAAGGATGACATGCTTCTTCCTACTTATTATGCAAAGATTATTTGCACATGTGATTAAAAATATTTAAGACCTATATATCATATTCATAGAATAAAATAAATTGCCATGCTACACAAATTTCAATGCTTATTTGTGCAAATGAAAACATATATAAGATGAAGAAAAAGAAGGAAATTATTGCTTACTGAAAGTAAAGGTAGCATTGAAGCAAGACGGTCTGAAAACTTTGCAGAGTATCTTGAGGAAAGGTATTGTTCTGAATGCTAATCATTGTCATCTTAATCGGATCACCTATTTCACGACAAGAACATCTTAAGAAGGTGCTGATTTCTCAAATTGACTAAACTAGGCAGATTCAGAGTCATCCATTGATTAACATTTTAACACCGTAAAAAGAAACTATACTTCAGGAGTTGAGCTAGAGTGGTTCACACGCGGATGAAAAAAACATTTTTCTTAAAGAATTAGAAAATGCTGTTTGTTGAGACTATTTTCATTTATATTCTACTTCTTTCCACTAAACTAAATTGTATGGAAGATGTTTATTTTACATATTGATGACCCTTGCAATTCTGGATAATTGTAGAAAATGCAGAAGAAAGGTAACTTTGAGTATAAAGAAAAGTACTTCTGTCTGTAACTAAACATGGACGTTTTACAGTATGCAATTATAAGTTTGAGCATGAATTGTTAACAAAATAATTGAAACATTATATCTTAACAGTTTACTTTGAACGTAAATCTATCAATACCATTATTAAAACACATAGCTGGAGTTAAAAGGTAAAAGTTCTGCCATCGAATTATAGGGACTAGTATTCCAAGAGAGAAAGAGGGACAAAATTAGGAAGACAAGAAAATATACCAATCAAATATCTGAGAAGGTGAGGGAGAGTGACAGGAAGGTAGCTTGGCACCATTTCCAAAAGAGGCAATATTGCCTGCAACGGAGTTTTCGCAAATGATGTTGCTGTAGAAAACAGATTAATATATTCTAAAATCTATAGTGTAAGAACCATATCATTTTTGGATTGCTAGATGACATTGCAATTTAATGTCGAGACAGAAAGGGTTTCACCTGCCTGGATTCACTAGTATAAGAACCAAATCAATTTCTGGATTTCGAGCTGCCAAAGAAAGAGCCAAACATCCACCAAAGGAATCTCCAGTGATATATATGGGTCTGTTTGGTGACAGATTGTGCTCATATTTGACAGATTCCTCCATAATTTGTAGCAACCCTGTATGAATTTTACTTCAAAACATGTTAGTGAAGGGAACCTTACAGAGGTGATTAGTACTCGTATTCCCTTTCTTCATACCTGAAGCGAGAAAAGCTAAATTTAACTGTGCTGATTTTAATCATTAATATGTTCTCTATTTAAAATAACAAGATGAACTGCAGATCTCTGACTTCAAGAAGAATGAGAACTTGCACCCACAAGACCATGACAATGACCACAAGCACCACGGAGTTCACACCATATATGTCATACCAGTTGGCAACATTATGCTCCCTTTTGAGGGTAAGGTCTAGTATGTGTATTCTATAGCAAGTACATATAGTCAAGTACTTGTCAGGATATGGACATGATAATCTGACGCTGACAACATATCTAAAACAAGCCATCTATTGTTACCTTCATATGGTGTTCGATCATTGACCGGTATATGCAAGCAGCGGACCTCAAATACCCTGTTGATAAAAAGGAGAGAATGAAATTAAATTATTGATTTGCACTTAACTTATTTTCCTAAGAGCCAAAAAAGTTGGATATAAGACACAGTTGTCATACGTGAACTATCTACTATAATTTAATTTCAGTGAAACTAGTTGAAGCTTGGTTGTCAGTTATTTAGTGCTACTTAGCTACACGTTCTTAGCATCTAATTGAACTTGTCTGAAACTTAGGAATAATTTATAAATATACGAAGACTACCTATATGACAAAAGAAAATAACGGACATGCAAATGTAAGTGTTTTCACCCTATTATATTTTGTAGTTATTCAATGATGTATGACAGTATTTTAGTAAAATAAATTACAACATTATATTTTTGGCATATCCTTTAGCAATACCATTCGAACAAAAAAATGCAGCTGAAGTTTATATTGATTGAAAAAAATGTATTAATCAAAATGTGCACAATGAAAATTTAAAATGGGTAATATCTTACACAAGAAGGGGACGCACTTACTTGCCCAAAGATTTGTGCTGCATGATAAGCTCCATTCCAACACCGTCGATTCCTGCAGTCCACTCAATTCGAACAACAGCGTTAGTAGTACAAACACATTCAAGAACACTCACAGGCAAATAACATCACCTTTTGGCCTTGGGCCCTAAATTCCTAACAATCCTAAAACATGCATTTCATCACGAACTGCCACTGTTAAATTAATTCTAGTGAAATGCTTATTTTTGTGTGTGTTGCACACAAAGTGTTTGCATGGTGGTGTCACCGAGCGAGCGAAGCAGGAGACCGACCGTGACCGACCTGGCAAGAAGAGCAGCAGTGGCGCCGCGTCGACCGCCGGCGGCCCGCACTCGACGGGGCAGAACCACCGCGGCGGGCCGCCGCCGTCGAGCGGCATGGCCCTCAAAGCGTCGAAGTAGTCCTTGACGGTGGCCTCCCCGAACCCGTCGTCGTAGAGGGCCTCCAACCCCACCTCCTGCACCTTCTTCGCCCTCCTCCTCCTCCTCCTCTTGTCCGCGGCCTCATGCCCGTTCTCCCCGCTCCCTGGCGCCTCCGTCGAGCTCGCACGGAGGCGGGTGGGCCGCGGACGGAGACCGGCGCCTGCGTGGGGAAGGATGGTGTGGAGTGCGATGGACATGGTCAGCAGCATACGGACATTTGGTGAGAAGAAGGCAGTGTGGGCTGAAGAACAGAAACCGAAGAGTTGAAGAAACAGGGGAGGCGGAGCGACAAGAGGAGATGAAGCTAAGCGCGCTTGGCTGGTGGCCACGTATATTGGGTGGACTCATACAGAGGGAGCGCGATTTGAATTGTGGTGGGAACAACGCGTATATACTCACCACTACTTAAATATAATTTTTAATTATACATTCGGATATACTAAAAATTTATTAAACTTTTTATAAATGCTTGCTCTCAAGTGACTAGGTAGGATTTTTAAAACGCTCTTACAACACACCACATGACACTCTAATAAATTCAAATAATCCTAAAATTTTCAAAAAAAAAAAAAGCAAAAATCTCACGTTGATTCTCTTTCGAACCGACGAACCCACTGTTTAAATCCATTGTATCTATATCTATTATGTTTACATAATAACTAATCTAACCTACCCCTAGTCACGGCCAAATGGGCCGTGCTCTCTACCTGACTGCCCGGCACGTCTTTAACTATAGCGGCACGGCCGACATGGCCCGATAGGCAAACGGGCCGTGTCGGCACGCCCGTCCATCCGTGTTGTGCTTGGGCCGGCATGGCACGGCACGTGCACTCGTAGTGGCACGGCACGGCCAAGACGGCTCGTGGCACGGCACGGTCCGTTTGCGCGTACGATCGAATCGGCTTGCGACACGTGGCGGGATGGGAAGCAGCGCTACGCAACGGCTCTTTGGTGGTCCAATGAGAGCGCGCCACCTGTCCCAATGCCTCTATGGCTGTTCAAATTTCAAATTAGCCATTGAAGACAAAAAAAATCATAAAAATTCGAAAAAAATTGCAAAAATCGTAAAATTTGCCCTATAAATAGGGCATGAACCCCACCATTTCTCATCACCCCTCACTTCTCATTTTGTACTCTCAAGTGCTCTCTTTGCTCTCAAGTGTTCATTTTTTTGATTTTGACAAAATTTACTCAAATTTTGTTAAAAATCAAAATTAGTTTCGTAGTTCAATAGTTTGATCTCGAAGTTTGAAGTTCTTGCGGTTGGAAAGATGTAAGTAATATTCAAATTTGTGTATTATTTGTATTGTGTTTATGAATTCAATAAATATTTTACAATTTATTTATGTCGGTTTAAAATTTCGAATGGATCCGAACTATTCATACCGCCGCGTCTTTCACTTTGGGTGATTTCGACCCCAACTACATGCCGTGGTTTGAAGATGCCTCCGGATCGGCTCCAACTCCACCATCTATGGAGAGGTACCTGCTCGTACTGGCTGCGGCTTCGGAAGGATTATCTTTTGGATCCATGAGCGAAAGTGTTTCGACACGCACCGGCCCGAAAAGATCGAGAACCTCCGGTGTATGGCAACACTTCGACGAGATAAAGGAAACACCGGACGGAAGGAAGGTATCAAAAGCTCGTTGTAGAATATGTAGGCAAATGTTATCCGCTCGTGGTTCCTGCGCAGTACGTCATCTCAAGCGCCATGCGGAGTCGTGTGCCAAGAAGCAAGGAATACAACTCCGCAACAAAGCAACTTATGCTAAACCCGGATGGTACGATACGTAGTTGGGAGTACGATCCCATGGTTGCTCGGGAATCTCTTGTCCTAAGTTAATCGCCAAGCAAGATTTACCCCTGAACATTGGAGAGACTCCTGATTTTGAACAATATATTCAGCAATCTCATAACCCTAGGTTTAAATCTGTAAGTAGGCAAACGACAACTAAAGATTTAGAGAATGTTTATCAGAAGGATTCAAATGCACTTAAGGAACTGTTTAGTACATGTACTTTCTCGTTAGTGTAACTTGCATATATGGAGTAGTAGAGCTAGGTAGGATTATCTTAGCGTTGTTGTTCACTTTATTGATGATGATTGGCATTACAAAAGAGAGTTTTAGGGCTTAGGTTAATAGATATCTCACATACAGGAGAAAACATAGCTGAAAGAATTAGGGAAGTAATTAATGAATTTAATCTTGCTGATAAGATATTTGCTGTCACCCTAGATAATGCATCTGCTAATTCTCGTGCTATGGAAATATTGCAACCTTTATTTTGTATTTATGCTCAATCGTTTCTACTACATCAGCGTTGTGCATGCCATATAATTAATTTGATTGTTAAGACTGGCATGAAAAGGGTTCATAACCATATTGATGCTGTTTGTCAAGAGACGGCTCTTCGCATGCTGTGGCCGAAGAGTTGTTCGGTTATTTGGACAATGACGCCATCCACCACGAAGCACAAGACTTCAACGTTCTCGGGTGGTGGAATGACCACAAGTTAGCATCTCCCGTGCTTTCAAAACTAGCACGGGATGTGTTGACGGTGCCGTCTCGACGGTGTCCTCCGAATCGGCTTTCGCCTATGCGACCGTATCATCGAAGACCGAAGGACGAATCGAGCGGACCACGTCGAAATGCTACTAAGCGTTAAAGACTGGGAGCTTGCTCGACAACATGCCCAATACATCTGCGACAACCAAGAATTGGCCGTCCGGGTCGAGCAACTCTAACCGGATCCGCACCAACCCCGTAGAATTTTGTTAGACGTAGTTCGACCTTTGAGCTGTATTTTTCTTTGTCATGGTTTTCTCGCTTTCCTATGAGTTTTTACATGACAAAGTTTTTAACGAGGCAACATGTATCATTATATCCTATAATATATAGACATCAAGTCATTACTTGTTTTTAACAATTTTTTTTGCAATATTTTCGTAAATATGGATTTATTTTTAACATTACTAAGTCATTATTTTTTTTGAAAACTTTATTTTTTAATTTTTATTTTTTTAAACTTATGTGTTGTTTATTAAAAGAAATTGTAAAAAATGACCCGTGGGCTCGGCCGACCCGTGGGCCACCGGCGTCTTTGTGCTGCATGGGCCCGGCCCGACTCCCCACGTGCCGTGCTTGGGCCGGAGCCTAGACACGTGGGCGGCACGGCATGGTCCGTTTCATGAAGCAGCCAAACAGGCCATGCCAAAACGGACCATACCGGCATGGGCCCATGCCGTGTCGGGCCGGACCGCCCGTTTGGCCTTCACTGCCTGCCCCTAAAGCAACGTACGTACGTGTGCCCCCAATACATATGTGCGACTACTCTCACCTCCCATCTTCTCTTCTATTTTATAGCTAATCTTTCTCATTTTCCAACTAACAACTAAATATAAAAAACAATAATTATATAGTTAATTCTTATATATAACTCCATAGTTATATATTTAATTTCTAATTTGTTTGAACTATATGATTGAATATCTACCGTAATAACATAGTTATTATAGATCAGAGTAAAAAACTCGGCTGGCGCATCCCCGGTCGAGTCCAAAGACAAGCTCCTCAGCCTCGACGCCACCTCCTGAGATTGATCTCAGTGATCGATCAATTAATTAATTAATTAGACACAGTAATCCTTATATTAGTAGTTCTAAATTTGATTATTGGGGTTAGGTAGTGACAGGGCGATCGATCAGCCGTGTCGCGTCGGAATTTCAGATATGTGTGTAGTTGCAGGTTTACAGGGTTTCTGTTGTTTAATTATTAGTATTTGTTGTTTGTTATTACTGTAATACGGTTTTGTATCTCCAAATTGTTTCCACATATCAGTATTTATAGTATTTATATTAGTATTATTATCCTCGAATAAATGAGACATTACCTTATGTAGTTAACTATAGACTCTTATGTCATTTTACAGAGCGCATGATGCTGTCATAAGCTAGATATCTAATTATTTACAGTTGTCACCTCACTAAAAAGAAAATCAAATTGAGAACTGAACGTAGCTAAGATGGCTAGGATCGCTGGTGTGCGTCCTGCCCGCCCACGTTCGAAACATGGCTTCGACGCCGGTGTCTCACCAGGGTTTTTTTCGGGTTTCTTTACAGGTTCGAGCTGCACCCATGTGCTTTCCACGGAGGCTTCGACGAGCAAGCGTGGCTTGGGGTGTGCGTGTCTGGGTATATTTTGTAAGGTTTCTTTGTAGGTTCGAGCTGCACCCATGTGCTTTCTACGGAGGCTTCGATGAGCAAGCGTGACTTGGGGTGCGCATGTCTAGGTATATTTTGTAGGGTTTCTTTGCAGGTTCGAGCTGCACCCATGTGCTTTCCGCGGAGGCTTCGACGAGCAAGCGTGGCTTGGGGTGCGCGTATCTAGGTATATTTTGTAGGGTTAGCAGCGTCTAGGGTAGGTGTGAGTGGGTGTGCGTTAGATGGCTGTTCAGATAGTATATCTTATACTCAGACTAAGGCCTCTAACAAAAGAAAATCAAATTTAATATGTTAAGGTTAAGTAACATGCGATGCGACTGTGTTGCATGCATTGTGTTAGAATTTCGGGTTCAGACCGCATGAGCCCCTTCCCATTATTACAAGCGAAATTTTTTGTCTGCATGTAGAATTAAATTTTGGTGCCTCAGATATGCTTAGAACAGATGAAGTATATGATAGCATAATCTGTATATTAAATTGTTCTCTAATACTTCACAATTGTCTATAGCATGCAAATTGTTACAATCTATGCATGTGTCATATGTTTCTTACAATATAGTTCTTAAATTAGGCTTAATTAAGAATAATAATTAATGTTTTTATATATTTAGCGAGATTAGCTGTTTAATTAATGTTTTTATATATTTAGTTGTTAGATAGAAAATAGAAGAGGAGATGGGAGGGAGAGTCCGAGGGGAGGGAATATATCTATGGTAGGACTCTCCACTCTTCGTCGCTACTTTTCACATGTTCGGTAACATTTTAAGAAAAACCGAGCTTTATCTAATTTTTAATTTGTTTGAACAAGAATTTCTTAATTAAGCCTAATTTAAAAATATTATAAGAAACATATGACATATGGATCTATATTCTAACATTTTATACACTATAAACAGTTGTGAAATATTTAAAAAACAATTGATATATAGATTATGCTATCATACGCTTTCTTCGTCCCAACATATAGTTCTAAGTCAAACAATTTAACTTAGCAAAAAAAAAAAGATCAATCACATAAAATTCATATTAAACATGACATAACTCTTTTAATCTAGAATAACTTACTTTTATACATATTATTATTAGTCAAAGTAGCATCTCAAAGACCATACGAAAATTCAAAAATACTTATATATATATTTTAAGATAGAGTGGGTATTGATCTGTTTATATCTAACTAATATCTTAAAAATAAGCAATAACTAATACCTCCAGTTTTTAATTGATGACGTCGTTGAATTTTTAAACATATTTAACCATTTAGTTATATTATAAAATAAATAATTATTATTTATTTTGTTATGACTTAATTTATCCATTAAAGGTAATTTAAGCAATGAATTATATTTTCACATATTTAAAAAAATATTAAATAAGATGAAGAGTAAAAAGTGTATGGCGAGGCTAATATTTTATTTTTTTCAAATCCATCTTAATAAATGCTCGTGTATTTATATGGACTACTTATCTTAGTTAACTATAATAATAATATAAAAGTTATAAAGTAGATACAGTACTTACAACTTACAAGGTCTCAAGGGTTCTTGATTCGTTATTGGTGAGATAGATCTGGATGGGTGGGACACGGCCGCCATTTTCTTCGTTGTGCTTGATTAAACGAGGGATATGGTCACCACCCTGAAAATATTCCATCTATACACGTTAAGATCTGATTAAAAGTGTCCTATGATACTGTCTTGCATGAACATTATTCTTGATGATGTGATATATTCTGATTAGTTAGGTGCATTTAATTTCTGCTTTGTAAGCTTTAAATGATTTTTTTCTACTATCCCATCTATAAAATTCTGATAAAAAAACCCGATGCAACAAAAAAAAACTGACCAACGAGAAAAAAAAAGAACTGTGTTAAAAGAGAACAGTCGCCTTCCCATTTCCTTCCCTATCCCACGTATACGTATAAAAACTCTTTGGCAAAAATTCGGTGCGCCCAAAAAAAGGCATAAGAAAAATCGAACAGTGTTTCTCGGATCAAACTGGACCACGTTCCGTATATCCTGACTAGTTCCTCCTAAATAGAAAATTAGAGAGCAAGCAGGATGAGTAAAATACGCAAGTGTCCGTTATGCTGTACGCAAGTAACATTACTGGATTCAAATTATTTTGGTTCAAATTCTGGATTTCCTCTCTGAAGCTCTATGTTAAAAAAAAACGATATACTCACGGGCATATATGAATATAATATATGTATGTACGGTGGTATTTCAACGTCTATGTATTTCACGTAATCAGGAAAATAGAAAAGGTATTCCCAACGAACGCCATACTGACATACAATATGTGTGGTGATGGTAAGCAACTGATTGGATTGGCGTACAAGTAATAAATGATTTTGATTTGCACATTTAGTTTCATGGTTTGGTCTATACTTATAAACCAAAATTTAAATTTTAAAAATTAATTTAAGCTGATTTTATGGGGTTTTTATTATGATATATTTTATAACAGTTGTTTTTAGTCACTAAAGACACGTACACTAAAATTTTACTCATAAATTATTTGTTAAGCATATACATATACGTACCATAAGAATATTCATATAAAAGGAAATATGTAACTATTCGTATACATATGTACAGGTTTACATATGTATGGATCTGGACTTCCGAAGTTCCCTTCGGAGTGAACTATCTTCGTCATGCCCACGTGCGTGCGTGCAGTGTGCATCGTTTTCGAATTTTAGTTGCGTGGTTCAGCTGCCTCAAAACCTCTTGAGGCCGACGTGCACGCGATCTTAGCCATCCGTGTGGGAGATCTGATGGTGCACATTTTGCTGTCGACAACAACCAGAGAGCGAGGAATCCTGTAGTGTAACGCTCCAGAATTCTGCACATGGTTTCCAATTTTTTTTCGCGCCGTGCTAGGACTATATGGCGCCATCTATTTTTCTACATAACATTTTTTTCGCGCCGTGCTAGGACTATATGGCGCCTATCTATTTTTCTGCATAACATTTTATCATTTAATTTTATTTAAAATTATAGTATAAAAATATAAAAGTATAAGTTAATGATAAAACAAATAACAACAAAATTAATAATATTTATGTCAGTTTTTAAATAAAATAAATGATAAAACATCATGTCAAAAACTAACGACGTTGTATTTGTCAAACAAAATTATTGCCTGCCGCTACGACATTTTTACTATCAATGAGACCATGACTAATTTAACGAAATACTACTTCATTCGTCCATATTACTTGTTATTTTAGGATTTAAATTTTATGTTAAAATACTTATCGTTTTATATTCAAAAGTGATATTTGTTCAATGCAGTTATATTCACAACATTTAGAGGGATATTTTGGACGCAACTACAAATCGAGCATCCGATTTGTCTCCAAAAATCGGGCACTCTAATCCCCTCTGCTGCCTGCAGTGTGCTTATCGTTTCTGCGCTGCTAGTAGCTGCACTACCACTATTTTTTCTGTCACCGTTGGTTAGCGCAAGAAGCCTATATACCTATAGGAATGAAACGGACGGAATTTTTCCGTCCCGATTCGTTCGTTTTCTATAGTTTATCCGATCGTTTCTGTATTTAAGAAAAATTCAGAAATAGAACGGAAATGATATTTTTCCGTTCGTTTTCACGAAATTTCGTATTTAATCGGAATATTTCTGAATTGTATTCAGATTTAACCCAAATTTTAGGTCCATCAATATTTGTGTCTCTCTCGAAGGCCCAGTCGTCTAGGCCCATCTAAACAAAACCTACCCTATCCTCCATCCGTCGGGATCCTTTTGATTTGAAGTAAATGATTGTATGTCATCACAGACTATTCATATCAATTATCTTGTAATTCCGTAATTATCTTGTTAATTATCAAAAGAACGAACAATACATGGTTAGAAGATACGTAAATTTCGACTTAAGTTCCGAGTTCCGACCGTTTTCGTGCACCCGTATATCCCGATTCCGTTTCCGAACCCGTATTTTTTAATCGGATCCCGTTTTCGCTAAATAATATAGAAACGAAAGTAGAAATGTGGTTTTCCTGTCTGTTTCCATTTTTTATCCCTACATGCATGTGCATGCATGGCTACAGCCCGTTTGTACTTATCTTTAGCTATTTCCATCTGTTGAAATGAATTTTTCCTTTAAATTAATTATCCAATTTTACCGTTATACTTCTTACAATTAAATATTTATAACAAAATCTCACACGATTATATTTTGATTAAAAAATCAAACATTGCTTTATCATTTATAAAAAATGTTTCATCACTTGGTGAAATATTTCAATTTACTCTATAAAATGCTTTAGAGAAATGCACATTAAAAGAAATACCGACTGCAACATCAATAGCCACTATAGAAGACAGTGAGTCCTAATCGAGTGAGACCTAAAAAATGAAAGATACAGTATATTTGCAAATATTTAATATTGCTGAAATATTTTTATGTCATGTATAAAAACATTTTATATGTTACTTTTGAAATGTTATAAAATACTAACTGAAACATAAAAAAACTGTTAGTGATATGCCCTAGAGGCAACATGGAGATGTTGGATATCACGTCAATGTTTATGTATAAATGAAATAAAGTGTTATTCGGTTCCATGAAATAGACATCTTGTATTGATCAATAAGTACGTGACTTATTTATGAGACTCTATATGTATGAATCTATTTCTAAACGATCCCGATCATATGTCATATTGTTGGAACAAATATGATTCTAAGATCGGCATGTTTATTGATTGATGATCATGTCTCATAGATCATGGGTATGGAGATACCAAATCAATAAACATGGACATATGTGTTGGAGAACACATTGTTGGATAGACCCACCATGAGACACTACAGGAATTAATGTGCCATTAGTTGGTCTCGGGTAGTGTTGGTACAAAGTCCTTAGACCGAGATCACCATGGATTCCAACATGTGTAGTAGCCTACTTTGGGACTACCAAACGCTATTCCGTAATCGGGTAGTTATAAAGGTAGTTTTGGGTTTGCTATGAAACATGGAGTGGGATGTGAGTGATCAAGATGGAATTTGCCCCTCCTTTGGAGAGATATCTCTGGGCTCCTCGAGGTAATGGATTATGAAAATGCATGGCCATGCTAAGTTGATTGAGGAGTCAATCAACAGACGGATAATCCAATACGGTTCGAGTGAATGGTTAAGCTATTGAAGGGATGGCACACATCTTGCCTATAGCTTAACCGGTATCGTGAGGCAAAGGGATTTGTGTACACATTACAGGTTCGAGCCGATATTATATTCTTGTATACTATGGTGTCAATATGTGCTTGCTAGGCGCCGCTATGACAGTCGGCGAGTTGGACTCGAGCCGACGATCGGCTAAGTTAGACTATAGCCGAAACCGAGTATACCGAACCTACTGTGGTCGCACGCTTAAGGGGATAGAATAGATATTCGAGTTGGACTCGGATACGGCTCGATCGGATAGGGATCCGATCGGATAGAGTCCTATGGGCTTACGACGTGTGGGGCGGCCAACTCTATGAGATACGGATGAGATCCGATTCAAAATAGAGTCCTAATCGGCCACTAGTCCCGTCGGCCAACTCTATATAAAGGAGGAGGGGTGGAGAGCTGTGGGACGTCAATTGCATCGCGTGCAACGAAGTCGCCGAGATCAATCTCCACGGAAACCGTCCCCACTTTCGAGCCAAACCCTAGCCTTGCATCGCGTGCTAGCACACGGGTGTACGGCGTTCGTCCCCGGACGTGTGGATACCGGTAGAGGCGCGCTACGTTGCGCGCTCTTGATCGGCTGCGGTCGGGCGCATCGGACGAGGCGTGAGAACGCGGCGGACGACTCGAATCGGGCGATTGGCGAATCGGGTGTCTCCGGAATAGGCTACACCGTTCCGGATCGGATTGCCCGATTGGCTATTCCGCGCACTCTACTCCAATCGGTAACGATCTATCGGCCCTTACTTGCAAGTGTTCCTGGTTTGCGCGGGAAAAGTTTTTGTTTTCGGCTAGCGTAGCCTCCGCGTAACCCTTCAGTGGTATCAGAGCTAATCTTGCTTAGTTCGGGTTTTAGATTGGATCTGGAACAAGTTTTGCGCACGGGTTGATTAGATCAATCGGTTTTACGGGATCTGTTGAGGAGAGTAGATGGTAATTGCGTTCCTTGATAGTGTATCGGAACGACGTAATGTGATTACGTCGAAGCAATTTCCAAATAACTCGGTTTGAGTTGGGTTCGAGATAGCGTTCCTTGATAGTCCGACTTTGTTGCTGCCTCGCGCCTACGCAAACCATCTCCCTTGATAGTGTATCGGGACGACATAATATGATTATGCCGATATGGTTTCCATAAGCGATTTCATAGATTGGATCTATGAATTTCGTGTGGTGTTCCGGGCGCTGCCCGGAAGCCCGCGAGGGGGCGGCTTCCCCCTCGACCCCCCGCCCGCTAACCGGCTAGCGGGACCGCCGTGTGCGTACCCCTTATAGGTCGTCTCGATGCCGTAGCTCGCGATAGGTAGAAAACGTTTCTACGCCTAACTTGTTTTTGCGAGAGAATGCTTTGAGATGGTATGGCCCTATTGTATGTATGAGATGTATGAGATGCATGTGATGCATGTAATATTCTTTCATATGTGCAATCCCGTAATATTCTTTCATACGTGCAATGCTTGTAATATTCTTTCACGACTGCGAGTCGATGTAATCTTCAATTAGAGCTTCTATAGTAGTAGCTTAGTTTGAAGATATCAAGCATTCGACACTTGGAATATGGTGCCGAAGATGGAGATCCTCGCGCCGACATGGAGATGGAGATCACCATGTGAAGGGGGCCATACTATTTCATTATATGCTATTCTTCTTGATTTCATATGTGATATGTTTGTTTGATAGGATAGCATCCCTCTCAAAATTAAGTAGTAATGATGCCCTTCCAAATGTTGCACCCGTCACCGTTATGCTCGTCAATGGTGGGTCCGCCAAAGCGAGTGCCATTCTCTATCATAATACGAGGGGTATATGTCGACATATACATGCGGGAGCATTTGGTTTACTTAACAAGACTATCAAAACAGTTTTGGGCCTTGGGGCATAGGTTGGCGCCGGGCATGGAGATGCCACACCAACAACAAGAGTCACATAGAGATGTGATTAGCAAGGTGTTGCTTACCGATGTTACTAATTTTCTAGCAGTGATGCCAAAGCTCACTAGAAAATTAATTAACATGTGGATCTTGACCCAATACGTAACCTAGAGGGAAGGTGGAAAATACGTAATGGGAGTCTTATGTTAAATTGTTTAACAATAGAAATAGCATAAACATTGTGCTAAACTTTGTTTTCTCTTGTAGAATAAATGGCGGCTAATACTACACCCAGTACCTTTAATTTGCGATCTATTCTCGAAAAGGAAAAATTAAATGAAACAAACTTTATGGATTGGTATCGCAACCCGAGAATTGTTCTCAAGCAAGAGCGTAAGGAGTACGTTCTTGAAGTACCCTATCCCGAGGATTTGCCAACTAATGCTACCGCAACGCACGGAGGGCTTATGAGAAGCACACTAATGATGCCCTAGATATAAGTGTCTCATGCTTGCTACAATGTCCCCCGAGCTTGAAAGCAATATGAGAGCGCGATGCTCACACTATTATTCGGGACTGCGTGGCATGTTTGAGAACCAAGCTCGGGCCGAGAGGTTCAACACCTCAAAGTCCTTGTTTGCGTGCGAGCTTGTTGAGGGAATCCCGTCGCCCGCATGTGATAAAGATGATTGGCTACATTGAGAGTCCGGAAAACTGGGTTTTCCCCTTAGCCAAGAGTTGGCTCGATGTGATTCTTCGCCGCTCCCTCCGAGCTTCGAGCCATTCATATTAAACTATCACATGAACAATATGGATAGAACCTTGGCTGAATTGCATGGGATGCTAAAGACAATGAGGAGAGTATCCGAAAAACGGTCATCATGTGATGATGATGCGAAGGCAAAGCGCAAACCACTGTCAAGAAACTTTGCACCAAGAGGAAGTTAACTCCCGATGAGATCGCGAGTGCCTCCAATGCAAAGAAGGGCAAGAAGGGGTCGGCGGCATCGGATGCCGTTTGCTTCTACTGCAAGGAGACGAGCCACTGGAAAAGGAACTGCAAGAAGTACATGGAGGATCTCAAGAAGAAGCAAAGTACGACTTCGCTCGTATTAATGTTATAGACATTAATCTCGCTACTTCACCTACGACTCTTGGGTATTTGATACCGGATCGTAGCTCATATTTGCAAGTCGTTGCGGGGAATGAGAAGAAGTAGAGGATTGAGAAGGGGCGAGGTGAACTGCGCGTCGGCAATGGAGCAAGCGTTGCTACGGTTGCTGCTCGGCACGATACCACTTCATCTACCTTCGGGATTAGTTTTGGAATTGAATAATTGTTATTGTGTTCCAACACTATGTCAAAACGTTATTTCCGCTTCATGTTTGCAAGCGGAAGGATATGATTTTAGATCAATGAACGATGGTTGTTCAATATATCTCAAAGATATGTTCTATTTTCATGCTCCATTGGTGAATGGATTATACGTTTTGAATCTTGAAGCGTCTCCCATCTATAACATTAATACGTAAAGACAACTCTCTAATGATATAAACCCCACGTTTATCCGGCATTGTCGCTTAGGCCATATAAATAAGAAACGCATGGAGAAGCTCCATAAGGATGGATTGCTTCACTCTTTTGATTTTGAATCATTTGAGACATGTGAGTCTTGTTTACTTGGTAAGATGACAAAAGCACCTTTCACGGGACACAGTGAAAGAGCAAGTGACTTGTTGGCACTCGTACATACCGATGTATGTGGACCAATGAGCTCAACGGCCGAGGTGGTTATCGTACTTCATTACCTTTACTGATGACTTTAGTAGATATGGTTATATCTACTTGATGAGGCATAAGTCCGAATCCTTTGAAAAGTTCAAAGAATTCCGAATGAAGTACAGAATCATTTAGGGAAAACAATCAAGTTTCTACGATCGATCGTGGAGGGGAATACTTGAGCCAAGAGTTTGGTAATCATCTCAAAGATTGTGGAATTGTTCCACGCTTAACTCCGCCAGAACTCCACAATGGAACGGAGTGTCCGAACGGAGAAATCGCACCTTGTTGGACATGGTGCGGTCGATGATGAGCCAAAGTGATCTTCCGTTATCTTTCGGGGATATGCTCTTGAAACATTGCGCTCACACTAAATAGAGTTCCATCTAAGTCGAGTTGAAAAGACACCATATGAGATATGGACAGGGCAACCCCTAGTTTGTCTTTTCTCAAAATATGGGGATGCGAAGCTTATGTAAAACGTTTGATCGACAAGCTCACACCCAAATCGACAAGTGCTTCTTTGTGGGATATCCTAAGGAAACTAAGGGATATTACTTTTATAATCGGGAACAAGGCAAAGTGTTTGTCGCCCGACACGGTGTCTTCTTGGAGAAAGAGTTTCTTTCAAGAAGGGTTAGTGGGAGCAGGGTGCATCTTGAAGAAGTTCAAGAAACACCGAAAATGTTTCGCGACCACGAACCACAACGGGAGGTGCAAAGTGTTGCGCCACCGGTTGTAGATACACCACCCACGGAGGTCGAAAGATCACGTCGTGCACCCGATGTACACAGTGCGGAACAACGTGATATATTGTTGTTAGACAACGATGAGCCTAAGACCTATGAGGAAGCGATGGTGGGACCCGATTCCAACAAGTGGCTTGGAGCCATGAAATCCGAAATAGAATCCATGTACGACAATCAAGTTTGGAACTTGGTTGATCCACTGATGGTGTCAAAACCATTGAGTGTAAATGGGTTTTTAAGAAAAGGCCGATATGGATGGAAATGTTCACATCTATAAGGCGCGATTGGTGGCGAAAGGTTTTAAACGATTCAAGGAGTTGATTATGATGAAACCTTCTCGCCCGTCGCAATGCTTAAATCTATTCGGATTATCGTAGCGATTGCTGCATATTTCGATTATGAGATATGGCAGATGGATGTCAAAACGGCTTTCCTAAATGGAAACCTAAGCGAGGATGTATACATGATGCAACCTCGGGGTTTTGTCGATCCAGAATCGCTGGAAAGATATGCAAGCTACGAAAGTCCATTTATGGATTGAAGCAAGCATCTCGGAGTTGGAATATTCGTTTTGATGAAGTAATCAAAGGGTTTGGTTTCATCAAAAATGAAGAAGAGGCCTGTGTTTACAAAAGGTCGTGGGAGCGCAATTGTATTTCTAATCTTATATGTTGATGACATATTACGATTGGAAATGATATCCCTATGCTAGAATCCGTCAAGTCTTCATTGAAAAATAGTTTTTCCATGAAAGACTTAGGGAGGCAAGATATATATTGGCATTCGGATCTATAGAGATAGATCCAAGAGGCTAATTGGATTAAGCCAAAGTACATACATTGACAAGGTGTTGAAAAGGTTCAACATGCATGATTCCAAGAAAGGTTTCTTGCCCATGTCACATGGCATTAATCTTAGCAAGAATCGGTGTCCTCGGACACATGATGAGCGGAATAAGATGGGTATGGTTCCATATGCTTCGGCAATTGGATCCATCATGTATGCCATGCTTTGTACACGCCCGATGTCTCGTACGCTTTGAGTGCTACGAGCAGATACCGATCGAGATCCGGTGAAGGTCACTGGATGCGTAGTAAAGAATATCCTTAAGTACTTGAGAAGAACTAAGGATATGTTCCTAGTCTATGGAGGTGAAGAAGAGCTCGTTGTAAGTGGTTACACCGATGCTAGCTTCCAAACAGACAAGGATGATTATAGATCGCAATGCGGGTTCGTGTTCTGCTCGAACGGAGGCGCGATCACTGGAAGAGTTCCAAGCGGGATACCGTTGCGATTCTACAACGGAGGCCGAGTACATTGCTTCGCTTCGGAAGCTGCAAAGGAGGCTGTTTGGATCAAGAAATTCGTTTCGAGCTTGGTGTGATGACTAGTACGACGGTCCAATGTCTCTCTATTGTGATAATAGTGGAGCCATTGCGCAAGCCAAGGAGCCGAGGTCACATCGAAGTCCAAACACATACTTCGGCGATATCATCTCATCCGCGAGATAGTGGACAGAGGTGATGTCAAGATATGCAAAGTGCACACGGATCTCAACATAGCCGATCCGCGACAAAACCTCTCCCTCACCGAAGCATGAGGCGCACACAAGAGCAATGGGTATTAGATACTTACATGATTGACTCTAGTGCAAGTGGGAGATTGTTAGTGATATGCCCTAGAGGCAACATGGAGATGTTGGATATCACGTCAATGTTTATGTATAAATGAATAAAGTGTTATTCGGTTCCATGAAATAGACATCTTGTATTGATCAATAAGTACGTGACTTATTTATGAGACTCTATATGTATGAATCTATTTCTAAACGATCCTCGATCATATGTCATATTGTTGGAACAAATATGATTCTAAGATCGGCATGTTTATTGATTGATGATCATGTCTCATAGATCATGGGTATGGAGATACCAAATCAATAAACATGGACATATGTGTTGGAGAACACATTGTTGGATAGACCCACCATGAGACACTACAGAATTAATGTGCCATTAGTTGGTCTCGGGTAGTGTTGGTACAAAGTCCTTAGACCCGAGATCACCATGGATTCCAACATGTGTAGTAGCCTACTTTGGGACTACCAAACGCTATTTAAATCGGGTAGTTATAAAGGTAGTTTTTGGGTTTGCTATGAAACATGGAGTGGGATGTGAGTGATCAAGATGGAATTTGCCCCTCCTTTGGAGAGATATCTCGGGCCCTCGAGGTAATGGATTATGAAAATGCATGGGCCATGCTAAGTTGATTGAGGAGTCAATCAACGGACGGATAATCCAATACGGTTCGAGTGAATGGTTAAGCTATTGAAGGGATGGCACACATCTTGCCTATAGCTTAACGGTATCGTGAGGCAAAGGGATTTGTGTACACATTACAGGTTCGAGCCGATATTATATTCTTGTATACTATGGTGTCAATATGTGCTTGCTAGGCGCCGCTATTGACAGTCGGCGAGTTGGACTCGAGCCGACGATCGGCTAAGTTAGACTATAGCCGAAACCGAGTATACCCGAACCTACGGGTCGCACGCTTAAGGGGATAGAATAGATATTCGAGTTGGACTCGGATACGGCTCGATCGGATAGGGATCCGATCGGATAGAGTCCTATGGGCTTACGACGTGTGGGGCGGCCAACTCTATGAGATACGGATGAGATCCGATTCAAAATAGAGTCCTAATCGGCCACTAGTCCCGTCGGCCAACTCTATATAAAGGAGGGAGGAGTGGAGAGCTGTGGGACGTCAATTGCATCGCGTGCAACGAAGTCGCCGAGATCAATCTCCACGGAAACCGTCTCCACTTTCGAGCCAAACCCTAGCCTTGCATCGCGTGCTAGCACACGGGTGTACGGCGTTCGTCCCCGGACGTGTGGATACCGGTAGAGGCGCGCTACGTTGCGCGCTCTTGATCGGGCTGCGGTCGGGCGCATCGGAACGAGGCGTGAGAACGCGGCCGACGACTCGAATCGGCGATTGGCGAATCGGCGTCTCTCGGAATAGGCTACACCGTTCCGGATCGGATTGCCCGATTGGCTATTCCGCTGCACTCTACTCCAATCGGTAACGATCTATCGGCCCTTACTTGCAAGTGTTCCTGGTTTGCGCGGGAAAAGTTTTTGTTTTCGGCTAGCGTAGCCTCCGCGTAACCCTTCAAAAACAAAGGAGCACAAATTAACTAGTAAAACATCGTATCAATATTAATTGAAACATTTAAATAAAATCAGATACAACCTTTAAAAAATTCAGTAAAAACTAAATATTTTTTAACGAATTTAATGTTGTGGTCTGGGCGTAGATTAGAAAAGTAATTTTAAAAAATCATTTAAAAACATAGATATGTTTATGTGTATGGTTGGGTAAGAGCATCTCCAATAGTTTAACAAATTTTATTTCTTATTTATGCTCTTTTGCCAACTCCCTAAATAATAAAGAGAAAAATGATCATCTTCAACAATTTGACAAATTTTATTCTCCATTCATACTATTTTCCCAATAATTTGTATCGATTTTTAATTTGTATCATTTTTAAATTTCTATAGCCCAAAGACATAACCTTTGATCATAAAAAATGCAAATATTATTATTATTAAATATATAATATTATTATTTATTTAGAAAAATTATAGTACAAAGAGAACTTGCCTTCATGATGTTTATTTTTATTTAAAATAAAACTTGCATGTAAATAGTAATATTGTCGTTCTCAATTCTTTTAACATTTTTAACTTACTTACAAATATTATATTATATTATATTATAGATACAGTTTAAAGTGAGAAGTGGAGTACAGTCAAACATATTAGTAGCCACATATATGAAAAAAAGGAAATCAAATTGTTAAAAGATGTACTTCCTCATTCTTTCCATCCAGCGTGTATAAATACACACAATGGAGTCCATTTTGCCAAGTTTCCAAAAATAAAAAAAGCCATTTGACTAACTATTGAAGATGAATTTTTGTTGTTTTTCTTAAAAATTTAAAATAGAAAAGCTATTTATCAAACTGTTGGAGATGCTCTAAGGTGCTTCTACACATCCATGCGCAGCACCCCAATACTTTGGCAGCGCCGGGCGCCCGACGTGGAGCGTTCTTGGGATATTAAATGAGGATACCATGTAATCCGTATATCTCCTTAGTTTCTTACTTTGTGTGAAATTTGCTAGAACGACAAGTAATTTAAAACGGGCCAGTACTGATTTTGCATGAAACCATAGATAACATTGCCTAAAAGTACATCCAATATAGCAAACCGACTCTCAATTCATACCATCATAGTATATCCAAACTTAAGATTCTGTATGGTCTACTCAATGAATTTTGTGACATGAAACTCAAACTGTTTGTTCCATGTTTGAATCTAAATCTTTTGAGCTGTACGTACGTACATCCATCCATGCATGCAACTTGCAGCTAGCTGCTCAAGGATCAAACGATGGGACTTCAGAGTCTTGGCCACAGCCAAGCTGGTACAGAATCCTGGGGAGGATGCTCCTGAACTTGTCCTCCTCCCTCTTCTCCAGCAGGTAGGCGATCATGGCCTTGACCTCCGACTTGACGTGCAGGTACAGATCGCAGGCGGTCTGCTTGTCCGTCATCACGCCCTGCATCCCCTTCGTCGGGATCGGCTTCCCGAACCGGTAGTAGAATCTGCCCGGGATCTTCAGGTACACGCCCGGGAAGAACACCTCGTGGTCGATGTCCCTGCATTTTCAGTAAATGGTTCATGGTTTGGTCAGAATTGGGATGAATTTAGCTGTTACTGTTCATAGTTTTTTTTTGTCAGAATTGGGATGGAATGAAACTGGTGTGAACCTTAGCTTGAGGTGGTTGCTGTATGCTTGCATGATCTCCTGGCCGAAGGGTGCGTTCTTGATGTCCTCGAACGTGCAGAGCAGCTGCAGAAACAAACCATGATCATGCAAATGCAGGCCTGAATTGTTAGCTGAAGAGCAGTAGGATGCGTGTGGCTTGCTTACTTCCATTAGATCGTCCTCTCCGACGACTCCAAAGGGCACAATGGTGGCGTTGAACTGCGCTGCCATCCTCACAAATTCAGTCTGGTCTGGCCAGAATAGTCTGTGCTCTTCACCCTAGAGAAATTTCACAGCACCGTATTAAACAAATAAGTGCATCATCAGTTGGGAAAATAATTGTTAGACATGGACTAAGTTTTGAAAATATAGTTTGAGCTAAGTGTTGCCAAAGTGCCAATAGAACTACCAGCTCTAGTTTTTGTTACGGTCATCAGGGTTCACTTTTCCGGAATGCAACAAGGTTTTGAGTGAATCAAAATTTAAAACAAAAAACTTTGAAAATTGAACGAATTTCGCTGATTTCTAACAAAGTTCTGCTAAATTTTAAGAAATCTCAATATTTTCGTCTGGAGCACTTCTTAGACCCCCCACGTCACTTTTTTTTTCTGGAACTATGAATCCTGCAGTCGGTACTCAAATGACAACCAACAAATTGCTAAAATGAACTTCAAAATGTAATTCCAAAAGATTACAATATGTACATCATTTTATGTCATCATTCTATGTCAGCCTAGTAATTTATACATGATATCGTTGACTTTTGAAATAACGTTTGATTATTTGTATTATTTAAAAATTAATATACTATGCTAATCGTAGTTTTATAATGATTAAATATGTCACGATAAAATAAAACATCATGTCAAAAGTAACCCCACATCCTCTATTAAAAAACGGAACGGAAGGAGTAACAGTGAAAAAATGAGTTGTACTACTACCTTGCAGTGGAGTGCCTCGCGGTGGCCACCGGGGTAGAGGAGGACGAACTCGCCGGCGGCGAGCAGCTGGTAGATGTACTTGTAGGTCATGGGGACGCCGCCCCAGAGGTTGAGGAAGTCGAAGAAGTCGTGGCCCTCCGACCAGGTCTTGGTCTTGTTTGGGAACAGCAGCGGGTGCGCGATCCCCCGGAGCACCGTCCCCTTCCGCCGCAGGAACTCCGTTGCCAGCGAGATGAGCTCGATCCCCAGCAGCATGTGGTTCCCCACCAGCAGCACCGGCCCTTCCTCCGGCACCCCCGCCAGCCCCCGCACCACCGTCCCGTCCTCCATCGTCGAGAACATCGCCGGGCACGTCCTCACCCTCAGGTCACTGCTTCATCAATGACTCAACTTTCAAGTCTCAATATTTACGTGTTCAGAAATTCAGAAATCCAGAACTGAACTTTCAATTCTCCAAGTACATGTTCAGAGATTCATAGTGATAGTAAAAAATCAGATTTTTTTATGAAAAGAAAAAAACAGTAGTAAACTTATGAAATTCAGTAGTGAACTTTCAGGTCTCAACAACACATGTTCAGAAATTCAGAATGATGGTAAAAACTCAGAAATTCATCTCCGAGCTTTCATAGTGATGGTAAAGATTCAGAATTTTGTTTTTTTTAAAAAGAAAAAAATCAGTACTGAATTACAGAAATTCAGTACTGAACTTTCATCGAGTCTCAACAGCACATGTTCAGAAATTCATAGTGATGGTAGAAGTTTAGAAACTCAGCACTGAACTTTGAACTATTACCTGCCGGCTTTCTCAACTTCCTTGAGCTCAGTGGCCGATGGCGGGATGTAGTCGAAAACCCGGTGGTACCGCCTCGAGTGGCGGTAGAGGCCGGTACATTTGATGATCGACGAGACATGAACACCGTACTCCTGAAATTTTTATTGAGTTTTACCATCAGCAGGGTTACCTTCACTTCTACATTTTGTTCTTTTCAGTTGAAAAATGTCTTTCTGAATTTGCATATGGCTGCTGAACCTCACCAACAGTAAGCTGTGCCCATGGTTCTCGAAGAAGAACACTTTGCATTTAGGTAGCATTCTCTGGAGCCTTTCAGCTTCAGATTTGCTTGGAAGTAATCTGTCGGCACAGCTGAGTGCAAGCATACCAAAGTAATCGATCATGATAACAGAAACAAAATATTCAATGCTAGAGCAATTTCTTGGTATGTTGTGGAATAGCTTGACTGAAACTTTGTGCAAGAATGGTGAAATTGAAAATATAGAAAACCAGAGATAAACGGGTTGCTTAAGGCAGGCAGGCAGCAAGAAACCTGATTAGCAGTAGCACTTCAGCTGAAACTGATTCTAGACGGCAATTAGCGTATGAAGCAGCCTGTTTGACCAGCTTCATTTTCCATCCTAGTGTGTCCTCCGGTATTTTATTTAGTATGTTCTACAGTGAAATTATAGAATTTGAAAGCCACATTAACTAAACATAACCAGAAAATTAAATCATTTCTACCGCTCTTCTCCCTTTCTCCTGGCTTGACAAAATGGGACATAGTAGCGATACATATAAAAGGAACGGTACATACCGAATGCTTCAGGAATGATGATATATTACTCGTTAATCTATTTAGTGCTTCTAAAGGATGCCTTCCACTTTTCATGCTACTCAATGCCATGTCAACTTCATTGTCTGCCCTCATGATCAGGAAGAACAGAAGAGGCAGATGCAGAGTTATTAAACAGGAAATCTGACAACTTATGGCAAAGTACAAAAATTAAATGATGAAAACTGCAAATCAGTCCTGTAATTATCAGGTTATTTCAGCCAATTAAATGTATCATCATGCTTGGTTACTGTTGTGCTTGCATTTTTTTTTTCTAAATATTCTGTGTTGTAACTTAGCAGATACTTACCAATGCTGTAGTTCAGAAGAGATGTAATTGCAATCCGTGCACGATCCGATAACGGGCTGGAAACCGACAGGAGCTGTTTTATGTCGGACTTCTCAAATGAAGTTGCTTTTCCAGGGGATAGAAGTAAATAAAGTTAGATATCACAAAATTCTATCCATGCAACAGCAGATTTATTTGCAGATAGATATACCTGGATTAATCAGTACCAATAACAAATCGATGCAAGGATTACGAGCAGCTACTGCAAGTGCTATGCATCCTCCAAAAGAACTTCCCAAAAGGTAGATGGGCTTATTAGGTGAAGTGGCATGCTCTGCTCTCACAACATCCTCTACCATCGTAACAAGTTCTGAAAATGAAAAACAGCTAAAACCATGCAATCTGAGAACTTGACAGTTTTTGTTGTTCACTCTAAATCATGAAATAAGCTTAAAAATTCATGTATAGATGGAAACACTTCAAAGATAACTTCAGGCACGGATGTCTTGATACCTTCAAATGACGTGCGGTCGTGGAAGGGAATGTGCATACATCTTAGTTCAAAAATCCTGTGAATGCAGACACAATACTTGTAGTATTATTTCGGAAGTCATAAAATTGCATCCATGTTTGTTCAGTTCAAAGTCCATACAAACACACACAAATTAAAGAAATCATTGTAATCTATATTGTGTATAACGAGTCTCTTAAAAGTGTGAGCTCTCATCATATTGTAACAAATCGCAAACAAGTGAAAGGATCTAGAAGTGATCTCACCTTCCAAGTGCCTTGTGGTGCATGAAGAGCCCCATCCCCATACCATCTACACCTGAAAAGTTTCCAATCCAAATCATATCAAACAAGGCTAGCAATTCAGGATTCTACAAGATTGATGATATAATTCCACACAACATTCGATATAATTCTACCTGGTAAATACAGCATGAGTGGAGCATCCTCTATGGGCTCGCCGGCATCGACCGGACAAAACAAGCGTGGCGGTCCGCTGTCATGTTCTATCAGCTCTCCAAGTGATTTGTAGTAATAATCCAGATCCTTAGCCTTCTGGTACCCATCGTCATAACGTGTTCTAAGCCCCCTGTAGCTCGCTTGCAATCTCCAGCCGTCATGCTTCAACTGATGGCAGCTGATCCTCTCAAACAAGTCGTGTCGTCGTCGTCGAGGTCGCCACAGCGCTATCTGAGAGCGGAGAGGAAGAGAAAGAGTCGCCATTGTTGTGAGCTACAAAGTTTTCGTTGATGTATGTTTGTTCATGGTTTTTGCAAATATGATGGAGTTATGCAGAGAAGCATCAGCTGTGTCGTCTTAACAGAAATAACTGAACTGAATCGAGGCTCAAAGTGTGTGAGTGCGACCATGGCATGACAGCTCACAGGTTTGGCTAAGTAGTGAACGTGTGACTATATGGTAATTGTATCATGAACAGTTACATATATGTTGTTATGCTTAGGTTGTTATAGTGGTTGGCGTTTTCTTGTACTCTCTTGCAGAAAAAACAATCCACGCCAACACTTTGGTCACACGAAAACTATGTTGTTGGTTTTCTTGTTAAAAGCACACATATTTTCTGTTGGCGTATGATTGTACTTCATGAGAGGAAGAGAGTAGCTTGAGACTGGGGTTGGAGTCATGGTGGGGACAGGGACAGATACTATAAGGCGAATCGGCGATGGCGAACACACAGGCCGATGATGCAGCCTCCAAAAGGTCGAAAATGACTAGATACAGAACACACAATCAGTGATAATGCCGCCATTGAATTGCAAATATATATATATATATATATATATATATATATATATATATATATATATGAAAAAAATTTAACCACCCTCCAATCCCACCCCTCCAAAAAAAGCGTAAGCGCGTGGGCATTCATCATGCGAATGCATTTAGCACTCCCAATGATAAATACTACCCTTAGTTTCTTTCTAGGAGAAACTTTTCATAGGAACTACGGATAGAAACTTTCACTAAAAACTAAAAAAACTTTATACATAAATACTTTTCATAGAAACATTTGTACATATAATATAAAAAACTTTCATACTTTCAGAACCGGGATCCCACTCGTCCTTCAAAGAGTCAAATACTTTGTTTTCTCTCTAACTTGTAGGACACAAGTCTCTCTTCGCTAGGCCAAAGCTAGGAATGCATGTCTTTGAAGGGATTGATACGCTTCAAAGACCTCGACGACTCAAGCAATCAATGACGCTTCGGGAGCCAAGGCAATTGAAGACGACTATAGGACCTAGGTGATGGAAGGCACCTCAACGACCATGATAATTAAAGATGACCAAGGATGCTTCGAAGGCCAAGGCAACCGAATAAGATTTAAGGGTCGAAGTGATCGAAGACGCTTTGAAGCGATGCTCATGGAACACCATAGGCATAAAGCAAAAGCCGAAGAGTCCATGACTTCATAGAATATTCCAAGTTGATACCTAGGACCACCACCATGATGCATTATGTAAATCGCAGAAACAGCCCATCTCTGTGGTCCCGATAAGAATGTGATGTATGATGTCACTTGTAGGTCTTTTTAAGGACGTACCTATAAATATAAATTTCATGTACCATTTAGTTTTATATAAAAGGATTTGATGAATAGTAAGAGAGAACATTTTTACACACATCATCAGGAATTATTTAGTCTTCAAATTCCTTGTGTTTCCCCATTCACAAAGGACAGGGAAAGACTTTGCTTTCCCATGTTCTCATTTGTTTGTCACTCATTGTTACCAGACATACAAGACTAACATTTTTAATAGACATCGAGAAAACTCTCTAGAAAAGAATATTCTATTGAATAAATTAACTAAATAGTACAAATTTATACTTGAAGTATTTAAAATAACTTTCATTTGGGTTCGCTTGGAAAAAATGACCACATGTGCGCTCTTGTGCTAATGCTTAAGAAGTGGAGGAAACCCTAAAAGTATGTGATATGTTCATGCAGAATGACTAGTGCCACTTTTAGCGTAATACGTATTGTGCCATCTATATAAAGGAGAAGAGACATTGAATACAAATTGATGAGGCACGGACAACCATCGTGAGAACACAAGGAGAAGGAGAAGGGATGTAGAAGAAAAATGATGAGGCATGGATAGTCATGAGGAGAACTGAAGGAAGAAGACGAAGAAGAGAGGTACATATTAAGGGTGCTGTTTGTTTCAACTTAATTTAGATTATTAAGTCAGACTACTATAAGCTAGATTATAATAAGTTGGAGTAGAATAATCTCTGGATTATTAGAGTCATGGATCACTGAGATGCAAAGTAAGTTTATAATGCTCTTATCTATTTTGGATGTCTTGTTCATCCTTTTGTCATTATATATAACAAATACATAATTTGAAGTAGCTAAAAATATTGTCATATATTAATAAATAAAACGTTCACGAATATTTTGTTTGTACAATGGGATGAACATCAAATTATTATCTCCTAACAAATAAAGCATCGATAATATGTGAGGAAAAAATGATACGGTGAGAGTTGAGAGGTATGGATAGCTGACGTGGATAATTTTTTAAGTATCTAGAGGCAATGGGTCTTTAGCCACCCAATAATCTGAAAAAGCACCAATGGATGAGATTACTAGATTATACTATTATTCTATATTATAATAATCTATATGTTTATTTTAGATTACTCCTAATAATCTAGATTATAATAATCATAAGATGAATCAAACAGGACCTAAATGTCTAAATGGCCTAATTATAAAATAGAAATAAAGCCAATAAGTTATAATGAAAAAGAAAATTTTAGAGCATGTGCAATGTGTGCTAGAGCATTGTGTAGCAGGAGGCTAGGAATAAAGTTCTTGTACTTAGGTGGTCGTGTATATCCACTTATCAATATAGGGACTGGATTTCTATCTGCTGCCTCCATAGTCTAGATTTATATAAATAACTTTTGAGATGGATGAAGTATTACGGCTAAAAAAATAAGTATGTTTAAGACTAAAAATACATTTCCTGTCACATCAATGACCAGTAGAAGATAGTGAAAGTTGTCTTTTCTAATTTAGAAGGCGTTTGACGGGGCTTGATTTTAGCTCAGCTTTAATTGGAGCTGAAGTTTGGAACTGATGGAAGGTAGCTCCATCTTGCTAGTTCATTTTTGAGTGCTTCATTTAGATCTATTTAGAGCTGAAGCGTTTGGTAAGGTTTCAACTTCACTTCACCACGATTCAGAATTAGAGCCCTCTCTATCAAACGCCTCCACAATTTAGAGCCCTATCTATCAAACGCCTCCACAATTTAGAAGGTGATCCCACAATTTAGAAATAACAAGAGGTAAACCCTGCAATAAAGTTTGAGAAAGCTAGTTACATGCATAGAATAAAAACAACTTAGCCCCCACACACTGCAAAATGTTCTTATCCTCTTAGGGGCACATTCAAGGACGGTATATGAGCTCATCTCCTGTGTAATCGGAAATAAAGAAAAAAAAGGTCTAGTTCACACAAACTAATATAGGGTTTGCCTACTTAATCTCCTAAATATGCAAACCAGCTTAAATAACCTATAGTTTCTTACGTGGAACACACATGAGCCTGTTTGGTCTAAGTTGACCTGACCGATTCATTCCTCACGAATCAGCGAGCTCGAGAATTATATATGTCATAGTCCATGTGACAAAACTACTTATACAACCACTCAAGTACTCCTATAATTTTTTCACTCAAATAAGTAGATTTCAGAAAAAATATGGGTATTATGGTTCAAGTTACACAAAATCATACGATTTTTGACGTGTCACTGCTGAGGAAACCTACAATTGTTTCGGTTTGTAACCCCTTTTGTCCCGATTATAAAACCAGGACAACGAAAACGGGACTAAAGATCGACATCTTTAGTCCGGTTGAAATAACCGGGACTATAAACCAATCTTTAATCCTGATTGGTAACACTAATCAGGACTAAAGAATTTTTTAAATTTTAGTCTTTGCTGCTTGTTAATTATATATATATGCATACATATTTTACACACATATATATTTATACATATATATGCAACATGCATATATGTATAAATATATATTTTATACACATATAAATGCACTTAATTAAGAAAATATATACATATATTATCAAAATATGTACACATATGTACACACATATATTACATTCTTTTACGGTTTTATCGTATGTTATAAAAAATTTCTACTTGTGGATCCGGGTCTATGGTGCTCGAACTAAAGTAGAACTCCCCTGCACGATCAATAACCTGCTTGTTGATAAATCCTATTAGTTCTTCTTGAACAACCTGTATGATATTGGTACGGAAGGTAGTACAAACTCATGCTATGTTGTATGGCAGAAGTACAAATGTCTTGAAATGCTGCTGCACCAGTATATTGTAGATGTTCTCCTCTATTTGCGTCGGATACTGGTCTACCATCGTGGTGTTAATTTTTCGGGGGTCCATGAATCCATATTTGTTACATTCTTGCTTGTTGCAATATTGGATATTCATTCTACAACGGTTAAAACAATTTTAGTCAGCTAAATACAAGGAGCTAAGGAACAAAATGAATATAACCAAACAACACTTACAAAACCCGCGTGGCTATAAGAGAGACGTCGAGGGCATCCACCTGGTATAGGTCGAATATGTCCTCGAAGCGGATGAAGAAGTGGTCACCTCCATCGAAGAAATAGTCTATTGAGTATCTTTCCACGACCATCTCTGTACCTTTGCTTAATTCTTGCATGTACCACTTATGGAAGCGGTACATCTGTGTAGGTAAATTTTTGACCTGATCGGGCTTTACAAGAGGTTTCCTGAGTTTGAACTTGTACTTCAGCTCAGCCTTCCCGATAAGTGTGTGTCCGGATACTTGGTCCATTGTTATTCCCACAGATTCCATAAAATTTTTTAAGTCGGCTCGAACATTTGGTGCTGTGCTGAACTCAAGGGGTTTCTGAGGCTGTGTCCCGAGCTGAGGTACATCTTTGCCCTTTGCTGGCGCCTTCCTAGCAGCCTTTCTGATCGTCCTGTCGTAGTCAGACTGCGGTTGTGATTGCGGTTTAGGCTGTGGCGTACAATACGTCTTCTTAAAAAGGCCTTGGTCTTCGGGGCGATTTTAGGAGGCTTCTCAGGAGACTTCTTCTTGAAATGTGCCCTCACCTCAGCTTGGATAGCCTCGTGCAATTCCTCGGGAGTGTGTCACATAACCATGAGTATTTTAGTCATAGTACTATAGCAAAATTAAAAATAATTAACTTAGATTACTACAACATTTATACCATGAATTTAAAAAACTCATATATATTTCAGATAGAATAAATTGCACGACGGTTAAAGAGGTTTTATCTAGGTCCATTGTTGATGGTCGTTAAGTACCAATTCCAACTGTCATAGACCTCGGGAATAAAAGGGAGTTAAGCAACTCTTACACGCATATAGGTTTAAAATTAATAAAGTTCCACATGTCCCTAGAGATTATGTGAATGTAGGTACTTATATGAATAAATGAAGTGAAAGCATGCTCGCGTGACGAAGAAACACAACTCCGACCAATCGACGCTCGTCACATTAGCATCCCATGGATTGGAGGGCCCACAAGTCAGATGAAACCGACTTAAAGTGGAGCCAAACACCTGGGAACCGACCAAGGGGCCCACCTGTCATCCTCTTGCCAAAGTCAGTGGCCAGAGGCGGTGGCCCTGGTTCGGCCGAACCAGGGTTCGACCAAACTAGGCTTGCCATCCCCGGCTCCTTCCTTCCACGTGGCGACTCCCAACCATTCCCTATGATGGTTATGCACGTTTAGCGATTGGAAACCGACTCTACGACCACCATTTGAAGGCTATAAATGGAGAGGACTTCACTTCATCCAACACACACCACAAGAAGAAGTTTCTACATTTCACTCTTAGTCTCTAGGATAGTGAAGTTAGGAGTCAGGTTAGAGCTTCTACTTGGTTCCCGAGTAGTCTTCGATGAGTCGGGTATGAATTTTGTATCTTTTTTACTTTGCACGACTTTGAGTTATATAATATATTCATCTTCTCTTATAGTTGAGTGTTAATATATTCATCTTCTCTTATAGTTGAGTGTGGTTCATGTTCTACTTGTTTAGATATATGTCCCATCCATAGTTTATATGATCATTATAACATGGTTAGACGAGTAACTCTATTGCCATGATCATGGTCCAATGTGCATTTAGGATTTATGTGTGCTCTTGCCTTAGTCATTGACGTCCTGGGAGGCAAGAGTATCTGTGGCAATGTAAGCGCGGTGCTTAGATTGTTTCATAGACATTGGTTATGGTCATATCCCACGGGTTGTAGAGGTAGACGACAGGTGGTGACATCCCTGTCCGTCCTTTGTAATCCTCCACGTTTGGGTATGCGTAGGGCAGACAATAAGAAATTGCCTTTGGTGGCAGGACGTGCCATTGGAGTCAGTACCCCCGTAGACCTAAGAGCATAGAACTGGGTAACTAATCATGAATATAATTGTTTGTATAATCTGTGCAACTATAGTAAAAGTATATTAGGAACCTAGCTCTAACACTATACTCTCCACTTAGCTTAGTGTATTAATTGTTAGGACTCCTCTGTGTGTCACACTACCAAATTACCATATACCCCTTACTCATGCCTAAACTTTGGCAGCTCAACTATAACATATAAATATTCATAGTAACTTAATATTCTTTTCTTGACCACCGTCTTCCTTCGAAATAAAATAAATACGATACCCCAGAATACTCTAGGGTGAAATGCTACTACGATATATCCGTGCGCTTGTGGATTTATCTATGAACATAAGAAATACAACAAGCATTGCTGGAGTCATTGCCGGGGAAGACATTGGTTTAAGAAGAAATATTAATTACTTGTTTATTGATATGTTCATAGTTGACTTACCTTTCCTCTAGCAAGCTTACCTTGGTCTGTTTTTCTCTTTTATGTGAAAACAGGGTAGTGGATGACCGTTTCAACTTGCCGACAAATTATAATCCAAATCCGGAAGCACTTGTAAGAAGAATTCGACCTTGTGTCGTTCCTCCTCAAGTGAGTCTATCGACAAGTAAACCGGCAATTAAAGCACTATTAAGCTCAATGGTCCAGAAGACCCTCCATGATTTCTCGGCACCCTCGGCTGCCAATGTCCTTACCGGACCGGCTGTCAACATGGGTGAGCTGGTTTTGAAATCATGACGGGCCTAATTACTATGGTGTAGGCTAACCATTATTTGGGAAAGCCAATGAGGACACAAGCGCTCATCTCCAATCATTCCTGGAGATTTGCAACACTTTCAGCATCAAGAGAGTCACCCAAGATGTCATCCGACTCCGATTGTTTTCGTTCTCTCTCATTGGGAGGACAAAACAATGATTCTACGCTAACCGAAGTACTGTTGACTCCTGGGATAAAAGCTCCAATGCGTTCCTCGCGAAGTTCTTCCCAATGGGTAAAACCAATGCCCTTCGTGGAACAATTTCAGGCTTCTAGCAGGTGTTAGATGAATCAATCCCCGAAGCGTGGGAGCACTTCCAAGAGTATATCTTGCCTTATTATTCAAAATTTCTACAACAGTTAACTATAGCTACTCGTGATCATATTGATGCTACTTTGGGAGGAGCCTTCTTTTCATTTACCGTTGCTAACGCGACGGAGTTAATTGAGAAGATGGTTTCCATCCAAGGGTGGAGCGACAATCGTCTCCAACCTCGTAAGCGGGGCATGCATACCATTAAGGAAACGGGCATGCTCGCCGCTAAACTGGACATCTTATTAAAGAAGCTGGACGACAAGACCAAAGGAGTGAACAATGTTCAAGCTATTGATGCTTGCATGACGTGCGAGACATGCAGCAACACTGGCCACTCGGGGAGTAATTGCCCCAAGACCCAGGAAGGCGCATGCTATCTAAACAACAATGGGTATCATCCACAAGGAGGTCAAGAATGGAATCAACAACACTCTTACTATGAAGGAGGTAGCAATTCTTCTCATGCTTTTAATTCAGATCAACCCTCCTTGAAAGATCTTGTCTTAGGCCAGGCTAAGGTTAATGAACCATTTCTAAAAGATTAGTTGCCAATGACAAGTCTTTAGAAAGCATCAACGCTAAAATGGAAGGTCTTCCTTCTGCAATCAAAAATCAATTGAGCTTTAATAAGATGTTAGAAACTCAATTAGTTTAATTAGCTGCTGCTATCCCATCATCTGAATTAGGGAAGATTCTGGGGCCACTCGAACCTTCCCTAGAGAATGTTAGTGCGGTGACCACACGAGGGGGTAAAATCACTCATGATCCACCAAATACTAACAATGCAAGGAAAGCAACAGAGAAGAAAGATGGACAATCCAACATTCAAAATCAAGTACATGAGGGAAATACGGCTCCACACAAGTTCCATGATACAACCCTACTGTCATTCCCTCATCGCAACAGGAAGCCAACCGTGGACGAGCAATTTGCTCGCTTTGTTGAGGTTATTCAGAAAATCAACATTAATGTCCCTCTGTTGGATGTGATGCAAGTCCCCACTTATGCTCGCTATCTCAAGGACATCCTCAACAACAAAAGGCCGATGCTAACCACAAAGATTGTCAAATTGAGGGAGGAGTGTAGCACAGTGTTACACCCGAGGTTTTTCTCTGTTTAAAAATCATTTAATAAATCCTCTCGAAGAAATTATTTAAATTAACCTAGAGCTAACCTTTAATTAATAAAATGCAAATAATACGTGGAAATGGCATGGTGAAATTTTTCTTGAGTTCTCCATGTTAAAATACATTAACATGATTTTTAGTGGAATTTTCGAAGCAATAGAAATAATTTTTAACCAATTAAAATCAATTCTCGGATTAAATAAATCCATGGAAATCTTTTTCTTTTTTTCCTTTTTCCCTCCCTTTTTCTCCTTGGGTTGATGGTCCAATTCGTCGGCCTAGTAGCACCCGCGTGTCGCGCCCCTCTTTCTCTCTCCCCCATGGGCCAACCGAAGGCCACGGCCCACTCGCCCCGCGCGCACTCGCCCGAAAAGTCCACTCCCTCTCCTCGCTCCCGGTCACCGATGGTAGGGCCCACCCGTCGGGCCCATCCCCTACCTTTGGCCGCGCCGCCATCGACCCCACGCCACCTCGCCACCGCGAATCCCATGCTCCCCGCCGTCCGCGCGCGCCTTTACGCTGCGCCATCACGCCGTTGCCTTCCCCACCCCGTCCCGCACACGTCGCACCCGAGTAATGGGCTTGATTTAATCCCCGGCCATCACTCACTCTCTCCCTCTTAACACCGGTGAGTGATTCACGCCTCTCCCGGCCGTTTTCGAGGTCGCCGTGTGCCTATAAATCTTGCCCGTGACCCCCCTCTCTCGGTTCCCCATTTCCGCCGCTTGCTCCCGTGCGCCCTAGCCTCTGCGCCGTCCCGTGCCTCACCGCCGCCGTGTGCCCAACCTCGGCCGCTGTTCCCCGCCGCTCCACTCCGCGCCACATCGTGACACCATCGTCGTCGCCTTTGCACGGCCGTGTTCTCCGCTGTTCGCTCGTCCGCCTCGCGATTCGCCGCCCGACGCCGCCGTTCGACGTCGTCGTTCTCCGCACAAGCTGTTCTCCCCTGCGCACGATGTCGTTCCACACGTTGCCATCCTCCGTGCCGCACGTCGCCGCCCTTCGCGACGCCGGCGCTACCGTCGGCCGATCGCCGGGCGCCGCGTCGCGCCCGCAACTAACCCGCGCCGTCCGATCTGCAAAGGGCAGATCATGGCAATCTGATCCCACGTGCCGTGTGGCAGCCACGTGGCCGCCACGTCGGTGTCGCGTCGCACCACGTGTGCCATGTGGTGCGCTGCCGCCCTCGGTCCCGTGGACCCGGTCCACCGAGGACCGGTGGCCCCCAAGCCGCCGATGTTAGCCCTCGATCGCTTACGTCAGCCGCGGCCACTGACATCATTTTCCCGCAGTTTATTTTGCAATAAATCATTAAGGATTTTTCTGTTTTAATAATAAACATAGATAATCTTCTAAAATTCATAACTACTTCATCCGAGCTTCGTTTAAGCCCATTCAAATTTCATCAAATTCACAAAAATGTAGGGAATCCATTAAAAGTAGTTTTGTTTTCTGTTTCAATAGATTTATAGCCTGTTTGCTTGTGTGCTTTATTTGCCGTGTAGATTCCGACAGTTCCGACGCTCTCGTATACTTTGAAGTAGTTGCAGAGATCGCTCAAGCATGAGAGCAAGTTAAGTCATGCTCTACATTGATCATATTGTGCCTATTTTATAAAAATATATCGATTTCCTTAAATATGGCATGTGTTTTATAATATCATTTATGGGCTTAATTACCTACAATGTGTCATTTATTGGCTGTATTAATAATCAATTAAAATATGACAATGGTAGGTTGTGGGCACAATGGTTTTGATAGATGCGCCCATGGCAATTAAGGACCGATTCACGGGAAACCCTGGGAGAAATACCGTGCGTACCACAAGCCAGCGTAGGCAACGGCTGGGCTTGTAGTGTAGCTTACCTTTATCCAACGTACTCACGTTAGGGTGGGCGTGATGGAGTTGGGTCAGCCGGGGTGTTCGGTTGATTGGCTGCCAGATTCACCGAGACACGAGGGGGGCTTCCCACTGCCTATTAAGGAGTGGAGGCAAAACCCGAGGTGTGGTGAGATTTGTTAGAGGGGGTTATGCAAAGGGTCCTATCACAATCCCTCTCCGGTGTACCGTGGTGGTATACCGGCACACGAAAACGTGTTGTGGGGCTGTGTCTTGTCGATACAGATGTACACTTTTGATCAGAGTAGAACTATTTGAATAGCCGTGCTCACAGTTATGGGCAATTAACCAGATTCACCGTGATTAGTCTCACCACTTAGATAATTAGGTTAAATGGAACTGGGCTAGATGAGGTGGATGGTTTGGGCCTGTAACAACGTGGTGTAATGTTGGCAGAGATTGGTTTAATACTGTTTAGTTACTACAACTGTTTTACCGCTTTCAACTCCTGATGTGAAATGCTTACTTTATGCAAATAAACCCCTAGCCTTCCTTGAAATTACACCTGTATCATACCTTTATTCCGGTATGACTTGCTGAGTACAGTGGGTAGTACTCAGTCTTGCTCTGTCTACCCCACACCAGGCTTGGTCTACGAGTCAGATGGAGGCTATTCGGAGGAGTAGGCTTCGTCCGCCGTTAAGGATGCCCGTGGAGTGGAGTTGCCACGCTACGAGCATCAAGACTTTGGTGTTTAGCTCGTTTCCTTTCATTTCCGCTGCATTTGTGTAATCTTTTTTTATGTTTTCAAGACGTGGATTCTGTATGTCAACATTGTCGTCTATGTACCTTGGCCGGTCTGGATAGGGATGTTTAATACACATTCAGCTTCGGAAATTCTGGGTTGAAATTTCTGGGCGTGACAAGTTGGTATCAGAGCCGACCTTTGACCGTAGGACAAGCCAACCAAAAAAAACCCTAAGAGCCCTCTGAAGCTCTTTCATATGCATATGTTCTTGCAGTTGGAGTTGTTTCGGGAAAATTTGGGGTTACGCTTCCTTGGGTTTTGGGGGAAAAATCTTGTTCGCTTACTCGAAAGGGGTGTTTTTAATTAAGTCAGTCTAGGGTATTAGGATTTTGGGTAAATGGGTCCGAAGTTAATTGAATTTTATTCGACCGTCGGTCGGGAATTTGATGGGATATGTGCACTAAGTCAAGTCCAGATGGGGATGGTCGTAATTTTTATAATTATTATACTTATGCATTTATTTTAAGCATTACTTTATTGCTTAGATAGTGTTAGTAGCATCTTTATTTGGCTTCATGAAAATGTTCTATGCATAAAAATTTCTTTTACTCATTTATTTTACTAGAGTCATTTATTGCTTTATTTAATTTGGATTTAATCATGCATTGATTCTCACCCTTTGTCTTCTATAGATGACAGGCTATCCCCCTACGCACTGTGGTCAGAACATGGAAGGCTTCGTGGCAGAGCTGGCCCACATGGCCTTGGCAGTTGGGTACACCGAGGCACCGGAGTACACTGGTACCCTGCCTCTCAGTGGCAAGCTGCCGCACAGAGTTCGTTGGGAGGTTCACGACTTTGTGGGCACTAGTCTCCCGAACATGGTGGTCACAACTTTGGGAGCACGGATGAGCACGCCTGTCAGGAGGCGGCTTATCTGATGATGGCCAGGATGAGGGAGCTGCACGACCTCAACCTCCGCAGCTTCGCTTATCGCTATCACCCTCACTGTGGCAACTCCTTCGATGTCAGCACCTTCATGTCAGCGGCAGAGGAGAACGACACCACCTTTGGTCGCATGAGCACTGTGATCAAGGCTCTGGAAAAGATGCACTCAGATCTGCACAAGGCAGCCAAGGCCCTGAATGACAAGAAGATGTTGAGGATCGTGAGTCTGACGGACGAGGTGGTTCGCCTCAAGAAGGAGGTTGCCGCCTTGAAGGGTCTCCTGGCACCTGGTGGACTCAGGATCCGCACTACGCCCCGGAAGACCACCACCGCTCCTATGCGCATCCAGTTGGCGCCCAGGCACCCACCTCCGACACTAGCAGCTCTAGCTCCTCCACCGTCGGCAATACCGGCACCTGCTCCAGCTCTGGCTCCCGCTTCAGTACCCGTCCTCGCTTTCGCCCCGGCTTGTGCGTACTAAGGCGGTGGCGGCAGAGGCGGGTGGTTGTCTGCTACACCCGTTGGCAGCAACAGCTGTAGTAGTTCCAGCTCTGAGACCCCCGGCGGAGATGTGGACATGGTGGATTCTTGGAGCCATTCCGAGGAGGAGGGAGACGCCCAGGAGAGCGGCTACGACTCCACCGACCACAGGAGCTGCTCATGGCACTAGTATCGTCACCCTTAGCTTTTATCGCTATTCTTAGTTTGTCTTCCTGTTAGTTTCCGTGTGTTAGGTTTGCTATTTGTGGGTTAGTCGGCAGTCTATATCAAGTGTTGGTATGGCTGCCTAAAAAGGATGTTGCTTGTCTTTCAACTATTTTAATTAAGATCGAACAATGCAATTAATTAATATAATAAAGATTAGTTCCGAGCGATCTGTTTTTATTATTTTCTCTCTTTGTTCGGTTTACCTCTTCGATGGTGAACACCAGAACATCCAATGGTAGAAGCGAAGATCCCTAAGAAACTGGAGGATATTCCCATCGTCAGAGAATATCCTGAAGTCTTTCCGGAAGATCTAACAACAATGCCACCAAAAAGAGAAATTGAGTTTTGGATCAACCTAGTACTGGAACTCCTCGATCCACAAGAGGCCGTATAGGATGGGAGCCAACGAGTTGGCGTAAGTCAAGAAGCAAGTTGACGAATAGTTGCGGAAAAGCTATATCCGTCCGAGCACGTCACCTTGGGGTGCTCGGTGATCTTTGTGGACAAGACTAAGAGAATGTGCGTCGACTATCGCGCACTAAATGAGGTCACTATCAAGAACAAGTATCCTCTACCCCGGATTGATGACCTGTTTGATTAGTTGAAGGGAGCAACCGTGTTCTCCAAGATAGACCTACGATTAGGTTATCACCAATTGAGAATCCGAGAAGAGGACATCCCGAAGACAACCTTCGTCACTCGATATGGGTTGTACGAGTGTACGGTTATGTCCTTTGGACTTACCAATGCATTGGACTTCTTCATGAATTTGATGAACAAGGTGTGTATGAAATTTCTGGACAAGTTTGTCGTGGTTTTCATTGATGACATACTTATCTACTCAAAGTCCGAGGAGGAACACGAGTGGCATCTTTGTTTAGCACTCGAGAAGTTGAAGGATCATCAATTGTATGACAAGTTTAGCAAGTGTGCCTTCGGCTAAAGGAAGTGCGGTTTCTTGGTCACATCGTAAATGCTTAAGGAGTAGCGGTCGACCCATCGAATGTGGAATCGGTTACTAAGTGGACCCCACTAAAGGCGTTACCCGGATCGAAGTTTTCTTGGACTCGTGGATTATTACCGCCGGTTCATTGAAAATTTCTCCAGAATTGCCAAGCTGATGACTCAGTTGTTGAAGAAGGATGAGAAATTCAAGTGGTCCACAGAATGCAACAAAAGTTTTGAAGAACTTAAGAAGAAGTTGGTGACTGCGCTAGTCCTAATTCTGCCGGATCAGACGAAACACTTCTAGGTGTATTGTGATGCATCCCGCCAAGGGCTGGGGGGTGTGTTGATGCAGGAAGGCAAAGTGGTCGCATATGCTTCCCATTAGTTGCGTCCACACGAGAACAACTACCCAACTCACGATCTGGAGTTAGCAGCCGTGGTCCATGCTTTGAAGATCTGGCGTCATCACCTCATTGGCAACCATTGTGAAGTATATACGGATCACAAAAGCTTGAAGTATATCTTCACTTAGCCTGACCTAAACCTTCGCCAATGAAGATGGTTGGAATTTGTCGATGAGTGTGCTCGACACACGGGAATCCGAGGGACCCCCTTTTTGGTTCGGCATAGGGGAGCGATGAATCAGGGTTCAAACTCGCGGTGAAGTAGAGTGAAGGTGGGGAGATGGAGGAAAGTCGCAATCACAAGGGACACAAAGGAATTATACAGGTTCGGGCCGTCCGGGGAACGTAATACTCTACTCCTGTTCTCGTAATATATGGAAGATGAACTACAAGGATGAGGGTGGTTGTTCTTCCTTGAGGAAGCTGGAGCTGATGACTGAGGTGGAGTGCTTGGAGCCCAAGGATGAAGACCCCAAACAAGTAGGACCTCAGAGCTCTGTTTTCGGAATAGTTTTTTTGGAACCTCCTTTATGATGGACTTGGGCCTTCTTTTATAGTGCAAGGGGATACCACAGTAGTCCTGATTTTCTCTACTCCGCTCCACGTGATGGAGCGGTTCTTGCCCTGTCTTGTCAGGGAAACTACCCCTATTCCTGTTCCTGTTGCCGCGTCACGGGAGTTGGCGGAGAAAAACGGGCGTCGTGGCCGCCATGCCGCTGACGTGAGGATGGGCCAACCTACCTACTCCAGTGGGGCCTACCGGTCAGTGGCCCTTCACCTGGAGAGGCGCCAGCGCGACACCCCCAGTACTCATGTTCTCTCTCCCACGCGGCCGCCCAATGCATTCAATGCGACTAGACGGGGCGTGGAGGGAGGCGTGCGTGGAGTGACCGTGCAGTCATGCCACGGTCACCGTCAAAGACTTTATATCCCCTCTAACTCATGACGGGCAAAAAGGGGTGATGATGAGCGGCTGACAAACATGCCTCACATCGCAGTAAATGCGACGGGGCAGGCATCTGGCCTCTCTCTAAGCATTAAATGTGGTGGTTGGCAGTTGGCGGTTGAACTCGCCCCTCTCTCGGAGAGGTGCGGGGTGAAGGATGTGTTAGTGATATGCCCTAGAGGCAACTGAAGGGTTACGCGGAGGCTACGCTAGCCGAAAACAAAAACTTTTCTACCGCACAAACCAGGAACACTTGCAAGTAAGGGCCGATAGAGCGTTACCGATTGAGTATGCAATGAAATGACCAATCGTGGCTATCTCGATCCGGAACCGTGGCCGCCGATGACACCGATTCCCGCAAGCCGACACTGGCTTCGCTGAGTCGTTTGACCGCGTTCTCGCACCTCGCTCCGATGCGCTCGACCGCAATCGATTCCACCACAGCCGATTCATAGCCGATCAACAGCGCCGCAACGTAGCAGCGCCTCTACCGGTATCCACACGTCCGGGAACAAAACGCCGAACACCCGTGTGCTAGCACGCGATGCAAGGCTAGGGTTTTGGCTCGAATGTGGGAGGGTTTCCGTGGAGATTGATCTCGCCGACTTCTAAAGCCGCGTGTGATCAGATTGATCTCGGCGCAATTGACTTCAATTGATATGCAGCAGCTCTCCACCCTTCCCTCCTTTATATAGAGTTGGCCGACTGGGACTAGTGGCCGATCAGTACTCTATTTTGAATCGGATCCTATCCGAATCTCACAGAGTTGGCCGCCCATACGTCGTAAGCCCATAGGACTCTATCCGATCGAGCCGTATTCCAGTCCAACTCGAATGCCTGTTCTTATCCCCTTAAGCGTGCGACCCTATAGGTTGAGGTATACTCGGTTTTGGCTATAGTCTAACTTAGCCGATCGTCGGCTCGAGTCCAACTCAGCCGACCTGTCAATAGTGGCGCCTAGCAGGACATATTGACACCATAGTATACAAGAGTATAATATCGGCTCTGAACCTGTAATGTGTACACAAATCTCTTTGCCTCACGATACCAGTTAAGCTATAGGCAAGATGTGTGCCATCCCTTCAATAGCTTAACCTTTCACTCGAACCGTATTGGATTATCTGTCTGTTGATTGACTCCTCAATCAACTCAACATGGCCATGCATTTTCATAATCCATTACCTCGAGGGGCCCAGAGACATCTCTCCAAAGGAGGGGCAAATTCCATCTTGATCACTCACATCCCACTCCATGTTTCATAGCAAACCCGAAAACAACCTTTATAACTACCCATTTACGGAATAGCGTTTGGTAGTCCCAAAGTAGGCTACTACACATGTTGAAATCCATGGTGATCTCAGGTCTAAGGACTTTGTACCAACACTACCTGAGACCAACTAATGACACATTAATTCCTGTAGTGTCTTATGGTGGGTCTATCCAAAATTGTGTTCTCTAACACATATGTCCATGTTTATTGATTTGGTATCTCTATACCCATGATCTATGAGACATGATCATCAATCAATAAACATGCCGATCTTAGAGTCATATTTGTTCCAATAATATGACATATGATCAGGGATCGTTTAGAAATAGATTCATACATAAAGAGTCTCATAAATAAGTCACGTACTTATTGATCAATACAAGATGTCTATTTCATGGAACTGAATAACACTTTATTCATTATTACATAAACATTGACATGATATCCAACATCTCCATGTTGCCTCTAGGGCATATCACTAACAATCTCCCACTTGCACTAGAGTCAATCATGTAAGTATCTAATACCCATTGCTCTTGTGTGCGCCTCATGCTTCGGCCGAGGAGAGGTTTTGTCAGCGGATCGGCTATGTTGAGATCCGTGTGCACTTTGCATATCTTGACATCACCTCTGTCCACTATCTCGCGGATGAGATGATATCACCAAAGTATGTGTTTGGACTTCTGATGTGACCTCGGCTCCTTGGCTTGCGCAATGGCTCCACTATTATCACAATAGAGAGACATTGGACCGTCGTACTAGTCATCACACCAAGCTCGAAACAAATTTCTTGATCCAAACAGCCTCCTTTGCGCCTTCCGAAGCAGCAATGTACTCGGCCTCCGTTGTAGAATCAGCAACGTATCCCGCTTGGAGCTCTTCCAGCTGACTGTGCCTCCGTTTAGGCAGAACACGAACCCAGATTGCGATCTATAATCATCCTTGTCTGTTTGGAAGCTAGCTTTACAACGAGCTCTTCTTCACCTCCATAGACTAAGAACATATCCTTAGTTCTTCTCAAGTACTTAAGGATATTCTTTACGGCAGTCCAGTGACCTTCACCTGGATCTGACTGGTATCTGCTCGTAGCACTCAAAGCATACGAGACATCTGGACGTGTACAAAGCATGGCATACATGATGGATCCAATTGCCGAAGCATATGGAACCATATTCATCTTATTCCGCTCATCATGTGTCTGAGGACACTGATTCTTGCTAAGATTAATGTCATGTGACATGGGCAAGAAACCTTTCTTGGAATCATGCATGTTGAACCTTTTCAACACCTTGTCAATGTATGTACTTTGGCTTAATCCAATTAGCCTCTTGGATCTATCTCTATAGATCCGAATGCTCAATATGTATGCTGCCTCCCCTAAGTCTTTCATGGAAAAACTATTTTTCAATGAGAACTTGACGGATTCTAGCATAGGGATATCATTTCCAATCAATAATATGTCATCCACATATAAGATTAGAAATACAATTGCGCTCCCACTGACCTTTTTGTAAACACAGGCCTCCTCTTCGTTTTTGATGAAACCAAACCCTTTGATTACTTCATCAAAACGAATATTCCAACTCCAAGATGCTTGCTTCAATCCATAAATGGATTTCTGTATCTTGCATATCTTTCCAGGTGATTCTGGATCGACAAAACCCTGAGGTTGTATCATGTATACATCCTCGCTTAGGTTTCTATTTAGGAAAGCCGTTTTGACATCCATCTGCCATATCTCATAATCGAAATATGTAGCAATCGCTAGGATAATCCGAATAGATTTAAGCATTGCGACGGGCGAGAAGGTTTCATCGTAATCAACTCCTTGAATCTGTTTAAAACCTTTTGCCACCAATCACGCCTTATAGATGTGAACATTTCCGTCCATATCGTCCTTTTTCTTAAAAACCCATTTACACTCAATGGTTTTGACATCATCAGGTGAATCAACCAAGTTCCAAACTTGATTGTCGTACATGGATTCTATTTCGGATTTCATGGCTCCAAGCCACTTGTTGGAATCGGGTCCCACCATTGCTTCCTCATAGGTCTTAGGCTCATCGTTGTACAACAACAATATATCACGTTGTTCCGCACCTGTGTACCTGTCAGGTGCACGACATGAGCTTTTAGACCTCCGTTGGGTGTGTATCTACAACCGGTGGCGTAACACTTTGCTCCTCCGTTGTGGTTCCGTGGTCGCTGAAACATTTTCGGTGTTTCTTGAACTTCTTCAAGATGCACCTTGCTCCCACTAACCCTTCTTGAAAGAAACTCTTTCTCCAAGAAAACACCGTGTCGGGCGACAAACACTTTGCCTTGTTCCCGATTATAAAAGTAATATCCCTTAGTTTCCTTAGGATATCCAACAAAGAAGCACTTGTCAGATTTGGGTGTGAGCCTGTGAGACTGTAAACGTTTTACATAAGCTTCGCATCCCCAAATTTTGAGAAAAGACAAACTAGGGGGTTGCCCTGTCCATATCTCATATGGTGTCTTTTCAACTAACTGAGATGAAACTCTATTTAGTGTGAACACAGCTGTTTCAAGAGCATATCCCCAAGCAGGATAATGGAAGATCACTTTGGCTCATCATCGACCGCACCATGTCCAACAAGGTGCGATTTCTCCATTCGGACACTCCGTTCCATTGTGGAGTTCCTGGCGGAGTCAATTGTGGAACAATTCCACAATCTTTCAGACGATTACCAAACTCTTGGCTCAAGTATTCCCCTCCACGATCTGATCGTAGAAACTTGATTGGTTTCCCTAAATGATTCTGTACTTCATTCTGGAATTCTTTGAACTTTTCAAAGGATTCGGACTTATGCCTCATTAAGTAGATATAACCATATCTGCTAAAGTTATAGGTAAAGGTAATGAAGTACTGATAACCACCTCTGGCCGTTAGCTCATTGGTCCACATACATCAGTATGTACGAGTGCCAACAAGTCACTTGCTCTTTCACTATGTCCCGTGAAAGGTGCCTTTGTCATCTTACCAAGTAAACAAGACTCACATGTCTCAATTGATTCAAAATCAAAAGAGTGAAGCAATCCATCCTTATGGAGCTTCTCCATGCGTTTCTTATTTATATGGCCTAAGCGACAATGTCAGATAAACGTGGGGTTTGTATCATTTGGGAGTTGCCTTTCTGTATTAATGTTATAGATGGGAGACACTTTGTGGACCCCCGTTTTTGGAACGGGAATCTTTCGTGTTCTTAGTACCATTTCCCTAGATCGAGTAGTTGGTACCCACGAATACAGTACTGAATAATCAGGTGCACATGCACGAATAGTCTTACAACGACATTATTACAACATTAGGCCCGAAGGCAATGTTCAACACACAGGACCTCATGGTCCGAATACAACACAAAAGCAGAAATTAGATACGGCAGCGGAATAGAGGCAGCGGCATGTCATTTGCCACAGGCAACGACCGGAGCTAAGATCTAGTAAGCGCCATCAGTTCCTTCACCCTCCTGGTAGTATGCGTAAGGATCCTTCGGCTCTTCATTCCCATCGGAAGGTTTGTGCGTATAGCAAGGGTGAGTACCAACCGTACTCGGCAAAGCCAACACGGAATTGATGCATATGATAGGGTTATACAAGGAATGGCTGGAGTTCTTTTGCATAAAGCCAATTTTCACAATTCTTTTCACAAGCCTATCAACTAGCCAAATCAAGTTTTAGTTCCATAGTTCATTAATCCGGCGACGGTTCTGTCTACCATCCATCGTGATCCCAAGGATGGCTTCCCGCCTCCGATTCGTCATGATTTTCGGGAATCCACCCCTTCTCACATCTCGAGAAGTTGATCCACCACGAATGAAATCATCATGCAAACCCATCCCAGCAGATTTAAGTTTAAAGTCTAGCCAAGCGAAAGTCTTGTCACGATGCTCGATATCCATGAGCACGGCTATTCGAATAGATTGATTCACTCACACTGCAGTGGATGTAGGGGCCGAGGCGCGCACGAGCACGGCGCGGCGCGTGGCGAGCGCGCGCGGGCGGGCCGGTACGACGTGTACGGCGTCGAACACCTGGCGCGCCATGAACAGTGTCTTTTTCGATTTTCCCGATTTTCCATTTTAATTTCCCATTTTCTATTTTCCTTTCTTCTAAAAATTCCAAAATAAATTCCTATAATTCAAAAATAATTTTTAATATAATATTTCCAACTTTTCTCCACTTTTATTTTCCCACATAATTTTTCATATTTATTTATTTAAAATCCCCTTTTCTAACTTCAATCTTCCCTTTATTTTTCCGAAATTTTTCCGGATTTCGAGTACGACTCCCGAATATTTTATTATTTATTTTGTGTCCTAATTTATCTTCTCCCAACCACCATTACTATTTTATATCACCCAAATCGCGTTTTCATAAATCCGCGCTTTCTCCGATTTCTTTTTAAAAATCCGGATACGGACTTTCGCATCTTTCACTTCGACAACTCCAAATCATCCAAAAACACCGAAAGGGGAATTGATCACGACTAAATTTATGCAATCGAGTGGCAAATAAGAAGCAACAGACCCGAGAAAGAAGCAACAAACGAAGGTTTTTGAAAGTTTCGATTTTTACGTTCCGATTTCGTTTCTTCGATTTTCGGGATGTTACAAACCTACCCCTAACAATAAATCTCGTCCCGAGATTTCTTACCGTGCTTGAGTAGGTGTGGGTATTCGCTTCGGGAACTCCTCGCTCTCCCGTAGCCTCTTCTTCCGTGTGATTGCTCCATTGTACTTTGTACATGCGCCATGAATTGGTCCGTGTCTTCTTTTCGCCTCATCCAAGATCTTGATTGGATGCTCCGGGTAGGTAAGATCACCGTGGACATGGATGGTTTCTAAAGGAGCTTGCTCTTCGGCACCCGCAGACATTTCTTCAACTGCGACACGTGGAATACTGGGTGGACATCGGAGAGATTCTCGGGCAGCTCCACTGGTAGGCCACTTCACCTCTCCTAGCGTTTATCAAGAATGGGCCCACGTATCTTGGTGCGAGTTTCCCTTTGATCTTGAACCTCCGAGTTCCCGTAGTGGTGAGACCTTTAGATACACGTAATCACCTTCTTTAAATTCTAATTCTCTTCGTCGGGTATCTGCGTAGCTCTTTTGTCGTGATTGAGCAGCTTGTAATCGGTCCGGATCGGCGAACCTTTTCCTCGGCCTCTTTGATTATGTCAGGCCCGAATACGGTTCGTTCACCGGTTTCGACCACATTAATGGGGTTCGGCATCGGCGACCAAATAGAGCTTCGTTTGGTGACATCTTCGATCGGCTTGATAGCTATTGTTGTAGGAGAACTCGGCGTATGGCAAACATTTCTCCCAATCCTTGGTGAAATCCAACGCACAGCTCTCGGCATATCTTCTAGTACTTGATTCGTCCTTTCGCTCCGTCCGTCGCCGTGAGTGGTAAGCGGTACTGAAGGCGAGGTGACTTCCGAGTGCCTCGTGGACTTTGCTCCAAAAATGAGACGTGAATTGGGTACCACGATCCGATATAATTCTCTTCGGTACACCATGGAGACATACAATCCTACTCATGTATAGTTCCGCTAGCTTGGCACTGTTGTAGTTAGTTTTTCCGGGAATAAATCTGGCGGTCTTGGTGAGCCGATCTACTATTACCCAAATGGAATCGTAACCGATCGCAGTTTCGGGTAGTCCCACTATGAAATCCATGCCTATCTCGTCCCATTTCCATTCGGGAATCTTGAGCGGCTGCAGAAGCTCGCTGGTCGTTGATGCTCGGCTTTCACCCTTTGGCACACATCACACACGGCTACGTATTCGGCTACATCTCTCTTCATATTGGGCCACCAGTATTCTCCCTTCAAATCCTGATACATTTTCGTGCTCCCTGGATGTAACGAATATGCTGATTCGTGTGCTTCTTTTAAGATCAACCCTCTCAAACCACCTTGTTCAGGCACGGAGATTCTTTTCTTGTACCACGGATTCCCTTGTTGTCTATCGAAAATTCCTTAGCGCGTCCAAGGCCATGCGTTCCTTGATTTCCGGGTTTCCTCATTCCCCTTTTGGGCTTCTTCTATTTGAGTCCTCAGAAGGGGTTGGATTTCCAGTGAGTTCACTTCTCCGTGAGGAATCAGGTGCAGATTAAGTCGAGCCATTTCTTCTTGGAGCTCACTGGCCATACTTCCCAATCCCATGTGGTTGCATTGGGCCTTGCGGCTTAACGCGTCGGCCACTACATTTGCCTTGCCGGGATGGTAATGGATTCCTAGATCGTAATCTTTGATCAATTCCAACCATCGTCTGTTGTAGGTTGAGATCGGGCTGAGTAAAGAAGTATTTCAAGCTCTTGTGATCGGTATACACATCACGGTGGTTCCCATCGGTAGTGTCTCCGGATCTTCGTGCGTGAACAACCGCGGCTAGTTCCGGGTCGTGTGTGGGATAATTCTCCTCGTGGGGTCGTAATCGCTCACGAGGCATATGCTACGACCTTCCCATCCTGCATTAACACGCCTCCTAGTCCTTGCCGAGACGCATTACGGTACATCACGAAATCCTTTCGGTTGTCAGGTAAGGTTAAGATTGGAGCGGTGGTTAACTTTTCTTTTAGTTGGTCGAAGGCTTTTTGACACTTCTCGTGCCATTCAAACTTCTTTTCCTTCTTCAGAAGTTGATTCATAGGTCGGGCTACGGTGGAAAACCCTTCGATGAACCGTCGGTAATACCCCCAAGCCCAGAAACTCCGAACTTCCGTCACGACTTGGGTGCCTTCCATTCCGTGACGGCTTCGACCTTGGCGGGGTCTACCGCTACTCCTCCGGCTGAAACCACGTGGCCAAGAAAAGCGACTTTCTTGAGCCGAACTCGCATTTGCTAAATTTTGCATACAGTGGTGCTCTCGTAGCTTTTCCAGATCACGTGTAGATGTTCCGCATGTTCCTCATCGTTCTTGGAGTAGATAAGTATATCGTCGATAAATACCACTACGAATTTATCCGGTATTCCATGAATACCTTGTTCATCGGTTCATAAAATATGCTGGGCATTGGTCAATCCAAAGGACATTACGGTGAACTCGTATAAACCGTAACGTGTAGAGAACGCCGTTTAGGAATATCTCCGCTCTAATCTTCAACGGATGATATCCCGACCGAAGATCAATCTTTGAGAATACTTGCGCGCCCTTAAGTTGATCGAATAGGTCATCGATTCGAGGTAGTGGGTACTTGTTTTTGATAGTCACTTTATTCAACGATCGGTAGTCCACGCACATCCTCATACTCCCATCCTTCTTCTTGACGAAGAGTACTAGGGCTCCCTGCGAAGAAGCTGGGCGTACAAATCCCTTCTCTTGTAGTTCTCGGATTTGCTTCTTGAGTTCCTCTAACTCGTTGGCCGGCATTCGATAAGGTCTTTTGGATATGGGGGCAGTACCAGGCATTAGGTCGATGATAAACTCTATGTCACGATCCGGGGGCATTCCGGGCAATTCCTCGGGAAACACGTCCGGGTATTCTTGTACTACTGGCATTCCGCCTAGAGGTAGCATGGTGAACACTCCCGCAGCTTGCTCGCATAGCTTCGGGTTTTGGTCCATAGTTATACTCATTGGTGATCCCCATGGGGTGGATACCGTGACTTCCCTTCGACTGCAGTCTATGATCCCATTATTCTTGGTCAACCAATCCATCCCGAGTATGACATCAATGGTTTGGGGTGATAGCACCATAAGGTTTGAAAGAAACACCACGTCCCCAATCCGTATGGGCACATTGATGCAAGCATGGGGTACGGTTATGTTTCCCCCAGTGAGTGTACCAACATAGGCCTCTTAAGTGCTACTTGGTGTAGGTGGTGTTGTTTGCTTACTTGGGAAGATATGAACGAATGCGAGGCTCCAGAATCAAATAAGACTTTAACTGGGGTAGAGTTGATAGAGAGCATACCCATTAGTACGCTCTGGTCCTCCTGAGCTTCTTCAGCCCGTACATGATTCACCTGGCCACGTCGAAACCCGGTGGCAGCCTCGTTGGGTAGCGGGGTCCTGAACAGACCACGTCCTGCAGCAGGGGTGGGGGTTCCTCGGACGGGCGTTGCATTGGCGCCGGTGCGCACAGGAGTGTTGCGTGGTTTGGGGCAGCTGTTGGAGTAGTGCCCGAATTCTCCACAATTGAAGCAGCTCACATTCCTTCTTCCTGGAGCGGCTAGGGTTGGCGTCGGTGTATGAAACTGAGGTGTAGCTGGCCTGCTGACATGGTCGGGAGCGGGGGAACGACCGGCTGCCGGAACGTTTGGCTTCCATCCAGACGGGGTGGCTCCCTTGGGACGTTGTGATGCTCCCTGAAATGGGCGGGCCATAGCGAGCCTCCTTTTGCGGTTATTTTCTACCATCTTTTGGTCGTGTTCAAGCCGTACGACCTTGTTGATGAGACTTTGGAAACCGGTGTGGTCTGTCCGATCATCGGTCCTCTCGGCTCATCGTTTAGTCCCTCGATAAAGTTATCCATCTTCTCTTCCTCGTCCGCTAGGTCACTTGTGGCGTAACGGGCAACTGGGTAAACTTGTTCGGTACTCTTGTACGAGGTGTTTCCTTGACGCAGCTGCGGAACTCATTTTCTTCATCCTCATAACGCAGTGGCACGAAATTCTCACGGAACGCAGCCGTGAATTCTTCCCATGTCGGTTCTCCAAGATCTTCACTCGCGTTTCCTTGTAGGTGTCCCACCGCCACTTGCGGACCCTCTAGCTGGTTAGTGGCGAAGATAACTCTATCTCGCTTCTCGAACTCGGACGAGAGTTAGCTTTTCTCGATCACCCTCAGCCAGTCCTCAGCGTCCATGGGTTCTTCGGCCATGGAGAAGGTTGGTGGCTTAGCTCGCATGAACTCTCCTAAACTTGATCCTCCTCGACTTTCCTGGTTGTTGGCGATTGCTTGGAGCAGTTGGGTTTGTAAAGCCATAACCTCCGCCAGAGTGGAGCGGTTGGGCTCCGACGGGTTCTCGTTGGTTGCTGCGGCTCTGCGGCGATGCGTCATCTGAAGAGGATAGATGAATTAAGAGATCGGACCTATTAAGGTCATAATTCCTGGGTGATTTTTCTTCAAGTTGTTTTTATATGATCTTTAACCAACAAGCATGGTAAAATAATAATAAGCTCATTAATTAAGATACCACAAAGCGATACTAAGGTCCATCATATTACATCAAAGGGGTACACTGACCGTACATGCACAGTCCCTTATGCCATGATAACAACAACTACATCGTCTTACTGCATTAACTATTAAGGGGGATAGAGTGTGGTCCTTGCTACCGAACCGTCCAGAGCGAGATCAAGCTGGGGTGGTCCTCCCGCCTAATCGTCCAACCATCCGCAGGAGCCAGGCGCAGGGAGGGGGTGATCCTCTGCTGAAGCGAATCGGAGTCCCCATGGCTCGGAGGTGGTGGCCTTGGAGTCATGCCGAATCTTCCTGCTCGGTGGCCGTGTACTCTTGCGAGCGGTCTGGCGGGTGAGGGGACCTCCAGTGTGAGTCAGGCGACGAGTGGGAGCTTCCTCCTCCATTGGATCGGTGTCGCTGGACTCCCATTTGACCTCCATAGGTTCCGCCTCAGACTCCGAGTCGGTGTGGATCTGGATGGGGTTCTCCTCTCCCGATCCAGGCTCGGATGGCACTGCTACGGAGCTCGAGGTGGGTCCCATGGACGTGGCAGCAGTGGGGTCTATCAGGTACGGCGCAGGCTCTATGCTCAACATAAAAGCTTGCTCCATCATGGCTTGAAAGGTATCCAAGCATGCTGGAGTCATAAGGTAGTAGTGGTCGGGCACAGGAGCAGGAGGTGTTGGTACAATCTCGGTGGAAGTACCTGCAGCGTGGACAGGGCGGGTGCGCAGCTGCTCCTCCAGCTGGTCGACTTGCCGCTTGCTCTTCCCGAGCTGCTCCTCCAGCTCTACAGGGCTTCCCCACGGGCCATGTAGCGGTCCGAGAGTTGCTCATATTGGGCACCGTTGGCTTGCAGCTGAGTCTGCAGCATGTTGATCTGATCCCCACAGCCCTGGTGGCTCTCGACCAGATAATTGAGGCGTGCCTGCTGGTCGTTGATCTCAAGCAAGGCCTCTTCGTAGCAGTCATCTGCCGTCTTCGCCCAACGTGATAGACGTGTGACCATAGGGTTGTAGCAGCAGGGGTGGCTTCCACGGTGCAAACTGGGTTGCCTTTCTCGCGATAGGGATGGTGCACAAACTCGTCACTGTAAGTTCAGCACGATGTATCGCATTAAGGCGAAGAAATGCTTCGCGGGCCGCATCTTGGATGGTGCTTCCTCTAAATCCCGGTGATAGCAGGTGTGAAAGCAGAAAGATGTTTCACTTCCTATGCGGGCTTCCACGGAAACGGCCGCCTCCCATGCTGGATATCCTTCGGAGCCATGCCTCTTGATTTGGTAGGTGGGTTGTTCCGGATATCTTAAACACCACAGGGGACGAAGCGTGCCACAAACCCTCGTCTTGTGGGATGGTGATCTCCCGTGCTCCGTCATGGTTCGACATCCGCTTTTGAAGGCAACTTAGGGTTAGAGGGAGAGAGCTATCATTATAACCATTTGGTAAAGAAAAGGAAATACAGATGTAGAAAAGGTATATTTGTATTTTCGGAAATAATAGTTTGGGAATGATCCTACATAGGGATACTTCCCTTTAGCCAACTAGTCAGGGGTAGGGCGCCATTTGGTCTTAGCCTACAGTCGCATGGCTTTGATACCAGCTCTGTGGACCCCCGTTTTTGGAACGGGAATCTTTCGTGTTCTTAGTACCATTTCCCTGGATCGAGTAGTTGGTACCCACGAATACAGTACTGAATAATCAGGTGCACATGCACGAATAGTCTTACAACGACATTATTACAACATTAGGCCCGAAGGCAATGTTCAACACACAGGACCTCATGGTCCGAATACAACACAAAAGCAGAAATTAGATACGGCAGCGGAATAGAGGCAGCGGCATGTCATTTGCCACAGGCAACGACCGGAGCTAAGATCTAGTAAGCGCCATCAATTCCTTCACCCTCCTGGTAGTATGCGTAAGGATCCTTCGGCTCTTCATTCCCATCAGCTGAAGGTTTGTGCGTATAGTAAGGGTGAGTACCAACCGTACTCAGCAAGCCAACACGGAATTGATGCATATGATAGGGTTATACAAGGAATGGCTGGAGTTCTTTTGCATAAAGCCAATTTTCACAATTCTTTTCACAAGCCTATCAACTAGCCAAATCAAGTTTTAGTTCCATAGTTCATTAATCCGGCGACGGTTCTGTCTACCATCCATCGTGATCCCAAGGATGGCTTCCCGCCTCCGATTCGTCATGATTTTGGGAATCCACCCTTCTCGCATCTCGAGAAGTTGATCCACCGCGAATGAAATCATCATGCAAACCCATCCCAGCAGTTTTATGTTTAAAGTCTAGCCAAGCGAAAGTCTTGTCACGATGCTCGATATCCGCGAGCACGGCTATTCGAATAGATTGATTCACTCACACTGCAGTGGATGTACACTTTACCCGTACTCCGCAAACAGCCCAACGAATGAGCCTACGTCTCAACACATGAGACGGTCACGGCAAAGCCTTTCGATAACCTTGCTTTGGCAGTACCCGCTCCATGAACTTAAGCCCTCATGCACTCTAGCCGTCATTTTCTAGCAGTGAGAGGAGTTCGCGCACCCGGGTAAGGGAAAACTTCCTCAATCTTTAAGTTCGATTAATATCGATTTACTTTCACCATTCACAAGAAAGGCCGCAGCCTCATTCTCATCACATAAACCACATCATAGAGAACCATCTATGCAAGGATACTGCCTCCACTCGGCTATCTAGTCAGCTAGGTCTATACCCATTCGAGAAGTACGGTTGTACTGGCTCGTTTCCCGGCTATCTCATGGCTCGGTCCTTAATTGACCAGGGTCGGCACTTGCCTTTTCCGGAATCCACCCAAATCATCCGGCCGCCCCAGTCTAAATCATTTGTATATCATTTTCAATTTTCATCAAACTTAGTTCATCATTCTCATGGCCATGTGGCGCTCATGTCTCCACAGGCCGTATTTCAACTACCTTCCCTAAGGTAGTTGCCCGAGCACAAAGCTTTCTTACAAAATCATGAGTATGCAGGGATCTAGTATAAGCAGGGCTAAGCATTTTTACCGAAGTTAGCCTCCAGTCATATCACATCGAAGGTTACAAAGAATAATTCTAATGGTGATCAATATCAAAGCAGGGTATATCAAGCATAGGTACTCGTTTGTGTATAGCATGCAATTTGTAATTTGAAATCAACATCGTTTCACAAAGTAGGATCAATATGTTCAAAGAGTGTGATGACTTGCCTTGCTCGCACGCTTGAGGGGTGGTGTCTTCAACGGGTCGATGCCGGTTTCTTCAGTGTCTATCCGTACGTGCGAAAGATCAATTAAATTCAATTAGAATTCAATAAAATACCGAGAGATCGAAAAGAACCATAAAAGCCATGAAAACAACTCCAAATGTTTTGCCTAAAATTCTACTTGAGTTAGGACAAGGGTCGCTAGCTAGGAAAATCCGAGTTTTGGAATTGAGTCGATGTCCTAGGGTTTTCGCAAAGACGACAATCGTAATTATTTGAGAAATTAGATTTGGAAATGTCACGGAGGAATTCGTGCTCGAGGTTTTGAAGGTTTGAGCACAAAGAGAAGCATATTTAAATGGCGAGAAAGAATTAAACGAAATCCGGATTTAAAACGTCGCGAAACGGAATTCGGAAAAGTCCGATTTCGATTTTCAAACTTTCATCGAGAAAACATACAAGAAAATAATTTATTTTTGCCCAAAATTTTACTCAAATCTTCCCAAAATATTTTTCCCAATTTTCTAAAATTTTTCCTAATTTTTCCCTATTTTTCTTTTCTTTTTTTCTTTTTCCCCGACGCATTGTTCATTGGCCGCAACTGTTCGCCGGGGTCCGGCCGAAACAGAGGCGGCGCGGCAGACGACAAAAGGGGGGAGCGGGGCTTACCGGCGACGGCGGGCTGCGGGGAGGGCGGTGGGGCACGGAGGGGGAATTTGCGCACGGCGGCGACGGCGTTGGCGCTCGGGAACGTGGAGGAGAGAGAGCGGCGGCGCTGCGGCGAAAAGGGGGCGGGGACGCCGCCCTTTATAGGCGCGGCCGGGGGGGCTCGGCGCGGCGCGGGGTGGAGAGGGGAGGGGCCGGCTCGGGCGAGCGCGGCGCGGCACGACACGCGGCGAAGAGCGGGGATGGGCCGAGTACGGCGGGCGCGACGCGGCGGGCGAGGCGCGGGCGCGGGCGGGGTCCGGCGCGCGAGCGCGCGTGGCGAGCGTGCGCGGCGTGGGGTTACGGGCGCGGCACGGCCGCGTGGCGGCGGGCGCGCGGCGCGCGGGCGCGGGCGGAGCGGGCGCGCGGGTCCGGCGCGGCGCGGTGCGCGAGCAAACGACATCTGATGCCGCCTATCCCTTCTTGCCCTTCTTTGCATTAGAGGCACTCGCGATCTCATCGGGAGCTAACTTTCTCTTGGTGCAAAGTTTCTTGACAGTGATTTGCGCTTAGCCTTCAGCATCATCATCACATGATGACCGTTTTTCTCGGATACTCTCTTCACTGTCTTTAGCATCCCATGCAATTCAGCCAAGATTCTATCCATATTGTTCATGTGATAATTCAATATGAATGGCTCGAAGCTCGGAGGGAGCGACTGGAGAATCACGTCTGTAGCCAACTCTTGGCTAAGAGGGAAACCTAGTTTCTCAAGACTCTCGATATAGCCAATCATCTTTATCACATGCGGACTGACGGGATTCCCCTCAACAAGCCTGCACGCAAACAAGGACTTCGAGGTGTTGAACCTCTCGGCCCGAGCTTGGTTCTACAGCATACCTTTAAAAAATAATAGTGTGAGCATCGCTGCTCTCATATTGCTTCTGAAGCTTAGGGGACATTGTAGCAAGCATGAGATAGCTTATATCTAGGGCATCATTAGTGTGCTTCTCGTATGCCCTCCGTGCAGTTGCAGTGGCGTTATTAGGCAAATCCTCAGGATAGGGTACTTCAAGAACGTACTCCTTACGCTCTTGCTTGAGAACAATTCTCAAGTTGCGATACCAATCCATAAAGTTTGTTTCGTTTAATTTTTCTTTCTCGAGAATAGATCGCAAATTAAAAGAACTGGGTGTAGTATTAGCCGCCATTTATTCTACAACAGAAAAAGCAAAGTTTAGCACAATGTTTATGCTATGTCTATTGTTAAACAATTTAACATTAGACTCCCATTACGTATTTTACACCTTCCCTCTAGGTTACGTATTGGGTCAAGATCCACATGTTAGTTAATTTTCTAGTGAGCTTTGGCATCACTGCTAGAAAATTAGTAACATCGGTAAGCAACTCCTTGCTAATCACATCTCTATGTGACTCTTGTTGTTGGTGTGACATCTCCATGCCCCGGCCCCAACCTATGCCCCAAGGCCCAAAACTGTTTTGATAGCCTTGTTAAGTAAACCAAATGCTCCTGCTGTATATGTCCGACATATACCCCCTCGTGTTATGATAGAGAATGACACTCTGCTTTGGCAGACCCACCATTGACGAGCATAACGGTGACGGGTGCAACATTTGGAAGGGCATCATTACTACTTAATTTTTTGAGGGATGCTATCCTATCAAACAAACATATCACATATGAAAACAAGTAGAATAGCATATAATGAAACAGTATGGCCCCCTTCACATGGTGATCTCCATCTCCATGCCGGTGTAGAGGATCTCCATCCTCATCACCATTCTTTCGAGTGCCGAATGCTTGATTTCTTCAAACTAAGCTACTACTATAGAAGCTCTAATTGAAGATTACATCGACTCGTAGGTCGTGAAAGAATATTACAAGCATTGCACGTATGAAAGAATATTACAGGGCTTGCACATATGAAAGAATATTATGCGCATCACATCCATCTCATACATACAATAGGGCCATACCATCTCAAAGCATTCTCTGCAAAATCAAGTTAGGCATAGAAACATTTTCTACCTATCGCAGAGAAACGACATCGAGACGACCTATAAGGGGGGACACACACGGGGGTCGAGGGGAAAGCCGGTTACTCGCGGGCTTCCGAGCAGCGCCCGGAACACCACACGAAATTCATAGATCCAATCTATGAAATCGCTTATGGAAACCATATCGGTGTAATCACATTACGCCGTCCCGATACACTATCAAGGGAGATGGTTTGCGTAGGCGCGAGGCAGCAAACAAGGTCGGACTACGAGATAGCTTCAGTATAATCACATTATACCGTTTCGATACACTATCAAGGAACGCTATTTCGAACCCAACTCGAACCGAGTTCTATGGATATTGCTTCATCGTAATCAGATTACGCCGTTCTGATACACTATCAAGGAACACAATAACCATCTACTCTCCTCAACAGATCCCATCAAACCGATTGATCTAACTACCTTTATAACTACCCAGTTACGGAATAGCGTTTGGTAGTCCCAAAGTAGGCTACTACACATGTTGGAATCCATGGTGATCTCAGGTCTAAGGACTTTGTACCAACACTACCTGAGACCAACTAATGGCACATTAATTCCCGTAGTGTCTCATGGTGGGTCTATCCAACAATGTGTTCTCTAACACATGTGTCCATGTTTATTGATTTGGTATCTCTATACCCATGATCTATGAGACATGATCATCAATCAATAAACATGCCAATCTTAGAATCATATTTGTTCCAACAATATGACATATGATCGTGGGATCATTTAGAAATAGATTTATACATATAGAGTCTCATAAATAAGTCACGTACTTATTGATCAATACAAGATGTCTATTTCATGGAACTGAATAACACTTTATTCATTGATACATAAACATTGACATGATATCCAACATCTCCATGTTGCCTCTAGGGCATATCACTAACAATCTCCCACTTGCACTAGAGTCAATCATGTAAGTATCTAATACTCATTGCTCTTGTGTGCGCCTCATGCTTCGGTGAGGGAGAGGTTTTGTCGCGGATCGGCTATGTTGAGATCCATGTGCACTTTGCATATCTTGACATCACCTCGTCCACTATCTCGCGGATGAGATGATATCGCCGAAGTATGTGTTTGGACTTCTGATGTGACCTCGGCTCCTTGGCTTGCGCAATGGCTCCACTATTATCACAATAGAGAGACATTGGACCAGTCACACTAGTCACCACACCAAGCTCAGAAACGAATTTCTTGATCCAAACAGCCTCCTTTGCAGCTTCCGAAGCGGCAATGTACTCGGCCTCTGTTGTAGAATCAACAATAGTATCCTGCTTGAAACTCTTCCAACCGACCGCACCTTCGTTCGGGCGAGAACACGAACCCAGTTGCGATCTATAATCATCCTTGTCCGTTTGGAAGCTAGCATCGGTGTAACCACTTACAATGAGCTCTTCTTCACCTCGATAGACTAGGAACATATCCTTAGTTCTTCTCATGTACTTAAGGATATTCTTTACAACATCCAGTGACATTCACTGGATCCGATCGGTATCTGCTCGTAGTACTCAAAGCGTACGAGACATCGGGCGTGTACAAAGCATGGCATACATGATGGATCCAATTGCCGAAGCATATGGAACCATACCCATCTTATTCCGCTCATCATGTGTCTAAGGACACCGATTCTTGCTAAGATTAATGCCATGTGACATGGGTAAGAAACATTTCTTGGAATCATGCATGTTGAACCTTTTCAACACATTGTCAATGTATGTACTTTGGCTTAATCCAATTAGCCTCTTGGATCTATCTCTATAGATCCGAATGCTAATATGTATGTTGTCTCCCTAAGTCTTTCATGGAAAAACTATTTTTCAATGAGGACTTGACGGATTCTAGCATAGGGATATCATTTCCAATCAACAATATGTCATCCACATATAAGATTAGAAGAAATACAATTGCGCTCCCACGACCTTTTTGTAAACACAGGCTCCTCTTCGTTTTTGATGAAACCAAACCCTTTGATTACTGCATCAAAACGAATGTTCCAACTCCGAGATGCTTGCTTCAATCCATAAATGGATTTCGTAGCTTGCATATCCTTCCAGCGATCGTGGATCGACAAAACCCCGAGGTTGTATCATGTATACATCCTCGCTTAGGTTTCCATTTAGAAAAGCCGTCTTGACATCCATCGCCATATCTCATAATCGAAATATGCAGCAATTGCTAGGATAATCCGAATAGATTTAAGCATTGCGACGGGCGAGAAGGTTTCATCATAATCAACTCCTTGAATTTGTTTAAAACCTTTCGCCACCAATCGCGCCTTATAGATGTGAACATTTCCATCCATATCGGCCTTTTCTTAAAAACCCATTTACACTCAATGGTTTTGACACCATCAAGTGGATCAACCAAGTTCCAAACTTGATTGTCGTACATGGATTCTATTTCGGATTTCATGGCTCCAAGCCACTTGTTGGAATCGGGTCCCACCATCGCTTCCTCATAGGTCTTAGGTTCATCGTTGTCCAACAACAATATATCACGTTGTTCCGCACTGTACTGTCGGGCGCACGACGTGATCTTTCGACCTCCATGGGGCTGGTGTATTTACAACGGTGGCGCAACACTTTGCTCCTCCCGTTGTGGTTCGTGGTTGCTTGAAACATTTTCGGTGTTTCTTGAACTTCTTCAAGATGCACCTGCTCCCACTAACCCTTCTTGAAAGAAACTCTTTCTCCAAGAAGACACCGTGTCGGGCGACAAACACTTTGCCTTGTTCCCGATTATAAAAGTAATATCCCTTAGTTTTCTTAGGATATTCCACAAAGAAGCACTTGTCGGATTTGGGTGTGAGCTTGTCAAACCGTAAACGTTTTACATAAGCTTCACATCCCAAATTTTGAGAAAAGACAAACTAGGGGTTGCCCTGTCCATATCTCATATGGTGTCTTTTCAACCGACTTAGATGGAACTCTATTTAGTGTGAGCCCAATGTTTCAAGAGCATATCCACGAAGGATAACGGAAGATCTCTTTGGCTCATCATCGACCGCACCATGTCCAACAAGGTGCGATTTCTCCGTTCGGACACCCCATTCCATTGTAGAGTTCCCGGCGGAGTCAACGTGGAACAATTCCACAATCTTTCGATGATTACCAAACTCCGGCTCAAGTATTCCCCTCCATGATCGATCGTAGAAACTTGATTGTTTTCCCTAAATGATTCCAGTACTTCATTCGGAATTCTTTGAACTTTTCGGAGGATTCGGACTTATGCCTCATTAAGTAGATATAACCATATCTACTAAAGTCATCGGTAAAGGTAATGAAGTACGATAATCACCTCGGCCGTTGAGCTCATTGGTCCACATACATCGTATGTACGAGTGCCAACAAGTCACTTGCTCTCTCACCGTGTCCCGTGAAAGGTGCCTTGGTCATCTTACCAAGTAAACAAGACTCACATGTCTCAAATGATTCAAGATCAAAAGAGTAAAGCAATCCATCCTTATGGAGCTTCTCCATGCGTTTCTTTTTATATGGCCTAAGCGACAATGCCGGATAAACGTAGGGTTTATATCATTAGAGAGTTGCCTTTCGTATTAATGTTATAGATGGGAGACGCTTCAAGATTCAAAACATATAATCCATTCACCAATGGAGCATGAAAATAGAACATATCTCGAGATATACTGAACAACCATTGTCCATTGATCTAAAATCATATCCTTCCGCTTGCGACTTGAAGCGGAAATAACGTTTTGACATAGTGTTGGAACACAATAACAATTATTTAATTCCAAAACTAATCCGAAGGTAGATGAAGTGGTACTGTGCCGACGCAAGCGTAGCAACGCTTGCTCCATTGCCGACGTGCGAGTTCACCTCGCCCCTTCTTAAGCCTCTACTTCTTCTCATTTCTTGCAACGATTTGCAAATATGAGCTACGATCCGGTATCAAATACCCAAGAGTCGATAGGTGAAGTAGCAAGATTAATGTCTATAACATTAATACCGAAGCGAAGTCGTACTTTGCTTCTTTTTGAGATCCTCCATGTACTTCTTGCAATTCATTTTCCGGTGACCCGTCTCCTTGCAATAGAAGCAAACGGCATCGATGCCGCTGACCCCTTCTTGCCCTTCTTTGCATTAGAGGCACTCGCAATCTCATCGGGAGTTAACTTCCTCTTGGTGCAAAGTTTCTTGACAATGGTTTGCGCTTAGCATTCTGCATCATCATCACATGATGACCGTTTTTCTGGATACTCTCCTCATTGTCTTTAGCATCCCATGCAATTCAGCCAAGGTCTTATCCATACTGTTCATGTGATAATTCAATATGAATGGCTCGAAGCTCGGAGGGAGCGACTGGAGAATCACATCAGTAGCCAACTCTTGTCTAAGGGGAAAACCTAGTTTTTCCAGACTCTCGATATAGCCAATCATCTTTATCACATGCGGAGACGACAGATTCCCTCAACAAGCTCACGCAAACAAGGACTTCGAGGTGTTGAACCTCTCGGCCCGAGCTTGGTTCTCAAACATGCCACGCAGTCCCGAATAATTGTGTGAGCATCGCTGCTCTCATATTGCTTCCAAGCTCGGGGGACATTGTAGCTAGCATGAGACAACTTATATCTAGGGCATCATTAGTGTGCTTCTCGTAAGCTCTCCGTGCGTTGCGGTGGCATTATTAGGCAAATCCTCGGGATAGGGTACTTCAAGAACGTACTCCTTACGCTCTTGCTTGAGAACAATTCTCAAGTTGCGATACCAATCCATAAAGTTTGTTCCGTTTAATTTTTCCTTTTCGAGAATAGATCACAAATTAAAAGAAGCTGGGTGTAGTATTAGCTGCCATTGTTCTACAACGAAAAAGCAAAGTTTAGCACAATGTTTATGCTATGTCTATTGTTAAACAATTTAACATTAGACTCCCATTACGTATTTTACACCTTCCCTCTAGGTTACGTATTGGGTCAAGATCCACATGTTAGTTAATTTTCTAGTGAGCTTTGGCATCACTGCTAGAAAATTAGTAACATCGATAAGCAACTCCTTGCTAATCACATCTTTATGTGACTCTTGTTGTTGGTGTGGCATCTCCATGCCCGGCGCCAACCTATGCCCCAAGGCCCAAAACTGTTTTGATAGCCTTGTTAAGTAAACCAAATGTTCTGCATGTATATGTCGACATATACCCCTCGTGTTATGATAGAGAATGACACTCTGCTTTGCGGACCCACTATTGACAAGCATAACGGTGACGGGTGCAACATTTGGAAGGGCATCATTACTACTTAATTTTGCGAGGATGCTATCCTATCAAACAAACATATCACATATGAAAGCAAGTAGAATAGCATATAATGAAATAGTATGGCCCCCTCCACATGGTGATCTCCATCTCCATGCCGGTGTTGAGGATCTCCATCTTCATCACCGTTCTTCCGAGTGCTGAATGCTTGGTTTCTTCAAACTAAGCTACTACTATAGAAGCTCTAATTGAAGATTACATCGACTCGTAAGTCGTGAAAGAATATTACAAGCATTGCACGTAAGAAAGAATATTACAGGGGATTGCACATATGAAAGAATATTGCATGCATCACATGCATCTCATACATACAATAGGGCCATACCATCTCAAAGCATTCTCTGCAAAAACAAGTTAGACGTAGAAACATTTTCTACCTATCGCAGAGAAACGACATCGAGACGACCTATAAAGGGGTACACACACGGCGGTCCCGTTAGCCGGTTAGCGGGCGGGGGGTCGAGGGTATGCCGCCCCCTCGTGGGCTTCCGGGCAACGCCTGGAACACCACACGAAATTCATAGATCCAATCTATGTTTATTGATTGATGATCATGTCTCATAGATCATGGGTATGGAGATACCAAATCAATAAACATGGACATATGTGTTAGAGAACACATTGTTGGATAGACCCACCATGAGACACTACAGGAATTAATGTGCCATTAGTTGGTCTCAGGTAGTATTGGTACAAAGTCCTTAGACCTGAGATCACCATGGATTCCAATATGTGTAGTAGCCTACTTTGGGACTACCAAACACTATTCCGTAACTGGGTAGTTATAAAGGTAGTCTTCGGGTTTGCTATGAAACATGGAGTGGGATGTGAGTGATCAAGATGGAATTTGCCCCTCCTTTGGAGAGATATCTCTGGGCCCCTCGAGGTAATGGATTATGGAAATGCATGGCCATGCTAAGTTGATTGAGGAGTCAATCAACACACAGATAATCCAATACGGTTCGAGTGAATGATTAAGCTATTGAAGGGATGGCACACATCTTGCCTATAGCTTAATTGGTATCGTGAGGCAAAGGGATTTGTGTACACATTACAGGTTCAGAGCCGAGTATACCTGAACCTACAGGGTCGCACGCTTAAGGGATAAGAACAGGCATTCGAGTTGGACTTGAATACGGCTCGATCGGATAGGGATCCGATCGGATAGAGTCTTATGGTCTTACGACATATGGGCGGCCGACTCTATGAGATTCGGATAGGATCAGATTTGAAATAGAGTCCTGATCGGCCACTAGTCCCAGTCGGCCAACTCTATATAATGGGGTGAGGGGTGGAGAGCTGAGATATATCAATTGAAGTCAATTGCGCCGAAATCAATCTGATAACACGTGGCTTTAGAAGTCGGCGAGATCAATCTCCACGGAAACCCTCCCACCTTCGAGCCAAAACCCTAATCTTGCATCGCGTGCTAGCACATGGATGTTCGGCGTTCTGTTCCCGGACGTGTGGATACCGGTAGAGGCGCTGCTACGTTGCGGCGCTGTTGATCGACTACGAATCGGCTGTGGTGGAATTGGCTGCGATCGAGCGCATCGGAGCGAGGTGCGAGAACGCGGTCGAGCGACTCGGCGAATCGGCTTTGTCATCGGCCAACACACACAGTTTCAGATCGGATAGCCACGATTGGCATTTCCATTGCATACTCCAATCGGTAACGCTCTATCGGCCCTTACTTGCAAGTGTTCCTGGTTTGCACGGTAGAAAAGTTTTTGTTTTCGGCTAGCGTAGCCTCCGCGTAACCCTTCAGAAGTTAGAGGTGAACTGCCGGCACAAGTCATCCCATGAGGTGACCGACTGGGCCGGCAGGTTCATTAGCCAGGAACGGGCCTGGCCCTTGAGCGCCATGGTGAAGTTGGCCATGACGAGCTCGTCACCTCCAGCGGCCTCGATGGCGGTGGTATAAATCTGGAGGAACTCGATGGGATTCATCGTGCCATCATACTTCTCCATGAGGGCCGGCCTAAACTTGTTAGGCCAGTGCACATTGCGGAGGCTGGAGATGAAGGCCTGACAGCCGCTGTCGGCTGGAGGGGGCGACATGGGCTGGGGGCCCCCTTGGGCGTCGTGGAATATCCTGCTCGCGGCTGGGCCACCATAGCCGCTCGCCGTCCCCTGAGGGGCTATCCCTATGGCGGGACCGCTGCGGCCGCTCGCCGAGCGCTTGCGCCTCCTGACGAGGAAGCGCAGTCTTGTGCTCGCCCCATGCGACGCTCGTCGCGGCATTGCTCAATACGAAGACCGGTGTCCCGTTCTGCGTATAGCAGATCCCGGGGCACCTCTGGTTGGGCTATAGCCGAGAGGCTCTCTTCTGCCCTCGCGGCAGCTGCTGCCCTTCGAGCTCGTCGTCGAGAGGACGAGCTGACCGTGGTGTGTGAACCACGCGGTTGGTGAATGGAGGAAGCGAGGTCAGTGGCCAACTGATGCTGGGCCGTGCCGACCAGCTTTGCCACGTCGTCAAACCAACGCTTGGCATTGGATCCCTCGCCCGGTGTGACCGGGGGGTGGCGCAAGAGCGCCTCCGCCGCCTGAAGGGTGCCCTCAGGCGTGCCAAACTCCAGGCAACGATGGACGTTGCCCCGGCACGGTTCGCCGATACGTCTGCTCGGGCGTAGCCCAGATCCTGCAGGTGCGTTGGCGATCCTGTGGGATGCTTGGCCTCTTCCGCCCACAGCCGCTGTCTCAGCGGGGGGTAGAGGAGGTGGTGCGGCCCCGGCCGCCGCCGCTGCCATCAGAGGGGGTGAGGGGACAAAGGTCCTCCCTCCTTCGAGCGGAGGTGTCGGAAGTTAGGGCTGTGCCCGCCCGTGTCAACCTCCTCGGCCGTTGTGTTGGCCAAGTCACACTCGCGGGTAGCGAGTGAGCCTGATGCGGACCGTAGGACGTGGCCGTGGACCACGGCGAGGACATGGAGAGGGGGTTTTCGGCGGGAGATGGAAGGAATATGGGAGTTTAAACCCAAATGCAGTGCGCTCCCCCTACCTGGCGCGCCAGCTGTCGATGCGTGTGCTCGACACGCGGGAATCCGAGGGACCCCATTTTTGGTTCGGCACAGGGGAGAGGTGAATCAGGGTTCAAACTCGCGGTGAAGTAGAGTGAAGGTGGGGAGATGGAGGAAAGTCGCAATCACAAGGGACACAAAGGAATTATACAGGTTCGGGCCGTCCGGGGGACGTAATACCCTACTCCTGTTCTTGTAATATGTGGAAGATGAACTACAAGGATGAGGGTGGTTGTTCTTCCTTGAGAAAGCTGGAGCTGATGACTGAGGTGGAGTGCTTGGAGCCCAAGGATGAAGACCCCAAACAGGCAGGACCTCAGAGCTCCATTTTCGAAACAGTATTTTTGGAACCTCCTTTATGATGGACTTGGGCCTCCTTTTATAGTGCAAGGGGACACCAGAGTAGTCATGGTTTTCTCTACTCCGCTCCACGTGATGGAGCGGTTCTCGCCCTGTCTTGTTGGGGAAGTTACCCCTATTCCTGTTCCTGTTGCCGCGTCACGGGAGTTGGTGGAGAAAACGGGTGTCATGGCCGCCATGCCGCTGACGTGAGGATGGGCCAACCTACCTACTCCAGTGGGGCCTACCGGTCAGTGGCCCTTCACCTGGAGAGGCGTCGACGCGATACCCCCAGTGCTTATGTTCTCTCTCCCACGCGGCCGCCCAACGCATTTAATATGACTGGACGGGGCGTGGAGGGAGGCGTGCGTGGAGTGACCGTGCAGTCATGCCACGGTCACTGTCAAAGACTTTATATCCCCTCTCCCACGTGACGGGCAAAAAGGGGTGATGATGAGCGGCTGACAGACGTGCCCCACATCGCAGTAAATGCGACGGGGCAGGCATCTGGCCTCTCTCTAAGCATTAAATGTGGTGGTTGGCAGTTGGCGGTTGAACTCGCCCTCTCTCGGAGAGGTGCGGGGTGAAGGACGGGGGTTCCAGGTGATCCCGGACCCTGCCGTCTGGGAGAGCGGCGGCCTCCGGGCAGCCCCCGAGCCAAGCCCCTTTTGGGATGGCCACGTGGCAGCCCGTGGCCCGGACCCGCTTGAGCCATCTAGGACATATCTTTGGCGCGCCCTCGGCAGATTGGGGCCGTCCTATCCCTGCGCCGCGTGGCAGCCACGTGGCCACCATGTTGGTGCCACGTCGGTGCCACGTGGTGCGTCGCCCGCCCCTTGGTCCCGTGGACCCGGTCCACTGTGGACCGATGGCCCCCGAGCAGCTGACATCAGCCTCGGCCACTGATGTCATTTTCGTGCGGTTTATTGCGCAATAAATTATTAAGGATTTTTCTATTTTAGTAATAAACATAGATAATTGTGAAGATTATGGCAATCGGATATCCACATGGCACGCTTATCCGACTGAAGATAGGGATAGGTTGCGCCTGCCAAATATGTAAACCAACTATGACTTGGGTATTACGTTGCCGATTAGATAAGGCAACGGCTCATAGTCACGGTTTGGTAAGATTGAGGAAACCGACTTAGAGTAAGATAGGGTTTTCGATTTGTAAGCCTACCTCCCAAGACTATATAAGGGGGGTAAGGGGCGTCCCTTGGGGGATATCATGTGCTTTATGAGCTATTAGCTTTCAGCCTTAGATCTTGAGATCAATATACACTCGGCGGATCGAATCCCGAAACAGGAGTAGGGTATTACCTCACAAGAGGGCCTGAACCTGTCTAAATCTTTGTTTTCCACCTAACCCATTGTGCTTGGCGATCTTGACTGCACCCCCAAATTTCTATTGCCGAAACCGAGTTTCGACAGTTGGCGTGCCAAGTAGGGGCCCGCGCGTCAAGACTTCTTCGACAATCTCGCCGGCAAGCGCGATGGGATCTTCTTCAAGCTTCGACGACTTCGCCGCCAACGACTTCAACAAGACCTCCTCCTTCGACTCGGATTTGGACCAGTCGGGAGGGGAAACCCACTCGGCGCCGTTCAGGCTGTCGAACAACGCCAAAATCTACGACAAAATCTTGAGCTCCAAGATGTAGCCCATCCACTCCGATGAAGGATCTCACTCGGCGCCGTTCGGGCTACCGAACGCCGCTGAGATCTGCAGCGGTCTTCTCACCTCCTCGTCGGAACCAATCTACTCGGGAGAAAACCTCTCGGCGCAGTTTGGACTACCAAATGCCGCCGAGATCTACTGCAAGCTTCTCTCCCCCGAGTTGAGGTCAACCCACTCGGAGGAGTCCATGCCATCAAGCTACGACTCGGACTGGAACGATCCAGATCCAAGCAACCCAGGCTCGAGGGAAGTCGCGGTCATCCTCCAACCGTTCGGGTCATGCTCTTTCTCGGAGCTTGACGAGTACCTCAACTCTTCAAGATTTGACTACCTTTATGGCATCCCCTCGAACGAAGCCAATGACTCCGACTGCGACAAGGACTACGAGCCGAAGTGCTTCGACGTCCTCATGGCTGAGATGGCCGAGACCGACTCAGCCATGGCCCGTAGGCTCGCAGAAGAAGAACGAGCCAGACTTGAGCAAGAGCGCAAGCTGGCGGAAGAAGAAAAGAAGCGCAAGGAGGAAGCCGACAGAAGAAAGCAGGATCTGAGGGCAGCCGGACGATCCGCTCAAGAGGCCATACTTCAAACGCGAGTCCACAACACCAACATCTTTCAGACGCCACAGCAGAATGCTGTCGCCGCCCTCACGCTCCTAGACATCGTGATCGAGATGGCGCCCCCCGACGTAACGCCAATCTTGGACAAGATCAAGACCATTGTCGTGGCTACGGCCAATGGTCCTCCCTCCACCTCAGCCCGAAGACCGACTGAGTCCGTGGCAGAAACGCCTGACAGAAGCAGACTCCCGCCGCTGAGGTCAAGGGATTACAAGAGGCCCGAGCCAGATCGGACGGCGACTAGGTCAAGAGACCTTCACCACGAGACCACGCATAAGAATCAGGAGCAATCGGCCGATTCCCGCAAGAAATGGCACGGACGTCCACCCGTCCACAACCGGGTCCACCGCAGCAACGACTCCGACTACCGAAGCAACCTGCCAAGGACCCCGCCGAGTGATCTGCGAGAAGTCCTCGACCGGCGTTATGAAGAACGAGATCAGCGCTCCCGGGAAGATCGAAGGGGATCACCCGATAGCAATGACGAAGGAGTACCCGCCTTCACTCGGGATCTTCGCCGAGTACATTGGCCGAATGGATTCAAACCGACTGGAATCGAGAAGTATGACGGGAAGACAGACCCCGAGTCGTGGCTAACCATGTACACCCTCGCCATCCGTGCGGCAGGAGGTGACAATAAGGCCATGGCCAATTACCTGCCTGTTGCCCTTGCTAACTCGACCAGGAATTGGCTCACGAGCTTGCCAAGAGGCTCGATCGGCTCGTGGAGCGAGTTAAGGGACCACTTCATCGCCAACTTCCAAGGCACCTTCGAGAGACCTGGAACCCACTTCGACCTTTATAATGTCGTCCAGAAGCCGGACGAACCTTTGAAGGACTACATCCGACGCTTCTCCGAAAAGCGCAACAAGATCCCCAACATCACTGATGACATCATCATCGCCGCCTTCCAGAAGGGAGTCTGTGACGAGCTGTTGATCGGGAAATTTGGCGCAAGCCACCGAAGAGGGTGAAGCAGATGCTCGAGATGGCAAACTCGTACGCCAAGTCCAGCGACGCGATCAAAGCAGCACACCAAGACAGGCCCGACAGGAAGGACGACAAGCAATCGGGAGGAAGCCGGCATCCTAAGAAGGATAATGGCAATAACTGAAGGGTTACGCGGAGGCTACGCTAGCCGAAAACAAAAATTTTTTCTACCGCGCAAACCAGGAACACTTGCAAGTAAGGGCCGATAGATCGTTACCGATTGGAGTGTGCGCGAAACGCCAATCGGGACTATCCGATCCGGAACTGTTGCCGATTCCCGCAAGCCGACAGCCGATTCCTGGGGATAGCCGATTCACCAATCAACCGACTTGCCAATGTCGCAGGCGATCCGAGTCGTCCGACCTCCCGCAGTCGCCTCGCTCCGATGCGCTCGACCGCAGCCGATTCCACCACAGCCGATCAACAGCGTGCAACGTAGCAGCGCCTCTACCGGTGTCCACACGTCCGGGGACAGAATGCCGAACACCCGTGTGCTAGCACACGATGCAAGGCTAGGGTTTGGCTCGAAAGTGGGGAGGGTTTCCGTGGAGATTGATCTCGGCGACTTCTGTTGCGGATTCGGTTCAAAGCGATACCTCAACTCTCCACCCCTCGCCCCCTTTATATAGAGTGGCCGACTGGGACTAGTGGCCGATCAGGACTCTATTTTTAATCGGATCTCATCCGAATCTCATAGAGTTGGCCGCCCATACGTCGTAAGCCCATAGGACTCTATCCGATCGAATCCCTATCCGATCGAGTCGTATTCGAGTCCAACTCGAATGCCTGTTCACTACTAGGATCCAATCCTGTCGTAACGCCTACATATGGTTGCAATATGGCTATTTTGGTTGCAATACGGATCAATTGCATCTATGTAAGGTCGTTGAGAGGTGGTTGCATTTGGAACGGTGCAATAGGTTCTTGCATCCTCTTGAATGTGGAGTTGCAATAAAGTAGTTTGCAATGCACAAAAATAACTATTGCAACCAACAGAATGGCTGTGTTAGTTACTGTTGCGATGAAACACGTGGCTGCAATATGACAGTGTTGTCATGGATGTACTTGTGGCAAAATAATGTTATTGCAACTCTGTAGTTATGTGGGAATATGGCCATATTGCCATGCATCGTGCTCCATTGCATTATAGAGATTTTGCAATGTAACAAATTTGGTGGCTATAGTCGAAATTGCCACGGTGATTTGTTAGTGGTAATATATAGGAAGTGCAATGGATTCATTGTTGGTGGTAATAGATAGAAAATGCAATGAAGTATTGTTGGTGGTAATAGATGGAAAATACAATAAATCATTGTTGGTGGTAATAGATGGGAAATTCAACAAATCATTGTTGGTGGTAATAGATGAAAAATGCAATGAGTCATTGTTGGTGGTAGACAGGTCCTTTAGCAACACATAAAGTTTGTGGCAATAATGTATATTGCAACTACAAATAGGGGTTGCGTGGTAGTTTGTTGCAATGAGGGCATTTTAACCAGCATATTTTTTTGTTTCATAGCTAGAAATTTAATTCTTGAAACAAAATAATTATGCTACGAGTATAGATTTCATCATCACATATAAGAACTCAAACCTTTATTAACTTTAAATATATGTCTCAACCAAAGTAATAACACAATGACTAGAGTACTACTAGAATAAAGATGACCACAATAGAATAAAAACATCATCTCCGTATACAAGTTTGCAACTATGTTTTGAGTATTACATAATAAAATAGAACTCAATATGATTTCACTTATTGATTGCTCCATGCTCCATGGCCCATCAGCACTTCATTCTTCTAGCTATCCATCACTATCATATAGGCATAAACCTTTCTCTAAATATTTTGGGTATCCGCGCTTTTCTGCAATTCATGAACACAATAGAATTTATTATTTTTATGAAGGCCAATAAAATTTATTATTAATTTAATATAAGAACCCTGGTGATTAAGTGCATGAAAAAATAAGTATGTGCAAATTTAATGATCATAGTGGCATGGCAAAGATATAAAGTAAATTAAGGAACACCCTGCAAAATATCATATACCGTTTGGATGATTAGATCCCCACCAATTTGATGAACTTTACTAACACATCATACATAGAATAATAACCACCATTTCAAAGACACCACATAGCATGATAAAAAGTCATCCATGTAGTCTGCAAGTCATGATTAACCGGATACACTTGTCAAAGCAACATTGTGTTATAACAATTCGAATGAATGATGCAAAGAACCATCTTACTTATGTCTGGATTTTCAGCTCGCAAATTTTCTAGCCACACCTTGTAGGCATCAAGGTGTTCATTTGTTTGATCATGTTTTCGCTTCCCCCCATGTCGCTTAATTGGTGTTATGCTAACATTTTCCTCCAGTTTCGGCTCCCTTGACAATACCAACCTGATTTTCCTATCTGCAGCATTGTCATGTAAATATTGCTTCTGCATGCCGTAAATATTCGATGGGCTCAAGTCTAGATACATCCCCATCACAACACTTCTTGTAGTATAAGAAGTCCCTCGCTCCATACCCAAGCTATTCTTTGAAATTCATCAGGTTAAAAAATGAGATATGAGCTCTATCCATATCTGCGGAGGTGAATTCGTCTTCCTCAGGTCTCCCCTTGCATTGGAAATGAATTGTCCACATGTCACCCGTCATTGGTTCACTGTGTGCATATAGAGAGCAGGAATCATCAAAGTGTGTGCATAGCATAATCACTGAGAATATATATTAGGAGTAAACTTTGTCATTTGCAGCAGCAAGCTCAACCAGTATCTTAGGTTCTGTTCTTTTAGGTTGCAAGTTCTCTTTATTTATCAGTAATTTTACAAGCCTATGCATGAGTGTTGATAGGAACAGAGTAGTTTAGTACCAGCCATAGTCATTTTCAGAGAGTTCAGAGTATTTTTGCTTCAGGGCAATTCAGTATGGATGCAAAGTATGGGACAAGTATGGATGCATTAGTTTTTAACTTTACTATTATTGATACGTATGGAGGTATTTTAACACAATCTATCTATTTAATTAATGGACTGCATTCAGTAAGGTACTCAGGATTACACTGTTCTTTATACATTCTAATGATATATTCTACTTTAGTCAAAAAAAAGATATATTCTGCTCTATGGCAACAAAACATTCTAATGATATATTCCGTCTTTAGAGTAGAAAATGAAGTCTAAAGCTCTGAAATATTGTCGGCTGTCTTTTTATCAGGATATGGGGTGGGCATAAGCTTATGCTGCTGGTTGCAACATCTGAATATTCTATTTTTCTAACATGTTAGTCTTAATAAAAACTTCGAATTTCAGGCCTGCACTTGGTTTATGCTATATGCTTGTCTCTTCTCAGTTCTGCTTGGTCACTAACAAACCGATAACATTGTTATGGCAGCGAGTTACTGAGAAGTAGTAGTGACTGCAGTAGTAAAATTATTTCAAATAGTCAATTATCACCTCTATAGCCGGGTGCATGAATATAACAGGAACATGAGTTTTATGCAGCTGTGTGCTACTAGTGCTAGGATTATTTAAGTGTAGGACATAAATTGACCAGTAGAGTTTTTACAAATCACACTGGTTAGTAGTGACTGGTCCAGTATCTCATTCTCAACAAAGGTAGTGCATTCGTGTCACAAATGGCTATAGTTCAGAGCAAGGCTAGTTCCCGTCAGTTATCGATGAGATCAGAGCAAGGCTAGTTCAACCGTAGGGTTGTGGTCGTATTGTCTGTGATTCAGATTTATTATCTCAGATGTGTATATGTTCAATACTTCATGTCAAAATCATGCCCTGTTATTTTGATAACTATATCTGTAGTTCTTTACCTCTCTATTTTGATTCTGGAGGAGTTCAGTACTTCAATTCATTTCTGAATTCTGAGATGAGGTTGGTCAAAAAGTGAGTTTCTGAATTCTAGTGTACTCCAGCACTTTTAGTTTAGTCCTTCAGTACATGATCATTCTGTACTTATGTGCATAACAATAGTTGCTACAAATTATCTCATAAGCGTTGGTTAGAATTTTTATTCAATCTATAACTTCTGAATTTTGAGGTGTGTAAGTGGCGGGGACAACAAATGTGCAGATTTGGTGGTGCCTAACATCTTCTTGAACATACTGGCAGCATTCAGATTTGCAGTAAGGTATACTCATTGAGAAATTTAAAACTGATTAACCGGTATGTGCTAACTATTCACCAAATGGAATCTGCAGGAACCAGGAATATTAAGATATACCTGGTATAGAGAAAATGTAGTGTTCTCCCCGAGCCATCGTCGTCGTGCCTGCCATCTTGTTCTTCGCGAACGACTTCATTAGGAGGACGACGCCTCTCTTGTGAAGCAGACGACGACTGATGATCAAGCGTCGAAGATGAAGGGACGGACGAAGGAGGCGGCATAACGACACGCTTGCGTCCGGCGTCGATGGAGGCAGCCGCCGTCATGGTAGTCTCTACGATTATGCAAACTGATTACGCAAATGTACATAGCTTGCATGTTGAGAGGAAACTGATTAGGAAGGAAACTAATTAGGAAGGAAACTGATTAGGAAGGAAACTGATTACGTAAATGTCTGAACTGATTAGGAAGGAAACTGATTAGGAAGAAAACTGATTACGCAACTGATTAGCTTGCAATCTGCTATCGAGGATCATTCCTGGCCGTATTAGTAGAGTAGACTGACCTGCCTCACCTTCAAGATCTCATCCGAGTGAGGACCAAGAGCAGTTCTCAACAAGCTTGCTAAAGCAAACACCAGAACCACATCTACCATTTTGGCGCTAAATTAACTTGAACTCCCAACGATCCCATTTCAAGGTTCAGACTAGCCACAATAAAACACCCCGCCCCACCAACTATACCACACACTCTTTATAGCAACCACAAAAGAGTCGCTATATAAGTCATTACAGCGACCGACCATCGGTCGCTATAAATCTATATCGACGGATGTCATTAGTCCGTGTAAATGGCGTCAGTATATATCTATACTGACTGACACATTTATATCGACCGATAGTTAGTTACTATTATTTATAGCGACCGATGTTCTGTTACTAGTTATACCGACCAATAATTTGATGGTATATAACTTTATAGCGACCAACACTCCAATGCTATGAACTGACATGATTACAAATTTAATTTAACATCAACATGACATTATTATACAATTAATTTCACATCAACCATATAATCTCAGGCTTACTCAACATCCATATAAGTTCACATCACAGAACAATAACATAGCTGAATGTCTCAAGTTTTCATTGAATAATGTCTCAACATCCATAAGTTCACATCACAGAAGTCATTGTAGTTGAACCATGTTTACAAAAGGAGTAACAGTAGCATACACAGCCCTTAATTAGTACCTAGTTCAAATGGCATCCACAAGCCATACATGTTGGCCTTACAATCTACAAAACGCCTCATCTTACTCGAATACAAAATAGCAGCACTGAGCACTAGACAGATATGCTCGGTGTTGATCGAGGCATCACGAGTCTCTAGGGCCTCCCACCTAAACAAGTCAAAGTGAAATTTGTTAATAATCTGCAAGTTCAGATTAACAGACGGAAGGTGTAAACCTAGCTACATACAGGGAACCGATGCATGCAGCGCCGAACTTGGTCGAACGAAAGGCAAGATATGCATACTAAATTAAGCATCTGCATCGGTCCACAATGTGATGCGATCCCGCTAGGGTTTAGTCCCGATCTTTCGATGAGAGGTGGATGATAACTCGATTGGGAACGAAGGCGACGTTCACGGCCCGACTACAACGTAACATCCCGAAAATCGAAGAAACCGAAATCGAACGTAAAAATCGGAACTTTCAAAAACCTTCGCTTGTTGCTTCTTCTCGGGTTTGTTGCTTCTTATTTGCCAGCTCAGTTGCATAAATTTAAACGTGATCAATTTCCCTTTCGGTGTTTTTGGATAATTTGGAGTTGTCAAAATGGAGGTGCGAAAGCCGCATCGGGATTTTAAAAAGGAAATCGGGAAAGCGGATTTATGAAAACACGTTTTGGGAAATATAAAACAAAATTTTTGGTTGGGAGAAGATAAATTAAGACACAAAATAAATAATAAAATTCTCGGGAGTCGTACTCAAATCCGGAAAGTTTTGGAAAAATATAGGAGAGGATATTGAAATTTGAAAAAAGGGATTTTAAAATAAATAAATATGAAAAATATTGTGGGAAAATAAAAGTGGAGAAAAGTTGAAAATATTGTGTTAAAAATTATTTTTGAATTAGAGGAATTTATTTTGGAATTTTTAGAACAAAGAAAAATAGAAATGGAAAATTAAAATGGAAAATCGGAAAAATCGGAAATGGCACTGTTCATTGCACGCCATGTGTTCGACGCCGTACATATCGTCCCGGCCGCCCGCGCGCACGCGCCACGCGTCGCGCCGCGCTCGCGCGTGCCCGGCCCCTACCCCGCGCGCCACGCGCCGCGCGCGGGCACGCGCGCCGCCCGCGCGCGCCACGCGCCGCGCGTGCGCCGATCGCGTCGGACCCGCGCGCCGCCGCCCGCGCCCGCGCGCCCGCGCACGCCCGCCCGTACGGCCCCGCGCCCCGCGCACGCGCGCTCGCCGCACGCGGCCGTGCCGCGCCCGGACCCCACGCGCAGCGCGCGCACGCCGCGCCGAACCCCGCCGCGCCGCGCTCGCTCGCCGCGTTGCGCCCGCCGTACCCGCCCACCCCGTCGTCCGCCACGTGTCTTCACCCCGCGCCCGCGCCGAGCCGGCCCCTCCTCTTTCCACCCCGCGCCCGCGCCGATGCCCTCGGCCGCGCCTATAAAAGGGCGGCGCCCGCCCATTTTTGCCGCACCGCCGCTTCTTCTCGCTGTTCCCGAGCGCCGCCGCCGAGGGCCGCCGCCGCAACCCACGCGCCGCAGTGCGCAAAGCATCCCCCGTGCCCCCTCGCTCCTCCCCGAGGCCGCCGTCGCCGGTAAGCCCCCCTTCCCCGCCCTTTTGTCGCGCTGCCGCCGCCTCTGTTTCGGCCGGACACCGGTCGAACAGTTGGCGGCCAATGAATAGTGCCAAGAGAAAAAGAAAAAAAAATGAAAAATTAGGAAAAATTTTGGAAAATTTGGAAAATATTTTGGGATGACTTGAGTAAAATTTTGGGCAGAAATAAATCATTTTCTTGCATGTCTTCTCGGTGCAAAGTTTGAAAATCGAAATCGGACTTTTCCGAATTTCGTTTCACGTGTTTTAATTCTAATCGGAGTTTCCGGAATTTCTCTTGGTATTTTATTGAATTCTAATTGAATTCAATTGATCTTTCGCACGTACGGGTAGCACTGAAGAAACCGGCATCAACCCCGCTGAAGATACCACCCTCAAGTGTGCGAGCAAGGCAAGTCATCACACTCTTTGAACATATTGATCCTACTTTGTGAAATGATGTTGATTTCAAATTACAAATTGCATGCTTTACACAAACAGTACCTATGCTTGATATACCCGCTTTGATATTGATCACCATTAGAATTTATTCCTTGTAACCTTCGATGTGATATGACCGGAGGATAACTTCGGTAAAAATGCTTAGCCCTGCTTACACTAGATCCCTGCATACTCATGATTTTGCAAGAAAGCTTTGTGCTCGGGCAACTACCTTAGGGAGGTAGTTGAAATACGGCTGTGGAGACATGAGCGCCACATGGCCATGAGAATGTTGAACTAAGCTTGATGAAAATTGAAAATGCTATACAAATGTTTTCGACTGGGGCGGCCGGATGATTTGGGTGGATTCCGGAAAAGGCAAGTGCCGACCCTGGTCAATTAAGGACCGAGCCATGAGATAGCCGGGAAACGAGCCAGTACAACCGTACTTCTCGAATGGGTATAGACCTAGCTGACTAGATAGCCGAGCGGAGGCAGTATCCTTGCATAGATGGTTCTCTATGATGTGGCTTATGGGATGAGAATGAGGCTGCGACCTTTGTTGTGAATGGTGGAATTAAATCGATATTAATTAAACTTAAAGATTGAGAAGTTCTCCCTTACCCCGGGTGCGCCAGAACTCCTCTCACTGCTAGAAAAGGATCAACTTCTCGAGATGCGAGAAGGGGTGGGTTCCCCAGAAAATCATGACGAATCGAAGACGGGAAGCCATCCTTGGAATCACGATGGATGGTAGATAGAACCGTCGCCGGATTAATGAACTATGGAACTAAAACTTGATTTAGCTAGTTGTTAGGCTTGTGAAAAGAATTGCGAAAATTGGCTTTATGCAAAAGAACTCCAGCCACTCCTTGAATAACCCTGTCATATGCATCGATTCTCGTGTTGGCTTGCTGAGTACGCTTGGTACTCACCCTTGCTATACGCACAAACCTTCGGTGATGGAAATGAAGAGCCGGAGGATCCATACGCGTACTACCGGGAGGGTGAAGGAACCGATGGCGCATACTAGATCTTAGCTCCGGCGTTGCCTGTGGCAAATGACAAGCCGCTGCCTCTATTCCGCTACCGTATCTAAATTCTGTTTTTGGGTTGTATTCGGACCATAAGGTCCTGTGGGTTGAACATTGCCTTCGGGCCTATGGTTGTAATAATATTGATGTAAGACTATTCGTGCATGTGCACCTGATTATCCAGTACTGTATTCGTGGGTACCAACTACTCGATCCAGGGAAATGGTACTAAGAACACGAAAGATTCCCGTCTCAAAAACGGGGGTCCACAACAACCGTCCAAGGACGATGCGCCTTAGCAACCGATACACCATCTCTGATGGTTGACACGATCTTGCGGTGCGCGACAACCCAGCCACTAGGGCATTCGTCCTGCAAGCAATCGAAGAACAAGTAAAACAAAAACTGAAATTGCTATATATTAAGATGAAAGATTCAATCTGAATACACGATATGGTGGGGTTCCGAAGACAAACAGACGGACGGTCTAGCCGACACGCGCGCTGTGTGCAAGTAGCAAAAACGCTAACTCTAATCAATAAAACCCACCCTTCTTGGTGGTGGCTGAAGGTTTAAGAAGAGGGGAGAGACGACCACAGGGGTGCCAGGGTCGTGCTAAACCCTAGGACACGCCCCTAACGGGCCCAACTTGATACACGGGCCATTGGGCCAAAAGAGGTGACGCAGCACCAAAGACAGAAAACACTTGGAAGAAAAAGGATAATTGCGGCCGCTCCAGGGCAGATATTGACGTGGGGCTGGATCCATTTGAAAGTAGACTTGATAACCTTTCCATCAAGTACTTGCATGCCCAAATCGGAGTTTGCATGAAGTCGTGGCGGCTATTAGAACTTGGCACTGTGCTGCAGTCCGAATCCACCCCGTGCGAATCCTCTTCCCGTTGGATCCTCTTCATCGTTCCCGAGTAAAACAAAAGTGTACGCGCCTCCAGGGTATAAAGAAGAGGAACATAAACTTAAGAATGAACTCACCTGATGGTTGAGTTGACGTGCACGAGCGCGGGTTATTGGGCCATGAAGTTGTACGTGTGGAGGCGTGCATGTATCGGTAGTATTGATGTCCTCATCACAATGGCTAGCTTCACAACAGCTTTAGGATATGCATACAGGGAACGCATGCAGGAAGCACTGCAGCAGTCACAATGGCTTCACAACAGCTTCAGGATAGGCCAACCGATCGAGCAGACAATCATATTAGAAATGCATCTATATTGTTTGTGCGTGCTGACAATGTCAACAAGCAGTCACGGTGGTCAATGACTCAATGATGTTATCAGCAAGCTTAATTGCCTACCTATATTTCACCTGCATATGCCCCCACTCACAAGATCATAAAAGATCACGGTGGTACAATACCCACTACATCAAGCCAGCTGGTAACTTATAGGGATATGCACTTATCATACAAAGAAAGGATATACAGCTAGCTAGCTTTTGATCATGCATATATATATATATACCTTGGCAAAATTCACCACATTGCAAAAATCCAAAAGTGCAATAGTGCTAAGGCATCTGTATCAACGATGTTAACTGCTTCCCTATTGGCACAGGGACTTGAGCTTTAACAATATCACAGGCCATGTTCCTCAATCTCATATTGAATCTGGACAAGCTTAGCTTCTTATAAGAAATTAAGAAATTCTTTCTGAATATTCCTGTTCCTGTCATACAATGGCTTTCGAGGCAAATGTATTCAGAATTCCATATCCATGAAATCATTAGCAAGGAACTAACAAGAGGAAACGAGGGGGTAGAAATCAATACTGGAAGCCCGAGGACGGACCGAGATTCGAGGAGGTCCAGCAAGGAAGCACGGCGATGGGGACCGGAAGCCGAAGGAGGGCCAGCAACGGGTGCGCGGCGGCTGGCTGCTTGCCCCTGGGCATGGCGGCGGCCTAGCCCTCAGGTGTGGCGGCGGCCTGCCCTCCTGGGCGCGGCGGCGGCTTGGCTGCTGCCCCCTAGGCACGACGGCAGCCTCAATCCCTGGGGTTGGCGGCGACTTGGTTGCCTGCCCCCTGGCGCGCGGCAGCGGCCTCAATCCCTTGGGAGATCGACGGCGGCGCCGGCTGTCTTTTCCCTGGGCGAGGCGGCGGCCTGGCTCCCTACCGGTGGCCTACCACTCTTCTTACAATGACACATACTCTAATATATCCATATATAAAGTTGGTGGCAATAGAACCTCAATGGATGCAACGGATGACTTTTGGTTGCAATATAATAAGACCTTTTGCAACGTAAGTCTAAATTAAGGCAACAAAATTTTATCGTGGCTATATTCACAACTACTTGCAACTAATCATTTCTTGGATGCAATATAGATCTGTCCTATTGCAACGCGTGTCAAAATTAACACAACGAACTTACTTCATTGCCATATGCACAACTACTTGCAACCACCTTTACACTGGTGGCAACAACACCTAGCTATCACAACGCAACAATAATATTATCACAACTCAACACTAGCTGTGGCAATAGGCACCTGCACTCGCAACCACCTGTTCAACTGTGGCATTAGTTCCTACTTCTTGCAATGGAGCTTACGACTAACCACCTGTTCAACTGTGGCATTAGTTCCTACTTCTTGCAATGGAGCTTACGACTAACGCAACACAACATTTTGGTCGCCATAAGTCCCATATATTGCTACCAAATATGATGTTGGTTGCCATAGAAACAAATATTGCAACCAAATGTGTGGTGTTGCGAAAACTAGTGGTGCTATAAGGGTCAAATCCTAGTAGTGGTTCTTATCCCCTTAAGCGTGCGACCCTGTAGGTTCAGGTATACTTGGTTTCGGCTATAGTCTAACTTAGCCGATCGTCGGCTCGAGTCCAACTCAGTCGACCTGTCAATAGCGACGCCTAGCAGCACATATTGACACCATAGTATACAAGAATAATATCGGCTCGAACCCGTAATGTGTACACAAATCCCTTTGCCTCACGATACCGGTTAAGCTATAGGCAAGATGTGTGCCATCCCTTCAATAGCTTAACCATTCACTCGAACCGTATTGGATTATCCGTCTCTTGATTGACTCCTCAATCAACTTAGCATGGCCATGCATTTCCATAATCCATTACCTCGAGGGGCCCAGAGATATCTCTCCAAAGGAGGGGCAAATTCCATCTTGATCACTCACATCCCACTCCATGTTTCATAGCAAACCCGAAAACTACCTTTATAACTACCCGCTTACGGAATAGCGTTTGGTAGTCCCAAAGTAGGCTACTACACATGTTGGAATCCATGGTGATCTCGGTCTAAGGACTTTGTACCAACACTACCCGAGACCAACTAATGGCACATTAATTCTGTAGTGTCTCATGGTGGGTCTATCCAACAATGTGTTCTCCAACACATATGTCCATGTTTATTGATTTGGTATCTCCATACCCATGTTCTATGAGACATGATCATCAATCAATAAACATGCCGATCTTAGAATCATATTTGTTCCAACAATATGACATATGATCAGGGATCGTTTAGAAATAGATTCATCCATATCGAGTCTCATAAATAAGTCACGTACTTATTGATCAATACAAGATGTCTATTTCATGGAACTGAATAACACTTTATTCATAAATACATAAACATTGACGTGATATCCAACATCTCCATGTTGCCTCTAGGGCATATCACTAACAAGACCAGGAACTGGCTCACGAGCTTGCCAAGAGGCTCGATCGGCTCGTGGAGCGAGTTAAGGGACCACTTCATCGCCAACTTCCAGGGCACCTTCAAGAGACCTGGAACCCACTTCGACCTTTATAACATCGTCCAGAAGCCGGACGAACCTTTGAAGGACTACATCCGGCGCTTCTTCGAAAAGCGCAACAAGATCCCCAACATCACGGACGACATCATCATCGCCGCCTTCCAGAAGGGAGTCCGTGACGAGCTGTTGATCGGGAAATTTGGGCGCAAGCCACCGAAGACGGTGAAGCAGATGTTCGAGACGGCAAACTCGTACGCCAAGTCCAGCGACGCGATCAAAGCAGCACGCCAAGACAGGCCCGACAGGAAGGACGACAAGAAATCGGGAGGAAGCCGATATCCTAAGAAGGATAATGGCAATAACAACCAGGCCCAGAAGGACCGCAAGTGCCGACCTGAAGACCTAGTTGCCGCAACGTCCAACTCCCAACGCCGCCCTCGAGTCGCGGCCTACGACGCAATCATGAACGCTCAGTGCACGCATCATCCAAACCACAAGCATGCAGCCAAAGATTGCTTCATCTACAAGCAATTCACCGAACAATATGCCGGCGCAACTAAACAAGAAATCGACTGATGAAGCCGACTGTTAGCGAAGTGCTGGCAGGAGCCAAAATTCGCTACCCCCAGGTACAAAAATTGCTATATGGTGTTCTGATAACCGTGAGGAAATTGGCGCACTACTTTCAGGGTAACTCGGTCACCGCCGTCACCTCTTTTTCACTCGACGATGTCATCCACAACCGGGAGGCGACTGGGCGCATCGCGAAGTGGGCCCTGGAACTGATGCCGCTGGACTTAACTTTCAAGGCGAGGACGTCTGTAAAGTCACAAGCCCTGGCGGATTTCCTGGCTGAGTGGACTGAACAACAAGAAGATGTACCTCGAGAAGACCTACAATACTGGACCATGCACTTTGACGGATCCAAGAGGATCACTGGCTTGGGAGCAGGAGTCGTGCTGATCTCCCCGACTAGGGAAAGGCTATGATATGTTCTTCACATTCATTTCTCCGCCTCACACAACGTCGCCGAGTACGAAGCCCTGCTGCATGGCCTGCAACTTGCTGTTTCACTTGGGATACGATGGTTGGTTGTGAAAGGAGATTCCCAGCTGGTTGTCAATCAAGTGATAAAAGACTGGTCCTGTTTGAACGACACCATGGAAGCCTATCGACAATAAGTTCGCAAACTTGAAGACAAGTTTGACGGATTGGAGCTATCCCATGTCTTGAGACATAACAACGAGGCAAATGATGAGTTGACACAGCTGGGTCCAACGAGAAGCCGCTCCAACACGTCTTCGTAGAGCATCTCTATGAACCGACTGTGGCAGCAAAACCAACTCCCAACGAGCAAGCCGCAAATCAAGTCGCCACACTTGACGCCGACGGAGGACACCGCTCATTAAATTTTTAATTTAGCAAGAGCGCCGGAAAACCGGGATGAGGCGGAACGAGTCCGACGCCGTTGTCAAGCGTATGTCATGGTCAACTCTAAATTGTTCAAGAGGAGCCCCTCTGGAGTCCTAATGAGATGTATCACGCCTGAGGAAGGACGGCAACTACTCCAAGATATCCACTCGGGTATATGTGGAAGTCACGCGGCAGCACGCACCTTGGTGGGCAAAGCCTACAGACAAGGTTTTTTCCGGCTTATGGTGGTCTTCGACGCCGACAAAGTGGTCCGAACGTGTGAAGGTTGCCAGTTCTTCGCTCGGCAGAGCCATGTTCCATCCCAAGAGCTACAAACGATTCCATTATCTTGGCCGTTTGCGGTATGGGGCTTGGATATGGTCGGTCCCTTCAAGAAGGCTCCAGGAGGATTCACGCATCTGTTCGTCGCAATTGACAAGTTCTCCAAGTGGATCGAGGCGAAGCCGGTTGCTACAATCACCGCTGACAAGGCACGAGACTTCATCCTCAACATTGTGCACCGGTTCGGCGTCCCAAACAGAATAATAACCGACAATGGACTCAATTCACTAGAGGCATCTTTAAGGAATTCTGTGAAGACTTCGGCATCAAGATCTGCTATGCATCGGTCGCACATCCCAAAAGCAATGGACAAGTTGAGCGTGCCAACGGCATGGTCCTTCAAGGCATCAAGGCCCGAGTGTTTGACCGGCTAAATCCTTATGCCGGCAAATGGGTCCAAGAGTTTCCCTCAGTTCTGTGGTCTCTACGGACTACGCCCAGTCAGACTACCGGCCAAACTCCTTTTTTTCTAGTCCATGGGGCAGAAGCCATGTTGCCAAACGAAATGGAGTATGAATCCCTACGAGTTCGCAGCTTCAACGATGAGCGCTACGATCAAGACCGAGTGGACGATCTAACCCGATTGGAAAAAGCCCGAGAGGCAGCCCTGACCCAGTCGGCAAGATATCTTCAAGGACTAAGACGATACTATAGTCGCAATGTTCGAGCGCGAGCTTTCATTGTCAGCGATTTGGTTCTACGCAAGATTCAAACCATCAAGGACCGTCACAAATTATCTCCACTATGGGAAGGGCCATATATAATCGTTGAGGTGACTCGGCCAGGAGCATATCGACTAAAGCATGAAGATGGATCCATGGTGGAGAACTCTTGGAACATCGAACATTTTCGACGATACTATGCTTAAATTACCTCAAGTTTCATGTTATTCTTGACTGCCAACCTCAAGCAATACGACTTCTTGAGTTAGCAGTCGGGGGCTGCATACGTGTCAACAAAGCATGGTTTTCTTCGGCAACCTGTGCATATTTGGTTTATCATTGTTTAATGTTCCTTGATTCGAGTTCAATAGATAAGGACTGAGAATTTTTTGATGATCTAATCAAGCTTAGGCTTGATGACAGTCGGACGAAAATTACTTAAGAAATTTTCTATGAAAACTCGGGTCAAGGCATTAACATAAATAAGCTAGATATTTACAAGTTCACATCGAGTTTACAAGCAACATTCACAAAGTCATTGAGATCCGGCCTCAAGATTGCAGCACGGGGATCTCCTCCTCTTTGTTGATCGATTTAAAGAAGATAAATGAAGACAAAGAAAAGACAGTTTGAAGACTAAAGTCAGAAGACCGCTTCAAAGCTTACCAGCATCAATGGTCAAACCCTTGGCTGGTACTTCCCGGCTGCCTCTTTCTTCTTGGTTTACGCCCGACTGGCTCTAGTCAGGGCATCTTGGGTGGTAGTCGGGAGATCTTCTTCACCCGACTGGTTTCCAGCAGGGGTCTCTTGGCTGGCAGTCGGGGGCTCTTTTGTTGGGACATCCTCACTAGGAGGAGGGGGCTTCTTACTCGGAGCGCTCTCACTCGGGAGAGGGCCCCGGGATTCTTGTTCTACGAGCCTTGTCGCTTCGGCGCCGAGATGATTTTGGGCCTTCACTTTGCCCGAGTGGGGTCTATGTTCTGAGGCCTCCTGCAAAGAGAAAGATGGGAGCAATCGAGACAAAGGCAGAGAGCTGGTGAACAGTGTTGCGAAAGAGGAAATTTTTGGGAAGACGAAGTGGCAGGGATGACCTCGAGGCTTCGTAAAAGACTTGAGGGTTTTTGCCAAGTTATCCCGCGATTGGGCCGAGCCCATGAGAGACTTGCGGCCCGGCTAAGGTGTGGCTTGACACGTGTCCTTAGGGACTTAAGTGGATGGACTTAAGCAGATTTGCCTTGGCAATATGCACGTGTCACATAGCCCAATACCTTTAAAATCCTTTCATACCGCGGTTTGCGTAACTTCATGAGAAGTTGGCACGATGCAATTTGAAAGGTGACAAACAGTTAAGCTTTTCATGGCACGATAACGAGGATTGTTTGGTTTCTAAGCATTTGATTAAATAATTATATCAATGCTATTTTTCCACCTTGGTGAAGATCTTTTTAGATTAAGACCGATATTATGGCAGGAGTTATTTAATATTTTGGTCATATTTTTTAGATGACTGAAAAATTTGTTTACCCGTGAGGGGTGATTAAATTATTTATTTCGGGATGACTCAGGTAGATTAGCTCGGATAAGCATGAGCTTGCCGAGTGAATTGATTTTCTTACCCCATGAGGGTCGATAGAATTATTTGTTCCGAGATGACTCGGGCAAGTTAACTCGGATAAGCGTGAGCTCGCCGAGTGTTTTTTACCCACAAGGGTCGATTGAGCTATTTGTTTCGAGATGACTCGGGCAAATCAACTCGGATAAGCATGAGTTTGCCGAGTGAATTAATTTCTTACCTATGAGGGTTGATTAAATTATTTGCTCGAGATGACTCAGCAAATTTACTCGGATAAGCATGAGCTTGCCGAGTGAATTGATTTCTTACCCATGAGGGCTAATTAAATTGTTTTGTTTCGAGACGACTCGGGCAAATCTACTCGGATAAGCACGAGCTTGCTGAGTGATGTGATTTTTATGATTGCTTTAGCTTGAGCTAAGCATTTATATGAGAATGATTTTTTACAGTTCTTGACTATATGTTTAGTCTGATTTTGACTAACCACATAGTCGGGGGCTACACCTAATTAGGTGCATCAGGAGATGCACCTAGATATTTATTTTTGAGAATTTTTTGGATGTTTTCCATCCCTTCACAGTCTTGGATGTTCTCGGCCAAAGAGTTGTTTGGCTGTGAGTTATCTTGGATCGAGGCTGAGTTATCTCGCTGACTGCAAAGGACTCGGGGGCTACTGTGGAGATTATGGCAATCGGATATCCACATGGCAAGCTTATCCGACTGAAGATAGGGATAGGTTGCGCTTGCACAATATGTAAACCGACTTGGGTATTACGTTGTCGATTAGATAAGGCAATGGCTCATAGTCACGGTTTGGTAAGATTGAGGAAACCGACTTAGAGTAAGATAGGGTTTCCAATTTGTAAGCCCGCCTCCCAAGACTATATAAGGGGGGTAAGGGGTGTCCCTTGGGGGATATCATGTGCTTTATGAGCTATTAGCTTTCAGCCTTAGATCTTGAGATCAATATACACTCGGCGGATCGAATCCCCGAAATAGGAGTAGGGTATTACCTCACGAGAAGGCCCGAACTGTCTAAATCTTTGTTTTCCACCTAACCCATTGTGCTTGGCGATCTTGACTGCACCCCCAAATTTCTATTGCCGAAACCGAGTTTCGACAATAATCTTCTAAAATTCATAACTAATTCATTCGAGCTTCGTTTAAGCCGATTCTAATTTCATTAAATTCATAAAAATGCAGAGAATCCATTAAAAATGGTTTTGTTTCCTGTTTTAGTAGATTTATAGCCTCTTTGCTTGTGTGCTTTGTTTGTCATGTAGATTCCGATAGTTCCGACGCTCCCGTCTACTTTGAAGTGGTTGCGGAGGTCGCTCAAGCACGAGCAAGGCAAGTCATGCTCTACATTGATCATATTGTGCCTATTTTATTAAAATATCTTGATTTCCTTAAATATTGCTTTTTTATAATGTCATTTTATGGGCTTAATTACCTATTATACTCAGCCTTATGATTTGATTACCTCATACCTTTGATAGCTTGGGTTTAATTTGATTAGTTATTGGTCTAGGATATTCTTAGCCCTGCTTAGATCAATTAGCTCATTAAAGGGGATCATTTCACTTAATTACTTTAGTGTAGCCTCTATACTGATTAATGTCAATCATGAGCCATGGTATTAATAATCAATTAAAATATGACAATGGTGAGCTATGGGCTGTGGGCGCAATGGTTTTGATAGACGCGCCCATGAAAATTAAGGACCAGTTTGCGGGAAACACTGGGAGAAATACCGTGCGTACCACAAGGCAGCGTGGGCAACAGCTGGGCTTGTAGTGTAGCTTACCTTTAGCCGACGTACCCAGGTTAGGGTGGGCGTGATGGAGTTGGGTTGGCCGAGGTGTCCGGTTGATCGGCTGTCGGATTCACCGAGGCGTGAGGGGAGGCTGCCCACTGCCTGTTAAGGTGTGGGGGCAAAACCCGAGGTGTGGTGCACTTGGTTAGGTGGAGTTATGCGAAGGGTCTTCTCACAATTTCCCCCTTTGCAGTATCGGGGCAATACTTCGTCCGCTGTCAAGGATGCCTGTGGAGTGGAGTTGCTACGCTATGAGCATCAAGACCTTGGTGTTTAGCTCGTTTCCTTTCTTTTCCGCTGCATTTGTGTAATCTTTTATTATGTTTTTAAGACGTGGATTCTGTATGTTAACATTGTCGTTTGTGTACCCTGGCCGGTCCTGGACAGGGATGTTTAATACACATTCAGCTTCAGAAATTCTGGTTTGGAATTTCTGGGCGTGACAAGTTGGTATCAGAGCCGACCTTTGACCGTAGGACAAGCCAACCAGGAAAACCCTAAGAGCCCTCTGAAGCTCTTTCATATGCATATGTTCTTGCAGTTGGAGTTGTTTTGGGAAAATTTGGGGTCCTGTTTCCTTGGGTTTTGGGGAAAAATCTTGTTCGCTTACTCGAAAGGGGTGTTTTAAAATTAAGTCGATCTAGGATATTAGGATTTTGGGTAAATGGGTCTGAAGTTAATTAGAATTTTATTCGACCGTTGGTCGGGAATTTGATGGGATATGTGCACTAAGTCAAGTCCAGATGGGGATGGTCGTAATTTTAATAATTCTTATACTTATGCATTTATTTTAAGCATTAATTTATTGTTTAGATAGTGTTAGTAACATCTTTATTTGGCTTGATGGAAATGTTCTATGCATAAAAGTTTCTTTTACTCGTTTATTTTACTTGAGTCATTTATTGCTTTATTTAATTTGGATTTAAGCATGCATTGATTCCAACCCTTTGTCTTCTATAGATGGCAGGCTATCCCCCTACGCACCGTGGTTAGAACATGGAAGGCTTCGTGGCACACCTGGCCCGTATGACCTTGGTAGTTGGGTACACTGAGGCGCCGGAGTACACTACTATCCTGCCTCTCAGTGGCAAGCTGCCGCATAGTCCGCGGGAGGTTCACGACTTTGTGGGCACTAGTCCCCGAACATGGTGGTCACAACTTTGGGAGCACGGATGAGCACACCTATCGGGAGGCGGCTTATCGATGATGGCCGGGATGAGGGAGCCGCACGACCTCGACCTCCGCAGCTCCGCTTATCGCTATCACCCTCGCCGTGGGAACTCCTTCGACGTCAACACCTTCATGTCTGCGGCAGAGGAGAACGACACCACCTTTGGTCGCATGAGCACTATGATCAAGGCTCTGGACAAGATGCACTCGGATCTGCACAAGGCAGCGAAGGCCCTAAAAGACAAGAAGATGTTGAGGATCGTGAGTCTGACGGACAAGGTGGTTCGCCTCAAGAAGGAGGTTGCCACCTTGAAGGGTCTCCCGGCACCTGGTGGACTCAGGATCCGCACTACGCCCCGAAAGACCACCACCGCTCCTGTGCACATCCAGCTGGCGCCCAGGCACCCACCTCTGGCACCAGCAGCTCCAGCTCCTCCACTGTCGGCAGTACCGGCACCTGCTCCAGCTCCGGCTCCCGCTTCAGTACCCGTCCTCGCTTTCGCCCCGGCTTCTGCATACCAGGTCGGTAGCAGCAAAGGTGAGTGGTTGTCTGCGTACCACAGCGAATTGTCGTTAAGGGCACCAGCAAAGGCTCCAAGGTTCTACCATCACCTACTCTCAAGCTACAGAACCAACCATAGCAAGGCAAGCAATGCCAAGGAAACAATGATCCACTCCAACCGCAAGGGAACGGTACTCTCCTTCAGCAGAAACTGCAGCAATTGTCTCCAGCACTAGTCCACGAGGCTACCGTGAAAACTAGCAAGGCATCCCGTGTTGCCTCAGCACAGATGCTTGGCAAGCAATTGAGTAAGAACAACACTTACCGCGAGAAGGTCTTACCTATTGCTTCAACTGTTAAGGACAAGGACGCTTCTCCAAGAAGGGCCAACCATCAAAGCCCTGTTGTCAGAATTTCAGCCGATAAGAAACAGGAGGGCAAGTCGACCATGTCAGAGTCACGGACATGAATGTCGTATTGGTCAGTTTTTCTCTATTTGTCAGGGTCAGCAATAGTCTATAAGACTAACTTTCAAGCATTGTATAGAAGTTTCACGGCAGTTATGTAAAATAAAGTATGACTCGAAGAACTATTCCTTTTTATATGGTTCACCTCGTTTATCCAAAAGGTGGATCAATTTGTGTACCTGTCAGTGACATAAGAAACCTAGGGTGTCTTTCCCTTGACTCATTGTGGTTTTGTGGAACCTAAAAAGAAACATAACTTCCCGCATAGAAAGAAAAAGGTTAACCAACAAAGGAAGAATGGCTACACCGTGTTAACACCCAATGTTATAAGACCTCTCGGTAGAATGGTATCAATGGTATTGTAAGAGAATAGAAAGGGGTGACGAAATAATCAGAAGCAACATCATAGAAGGAGAACGAAACTCTCTCGGCTATTCTCCGAAAAATTTATCAGTGGTAACGACACTCGATCGTAGGACTGTCATCAACACCAACTGAGATCTCTCCAAGGAAAGCTAGCCGTCGAAGCGTTGTTCTTGTTGGAACCCTAGCCAACTAATAAGGAGGGAACAAACCATACGAACTCAGGATCACACAAGGTCAATGTGGTACGAGTCAAAAATTCTGTCGGCAAGGGTCACCACGATCCACAAGTCTTGAGTGCCCAAGTATTTTTCTGGTACCCAGAAAGTTTTATGGCAGTTATGTGATAAGAAGGGAATCATGAATGGAGTATGAGTCAGACAATTCTACCTTCTCTGATATTCATCTTGACTATCTGAAAACATATTAAGGTGTGCACTTGGCGGTGTCACCGAAACCTAGGGTTTCCCTTTCACAACTCATTATCGCTTGGACAAGCCTCCAAAACATGACTCGCTAACCAAGAGAAGAAAATGGTCAATCAAGGAAATGTGAATGGTCGACAACGGTAACATTTGACATGATACGATCTCCTTAAAGATCAGAATAAGTGGCACCTCAAGGGAATGATAAAAATGACAAAAATTTGATAATAACATCATGGGAGACATGTCTGCACTTTTAATCTAGAAGGCTTCTCCAGAAAATAGTAAGTGCAACTGCACCCTAGCGGTGAATATGGATCAAGAGTGGTTATCCTTAGTTCAAGGCAACCGTTACAGTTCTTGGAAACCACCTCGATATTTCCTGCAAGGCGACATTGGAAAATTCCCCATCACCCTGCTCAGAAGTGAATGGATCCAAATGTCAGGCTAGAACATCCAGTCATCCAAGTATGCTACGGAGAATTCGTCTTGGTGAACCATCTCTACTCAAGGGTTGAAAGTGAACTTGTGAGATCTAAAGCAGGAACCCTTGGTTGCTTCAAAGGTAGTTCCCAACGGTTCACCAGTTTCGGCGTTTGTGGGAAAGCAACGTCAAAGTTTGTGTCCTGTCAGCCCATCAAAGCCAGAAACGATGCGAGAACCAACGGAAGAAGAAGTTGTTAGAGTACCATTTCGGACGCCATTTGGTAAGTTGCCGTGTTTTCGTGCAATGTTGGAGCTCCAAAAATAATTTTAATAATACAAAGATCATTTATGCAATTAAATAAAAATAAAAAAACAAATAAAAATCTCCTCCTCGAACTTGGGCTGTTTTTGGCCCTAGTCCCTTTCCCCTCCTTCGCGCGCCCACCCGCAGCCCCCTCCTTGCCTCCTCCTCTCTCTCTCTCTTCGGCCCAGCCCGCCCGAGCGCCAGCCCAACCGTTCCCTCTTTCAAGTATGTTTCGCCCCTCCTCCCAAGCCGATGACAGGTGGGGCTCACATGTCATTTTCTACCTCCGACCATCCCGGCCGTTGCCGACTGTGGCTGCCCTCGCCGTCGTGCATCTCGTGCTTCCCCGCCGCTCCTGTGCATGCCTTAATGTCGCCTTAACGCCGTGCGTTTCCCTTTTTCCCCGCGAATCTCGTCGCTGCTCATCGGCATTAATCGCCACCTTTACCGCCAGCCGCGCCACCTCCATCGTGAAATCCGCCCACTCCGGCCACCCCGCGCTCCTCGACGCTATAAATTCCTTCCTCGTGCTTCCTTTTGCTTTTTCCAATCCGTCCCGAGTTCACCACGCCCCCTAGCTCTCTCCTCGCGCTCTTCCTCTCTCCGCCGCTTGCCGTCGAGCCCTGGCCATGCGCCACCACCGCTCCGATCACCGCCGCTGCGCGCCGAGTCCACCGGCCACCTCCTCGCATCCCGCTGTACCCTGGTTGTTGCCTAGCAACCGCCGCTAGCCATCGAAACACGGCGTTCACCGTGTGTGCGAACGCCAGCCGCCGTCTTTCCTCACTGCCATTCGCCCGCGCCGTCCCGTTCCGTGCACGCTTGGTGAGTCGCTACTCCGCCCTCCTCTCGCTGCTCGTGCGCGCTGTCGCGCCGATGGCCAACGTTGGCGACCATCAAGCGCGTGCGCCGTCACCGAGCCACCAGCCGGCCGCCAGCCGGTCACCGCCGCCTCTTTCTCCCGGCCGCCCAATCGCCTCGGGGCATATCGTGTCGTCCACTCGGCTGCCGCATGGCTGCCGTGTTGGCGCCACATCAACACCACACGTGCGTCATGTGTCACGCCACCCTTGGACCGCGCCGTCGCTGCGTGGCTGATGTCACCCTCGGCTCGATGTCGCCTGAGCCATTTTTGTAAAAATAATTAATAATTGTGTAATAAATCAATTTAATTTCGAATTTATTTAAATGGCCGAAAACTTCTAAAATTCATATCTAATTCAAATAAACTCCAAATTGGATCATTCAAATTACAAAATTCATCTAAAATTGAGCTCTACATGTTGGTTTACTTTTCATGTACTATTTATTTGGTTTTTATTAGGGTTTTTCTCGTTTTGCATGTCGGCGTGTAGATTTCGTCGTTTTAGGAGTCCGCGCTCGCGAAGAAAAAAAGATTGTTCGAAGAAGCAAGGCAAGTCACTCATTCCCCCTTGATCATGTTGTATCTAATTTACTAAATGTTTTACGTTTGGAAATAAAGTGCATGTTTTGCTAATCACATGGGATGATGGAATTATCTATCTGCTTGCTTGTGCCATATTACACCATATCCATTCCTTTGTCAAACTTGGGTGATAATTTGACTAGCTTTAGTCACTGATGTTGACTTTTGCTAGAATTATATGCTTAGCAATGCTTAATTATCACTAGCTCATTAAATGGGATAATTACACTAGTTACTCTAGTATCTGAGACACCTAACCATGTTTTAGTGGTCGTAATCCCCTACTAAAATATGACTAATGATGGGTTGTGGGTGCATGGTTTTGATTGTCGCACCCATGGCAATTAAGGACCAGTTCATGAGAAACCCTGGAAGACTAACAGTGCTTACCACAAGCAAGAATGGGCAACTGCTGAACTTGTAGTATAGCTCTTCCCAAACCGATGTTCCTAGGCGAGGATGGGCGTGATGGAGTTGGGTCGGCCAGGGCATCCAGTTGATCGGCTGCCGGATTCACCGTGGCACTAGGGGGGCTGCCCACTACCTTTCGAGGGGTGGGGGCGAAACCCGAGGTGTGGTGCGCTTGGTTAGGTGGAGTTATGCGAAGGGTCTTCTCACGATTTCCCCCTTTGCAGTATCGGGGCGATACTTCGAGGCATGGTAACATGTGTGAAATTGTGTATTGTGGGTAAAGTTGCACACCTCTGATCAGAGTAAAACTATTCGAATAGCCGTGCTCACGGTTATGGGCGATCGATCAAATTCACCGTGATTAGTCCTGTTCAACGTGGTTGTAGGCGTTGTTCAGTGGAGGATAAAACTAGCCTCAATTAATCGACTGTTTTACTATTTTAAAATATAAATGTTTGCAACGTATTTATGCAAAATAGCCCAAGCCTTCTTTGTCTTCCCTTGCATGTCCGCATCATTGGTGTGGCTTTTTGAGTACGGTGGTTGTACTCAGCCTTGCAATTCTTTCCCCTTTCAGAAGTGTAGTGCTTCTGAGTTGAAGACGGTGTTGAGGACCAAGGCTCAAACCCCAGTTGAGTTTTGCTAGTGGAGTGGAGCTGAAGCCCCGCTAGGATTGCCTTCTTCCGCTGTTGTTGCTTTTTTGGATGTGAGGACTAAGTGCCTCTTCTGTAAGTATTTTACGCTTTATTTTATGTTTGGATATGTTTATTGATTTTTTATTTTGTGTACCCTGGTTGATTCCTGGACAGGGATTTAATACACAAAATAGTCTGAAGATTTGGGATAAATTTCTGGGCGTGACAATGATTCGATTGGGTCCAGTGACTGGCTACATAGGAATGATGAGTACGTCAGGAAACAACGACCACCATTGACACCTTTACAGATCAAAGATTCAAACAACACCATAATTAATATAGGTATGCTAACATCTAACTAATACATTGTAAATTTCGAGGAGGTGTAGATTGGATCAAATATATCTCTTGTGTTCAATGGTGATCAGGTACCGGCTCAAGCACTCCCAAACTGCTCAGAAAACAAAACTGGTACCTAAACATGGATGCGACAGCCAAGGCAAAATTAACATACCTCCTACGAAATAGGTAAATACACCTTTAGGTATCGATTATCTCTACGTGAAACCCACAACTCTATCATATGTTTCATCCATGACGCACGTGAGACCCACCCAGGTTTCATGAAAAAATGCCCCCCAAATATCCATCATCTAACTATGTGCCACCGTACACGAAAAAAGTGTAATTTGTATTTCCCGTTGCAACACATGGGCATCTATGCTATTCTTAAAAGAAAGAGCAACGAGAGAGAGAGATGAAAGGAAAATTTTCACTTGAGGTGCCTTATCTTGTTGTCGAGTTCTAAAATCGTCCCTGAACCAAAATACCGGATATAACGCATCCTTAATCTTGCAAAACCAGGTTACATTAGGTCCCAGGGCAGTATTGCTCCCCGGTTTTGGTGACATGCCGGTTGAGTCAGTGTGGGGCCCATGTGGGCCCCACATGTCCATCGATAATCTTCTTCCACCTATCTCACCTCTCTTCCTATCTCAACCCAAACCTTCAAGGCAGCCGACAACAGGTGGGAAGAAGAGTGGCGGCCAACGGCCGCGTCATGGACCTGTGCAGTGAAGAGCGGCTAAGCTCAGCAAAGAGCGCGAAGAAGCGAAGTAGCAAGGGCCCTCAGCACGTCATCCCCTTGGGGCACATCGCCACGTTGCTGCGCGACAGCTTGCCGTGCATCCACGACGCGCCCACGTCATGGTCGCGCGTCAGCCGCACCGTCAAGATTGGCCAAAGGATCTCCGAGAGATGGGAGATGGAGTATGTTGCGACGCCCAAGCATGGTCGCGAGCACCACTGGCTTTATCAGCGTTCGGTGCATGCACGCGAAGAGGACGCCAGACGTTGATCCGCGGGAGAGGTGCATGGTGGCCGAAGGCTGGCATGGAGAAGGGTGGCGGCTGTTGGGCGGCGGCGGTAGGTAGAAGCCCGACGGTAGCAGCCCACGATGGGCGGGGAGAAGGGTGGCAGCCGGTGAGAAGCTTGACAGGGAGAGGCGGAGCTCGGGGACACTTGAACACATCGGCTTTTGAGTAGCTTGGCGGGCGCAGCTCTGAGCTTGGGGGATAGGAACTTGGCCAGCGTGACGAGGCAAAAGCCCCAGCCCTCGCGTGCGCAGGTGAAGACAACATTGTAGTTGCAGTTGGGACCCGGCTGTCGCGTGTGTGTGCATGTCCATGACGCGAGTGCTCCCGACCGTTGGGAGCCACACCGACCGGCGGCCTTCGCATTGAGCTTGTCCCTTCCGGCCGCCACCCTTCTCCCCACCATTGTTGACTTTCCTAGAGGTTTGGGTTTAGATGGGAAGAGAGGGGAGAGAGGTGGAAGAAGATTGTTGGTTGACATATGGGGCTCACGTGGGCTCCACACTGACTCAGCCACCACGTCACCAAAACCGGAGAGAAATACTGTCTTGGGACCAAATGTGACCCGGTTTTGTAAGATTAGGAATACATAATGTCGGTGATATGGGCCCGGGGGTATGTTGAGAATGCGATATCTAAAGAAGGAAGACGCCTTCGCTCACCAAGGAGTGTCAAAAATATGTCTGGATGACACAAGCGGGTCCGGGCCACGGGCGGCCACGTGGCCACCCCAAGAGGGGCTTGGCCCGGGGGCTGCCCGGAGGCCACCGCTCTCCCAGACGGCAAGGTCCGGGATCACCTGGACCCCTCGTCCTTCACCCCGCACCTCTCCAGGAGAGGGGCGAGTTCAACCGGCCAACTGCCAACTACTACATTTAATGTCTAAAGAGAGGCTAGGTGCCTGTCCCGTCGCATTTATTGCGATGTGAGGTGCGTCTGTCAGCCACTCTCATCATCACCCCTTTTTGCCCGTCTCGAGAGATATGGGGTATAAAGTCTTTGACGGCGACCGCGGTGTGACTGCACGGTCATTCCACGCACGCCTCCCTCCACGCCCCGTCCAATCGCATTGAATGAGTTGGGCGGTCGCGTGGGAGAGAGAACATGAGTACTGGGGGTGTCGCGCCGGCGCCTCTCCAGGTGAAGGGCCACTGACCGGTAGGCCCCACTGGAGTAGGTAGGTTGGCCCATCCTCACGTCAGCGGCATGGCGGCCACGACGCTCATTTTTCTCCGTCAACTCCCGTGACGCGGCAACAGGAACAAAGAGAGGGGTAGCTTCGCCGACAAGACAGGGCAAGAACCGCTCCATCACGTGAAGCGGAGTAGAGAAAATCAGGACTATTGTGGTGTCCCCTTACACTATAAAAGGAGGCCCAAGTCCATCATAGAGCGGGTTCTCGCGAGAAAAAGAAGGGTTCCTCAACTACCCCGAAAACGAGAACAAGGGTTCTACCACTTTCCACCACAATCTGGCTCCGGCTTCCATAGGGAAGAACAACCACCCAGCACTTGTAATTCATCCTCTGCATAGTGCAAGAACAGGAGTAGGGTATTACGTCTCTCTGACGGCCCGAACCTATATAATTCTCCTGTGTCCCCCGTGATTGCTGTTTTCTTCTATCTTCCTACCTTTTCATCTATCCCCCTCGAGTTTGAACCCCGATTCACCGCTCCCTTATGCCGAACCAAAAGGGGTCCTCGGATCCCCGCCGATCACCGACATCGACACATAATATTTGGTATTCCGGTTTAGGGACGGTTTTAAAACTCGACGACAAGATAAGGGACCTTAGGTGAACTTCTTCCGAGATGAAAAATTTCCAGCCTCATGGGCTTGTGCATATGACCCATAGGCAGGCGGCAGCAGAGCGCTGCACAGCCCCGCCCCACAATCGACCTCCCCAATCCATCCCGTCTCCTCGCTCGCCACCCTCCTCAACTCTCGTCTCCTTGCCTGTCGCCGGCGCCGATCTCCATTCTGCGAGCAGAGGTGGTGCCGGCGTTCTCCTGCTTCCGCCGCATCGTCGCTCACCAGTGAGCATCCTAATCCATCCCATCCGGCCTCGGCCTCGAATTCCGTCTCCTCACCCGCCGCTTGCGCCGATCCCCATCCTGCGAGCAGAGGTGGCGCCTGGCGTCCTCCTACTTCCGCCGCATTGTCGCTCGCCGGTGAGCATCCCTCCCTACCCACACCTCATTAGGTATTTTGCGTTATTCCTCAAAAAGTTTGGGGGTTCAACCGAATCAAGGTTAGATCTGCCTCTGCCCTGCTCCACCTATTTCCAAGTTGTTAATTTTGATTTTTGTTTTTAGTAGATGTAATTTGGTTACTGAATCTCATCCAAACACCCTTAGAATAGTTGCATTAGATCGAAAAATGTAAGCTCACATAAATTGTACTCATCCAAACTGACATAAGTTTCTTAAGGAGAGTCTAGACCACGGCACAAACTACTCGTAGTCACACAAAATATCTTTTTATCAAAGAGTATTTTTATAAGAAGTTTTCACTCCACAAAATTTTCTAAAGGACATACTGTGCCACTTGGCATGAATCTAATTGAACATTTTGTTCTTTATCAGGTTATAAATTGAAACCAACAAACATGCTTTGTCTTCCCGTCTCTAAAACTAAAACATTGTGATATATCTATAATATTTTATATTTTTAATTTGAAAAATAATTTATACTAATAATATAGATATTTAAATTAGGTAATTAGTAAGTTCAAATCAGTTATAGTTTAGAATAAAAAAGCAAAATGATATATGCCAAGTACAATCTAATAACAATAAAATGTTAGAAACAATATGAATTCAATATTTTTATAAATTTTAAGTACGATCCATAAATAAAATTAAAAAAATATAAACTTATATATAAGTGATAATATAATAAAATACAAGTTAAAATTATTAATAGGGAATATTATTAATAAACAATGATATTGATGTATTTATAAATATTTTTATGTACTACTAGCAAAATGCTCGTGCGTTGTAACGAACGACGACGCAGGGAGGGAAGCGAGACGGAGGACGAAGGTCCAGCGGTGGCGCGGAGCTCCGAGCGATGACCGGGAGGCGCAGCGCGGCGTGGATAGGGACGAAAGAGCTTTTTTTCATCCAAGCCATCCCTTTCTTTTCAGCATTGGGATTGCGGGTTAATTTTATAAACACTCATGGGATTTTATGCAAAATAATCAGACGGACGAAAATTTTGAATAAAAATACAGATAGTTATATATATAACTTTGGAAGTAAGAGTATACCACTCGACCTTGATTAAGAAATAATATTAGATAGACATTTAGTCTAAGTTAATTTAATTTCACCAAATTAAGTTAAAAATATAATGAAAATAGATATTGACTCCGATTAGAAATTTAATAAAAGTTTAAAATATTTATGACTCGGATATTATTAGTTAGAAAAATATATTGATGAATAGGATAAGTTGCATGTATATCGACGGCGGCGCACTCACGAGTGCAGCGTGTGCTCGGTTGTCGCTCAGGGCAATGCACGGCGACGTAGGAGGCGCGTGAGTTGGGCTCGCCTGTCGGAGGTGAGAAAAGTGAGACAATAATAAAGCGAAAGGTTATACGAATCAGAAATTTTATAGATTTGGACGAGAGAAATGCCCTCTAAAAGAACAAACGAGCTCCACCGGTTTCAGTTCAAAAGAAGGGGAAAAAGCTCACCGGCGGCTTTTCTCGTCTCGCCGGTCGACGCGATGCTGCGCGGATTCCCTCAGGCCCGGAGGCTCCTCAGGTGATCTCCCCTCTTCTGTCCCCGCCTTGTGTTCTTCTTGTCCTGCGCACCCGATGGGTTCTTGATGCGCCGTCGCTCTGGGTCTTGGGGGGTTTCAGGAGGATGGGGTTCGAGAAGGAGGACGCCTATTTCTGGAAGCAGATGGGCAAGGGCATGCTCTGCACCTACGCGCTGTTCGGCGTCGCCTGGCTCTGGAACGAGACCTCGCCGCTCGGCTGGTGGACGCTCAAGCCGCGCCCCAAGGTAGGGAGCGCTATCTGTTAGATTTCCCCTTCTTGTAACCGGGATGCATATCTGAAGACATGAATCAACCAGAACGACGCCTATAAGTTCAGTTTATTTTTTTTTCAAAATTTCATCTTTACTGGAATGTTCAGTTATTGAATACAGATAACTCTGAGCATGGAGGATTAGGTATTTTGCAGATGTTTCTGTAATGGTGATTGTATATTTTCCTTAGTGATGTAAGATCACAGTTTTATACACGGAGGGCCTGTAAATTCTCGTTTGTTTATAATATATAGTGTTGATAAAACAGTGAGTTGCACTGAAACATGCGACATCATTGGGAGTCCAAAGAATTGATAACAAGAAGGAAAACCCCTAAGCAAAATACTGATCCTACAATTTACCTATGGAGACTTTGTCAGCATTTTTGATCTGTAAAGACAATGTAGAAGTTGACCGTGCGGTGTTGTTAATTTTGATATTCCTCTCACAGTTAGTTTTCCTATCTCTTATACATCTCAATATTGTTGTTGAATCTATTTATGTTTAGGACATTTCTACATCTTATTTACTCTGCCGAAAGAAGTACCATAAGCACATTGAGATAATAGCACATTACTGTTGATTAGGGAAGCTTATTTATTTTAATTTATTATCTTATTAGGTAGAACTCACATAGTTGCACCAATATCCCTGTCTGATTCTCCTTGCATGATAATAGTTGGGTGTGGGAACTCTGTTATTCTTGTTATGAGATTAATTAATAGCATGTGCCTTTTCATATTAAAACTGAACTCTGAAATCTGACAAGGTGGAAATGAACTGATGTGGCATTTTGTTTCATATTGTAAGATATATGTGCAGAGAGATAAATTCATCCTGTTTTTATGACCAACCATTGGAACATTTTGGTTAAGGACTACCAGTAGCTAATAATGCCAATGGTTGTGCTCGTGTGCTATGTCATCCTGATAATGAACTCTAGTCAAGTATCATCTTTCTTTTAAGAAGTCAGTGTTGATTTTGGCAAAGCCGTTGATGAGAGAGACATGTTCTGTGTTTTGATGGGATGCTATTCAATGAACTTTCTGGCTGGGTTGGATGCATGGAACATAGCATACAGTAGCCTCCAAATCGTCCATATGCCACATTATACTTTACTGAACCAACAATTATAGCTCTTCATTAGCAATTCTTAAGCACCTCTGATATGTATTGCCTATATCCATCTCAATTCCCAACCATGAAATGGTACGGTGAAACATAATTACATAAACATTAGAATGATATTTTTTTGAAGAAAAAATGCATTATAGTTGTGTAGAAACAAATAGTTTGCCATTGAGATCTCAGAAAGATATAGGTACTTTTATTAGCACGTGAGCTAAAGCTCTTTTGACCCATTGTGGCTAACAGCCTATGGCCATATATGTGCTAAGAACCTAATACTTATTTTGGCTTACTCTTATCCATGTTATCCTTTCTGATATGTTATCTTCCTTGTTTCTCAGGAAGAAAGAGAAATGGCCCACCTTTACGAGCGCAGGATGTTTCCATATCCAGGTGATGAAGAGGCAGTTGAGGAGTTCATAAAAAGTGGAGGTGCTCTAGGCACCACAATTGGACCCAAAGGTTTTGCTGATTCCAACATGGACTCTGATAACATGCAGAAACAATTGCAGTCAAAAAAGTTTGACCAAGAAGCACAGAAGCTCTGGTTTCGGATGAGGAATGAGGTCGTACAAGAACTCCAAGAGAAGGGATTCGATGTTGAATGAAGTTTTACTTCTACATAAACTGAAATGGAGTAAAGCTGAAGTATGTGCAAACTGTTTCAGCTTGTTAGCCATCTAGGAAATTAGGAGCTTAGAATGCATGCAAAATGTTAAAACACCTACTTTGCAATCTGGAGAATTTTTGTTTTTTGAGAAAGCAATCTGGAGAATCTAGAGAGTTTACTATTCATCTTCAATCTGGTCTTGTTGGGCCATTGCATTCCATCAGTTACAGATTTTGTACCTTCAAGATATGGTATCAGTTACCAGTATCTCCTCACGTATCAGTTTTGAAGATCATATTATCTGGTTTTTATAAATTTTATGCCTGGATGTTCATCAATAATTTGGTGATGCTTAATCCCCCTCTGCAATGTGTACAATCCAGTGGCAAAGCCGCAAAGGTGGTCCTATAATCAGGTAGTTACAGCAGGTTCAGCTGGCAACTGGACTTTGCAACTCCGTAGTTCAGAGCACAAAAAAGATCACTTGTGTCTTATAGAAAAAATTGATGGAACCCTTAGGTATGAGCAAGAAATCCATTCATCAATAACTAGTCTGTATATCAATCACTATACATTGGTTAAGACATATAACCGAAAAAAACTGCTTAGATATATTTGTTCTACTTTTCTGTACAGTTGTATAATGGGGGTATGTTCCATCAAAATGTGTCTTAACTGATCCAAGAGTTGCAGCCAGCCTGCTGAAAAATGCTATTTACTTTCCAACAGATAATACCCCCTTTCCATGTTTGTTTCAGGAGGACACTAGATTTTGCCAATGTTCTATCACAGTGCCACACATATATCTGCACCAAACCTTCATGGCTCAAAAGTTGGGACCTCTGCAGAAGCACCCCAAGATGCCTGGTACACTGCACGCTGCGCTATGCTTCTGTAAGGATCCTCCTCCCTCTTCCTCTTCAGATATGACATTAAACTCTCTACTTCGGATTTGATATGCAAATACACTTCATTTGCACTTTTCCTATTTCTGACGACATTATCCATCCCTTTCATTTCGATCGGTTTGCCAAATAGGTAGTAGAACCGGCCTGGCACTTTGGGGAGCAAAGCAGGGAAGTAAATGTCTTGATTCCCATCCTCTCCTTTGACGCTATCCCTGAAACAAACAATGTTGAACACATAATGACAAATAAAGGTGTGCTCCTCTTTCACAATCCCATCCTTTGTTTAGGCTTTCTTGCAAAATACTACTGTAGTAATTCTTCTGCACTGTCACGAGGTTAAGTTGTGGCACAATTGAGTGACATTTCGTCAAGCTTCAATTTTGTAGTATTTTGCCGAAGTGCTAAAGTCATCGTGATAAAACCAAAATACAAAGGGATAATAGAAATCGTACCTAACTCTTTGGGCTTCTCGGTTGATTGACTCGATCCATTCCCGAAGGTAGGGAATGTTCTTTTGATCATTGTAGTCGGCGACCAACTGCAGAAACAAGACATAAATACACAATGTTTACTTGTCATAGAAACAAGATGGATAACCTCAAACAAATACTGCATCACCACCACACAAGGTATATGAGCAATCATGCATGTGTGGTTATTTGATGACTATGCTTCTTGAAGAAAAATAAGGAGACAGTGTTAAGATACATGGCATCCTTGTTTTTCACACAAGAACTGGTGGAGTGGTATTTTTCAGGAGGTCAGAAAAACCACTGGCATGTTTGCAACATTTCTCCTTTTTTAGAGAAAATCAAAATTTTCTTCTGAAAGAATAGTCACACATCTGAAATTTTTAGATATATGGTGGAGGATAAATAGATGAAAGCTTACCTCTAAAACATCATCTTCTCCTACAAAACCAAATGGTATGATAGTAACACCAAAACGTGCTGCCATTCTTACAAATTCTGGTTGGTCTGGCCAAAACAACTTGTATGCTTCACCCTGCAAAGTACAATACAATCATTGCAGCAAGGAAAAAGATGCTTTGTTGTATGCAGAAACTGACATTTTCTTTATGACGTGCTTTAGTTAATTGTGACCTGATATCTTTATGACAATATATATAGGATTAATTCCTTATAAGCTATTGAATATTTGCAAAATTCCTCACTGACTCGATAACACAGAATGTTCTTTCAATTATGTGGACCCCACAACTAGTTGCAAGTCCAGCAGAGAAATTAAGCGTACCTTCCTGTGAAGAGCTTCCCGCACACCGCCTGGATAGAGCAAAACAAATTGATTTCTCTCAAACAACCTATACATATTGATCGGAGTGACCGGCAATGCACCGTACATAGAAATTGTATCGAACCGAGACAACTCCTGGCGCGAACTCTCAAATTTTCCTTCAAATAAAATTGGGTGAGCCATACCACGGACAATTGTTCTCTTCTCTCTCAAGAACTCCTCGTACAATGGACTCAACTCGATCCCCATTAGTGCATGATAACCCACAAACAAGACAGGACCTTGGTCAGGAACACCAGCAAGACCACGAACAATTTTTCCATTCTTCAGTGTAGACATCATGACTGGGCTCAATGCATTGTGAAACAATCTACAGAAATTTCAGTTCGCTCATTACTGATTCATTTATATAGAAAAATTGCATACAAAAGTAAATTGATTTTTTAACTTTTCATAATGTGTTAACATACTTGTGATCTTCATCAAATGTTTTCTTGAACTCACTCAATGTAGGGGGCATGTAATCTGTCACAGGATCCCGTTGTTTTCCACGGCGGTACATATTTACTCCTTTTATGACTGATAGAAGATTAACACCGTCTTCCTGTGCATGTATAATATGACTTAAATAATTGAACTACTGAAAGTTCCAGCAGGAAGACAATATACTGCTTAACATAAATATTATAATAAAATGAAAACACTAGAGTGACTCCAAAATAGTTAGGTGGTGCTTGCATGAGGAGATTCCTTTGGTATTTTTCTAAATTCTGTTTCCAAAGGGATTTGAAGCCAATTCCCCAATAAAACAGGCTACTAGAAAATTGATGTGTGATGCGTCATACCAACAGTAGTGTATGGCCATTGTCTTTGAAGTACCGAACTCTGCAGTTTTTCAGTGACTTGAAGAGTCTATCTGCCTCTTCTCCGCTTGGCAGAAGATTGTCATTGCCACTGAATACAAGTGTTTAGTGTTTCAGCATAAGAATGAAATTATAGGATCGATCCAGATTATAGAACGACAGAATATATGCAGTAGTGTCATATATCAGGATACCTAGCAAGAAGTAGAACTTCAGCTTGTACAGCATGAAGACGAGAGTTAGTGTAGGCTGCTCCTGACTTCAGCAGCTTGAGTTTCCAGAAAAGAGTATCCCTTGGTATGATATCTGCCAATTCCTGAGAAAACACAGAAAAGAAATATAAAATAATCAGATGAAAAGTTTTCTGAAATATTAAGTACCTCCTTAAGAATGCCAAAATTGTAGCCGATTCAGCTGTCCGAGGCTAAAAGAAAGAGCTAATTCGGTCCAAAAAAAAGAAAGAACTAAAAGAAATACATACTGCTCCATTAATTCATGATGTATAACTGAAAAAGGATTCTTTTCTAACAGTATTTCTTTCCATACATGTCTTCTGACTTTGGAGCAAAAGGTTCAAATTACAAAACAACGTAGTTGTTTGAAAATGCTTATCTAGATCCATAGGTATTGTGGCAACTTTTAGCTAGTAATGTTTAAAAATTTAATAGTCATTAGTTTTAAGTTTAAAAGCATAAAAATGTAGAGAGTCCTCATGCACATGTTGTTATTTATGTAAAAATAAGTAATAGATAGAACCATATGAGGAAATGAAAATAAGGTATGATAACATACTGAAAGCAAAGGCAGCATGGAAGTGAGACTATCTGACAATTTCTGCAGAGTTTCTGGAGGAGAAAGGTTGTTCTCAATGCTGACCATAGCCATTTTAAGAGGATCACCTGTTCACATACCATCTTCAGATCAATTAAAAATGAGTAATTTTACCATCCTTGAGAAGATATTAAAAGGTATCATATTTTCTAGTGTAAAATTTGGTATCTCGAGATACTTTCTTAAGGACAGTAAAATTTCTCACAAAAAAGATACAAAAGGAAGTGTTGAGTGTTAATGGTAAATATGCTGAAAAGAATTCTGCTTGAAAATGTTAAGATAAATTTCCCAAGAAAATGTAAGAACTAATATGTTTCTACGTAAAAACTATTATGTTTCATACTAACTTGTTGACCAGTGATCCTGCATGAATTTTTCAGGTTTAAGGCTACCTTTTGGAACATTGGACTGGCCAAAGCACAAAAGTTTCTCAATATAATAAGAAATAAATCAATTGGTTTCGTAAAATGGAAAAAAATCTATAGTAAGCAATAAAAAGATGTTTTGGTTCTCAGGCTGGACAAAAAAGTCCAGCCCAGGATATGAGTTATTGCATAGCAAGGATAGCAAATCATCCAATTGGCCGAAACACACAAAACAACAAAGCTATAATGTAAATTAACGAACTTACAACAAGCTAAAAAGAGGTATACCCATAACAAAACTGAGAAGATATGGAACTGTGACATGAAGTTCACTTGGCATTGCTTCCAACACAGGCAATATTGGCTGCAACGGAGTCTTTGCAAAGGACGTCGCTGGTAACATTGAAGGTTATTTGTTACAACACAAACAAATTTATCAGTAGGAACATTACCAATTAAATTAGAACTAAAAAAATTTCACCTGCCTGGATTAATAAGTATGAGAACCAGATCAATTTGTGGATTACGAGCTGCCACCGAAAGTGCTAGGCATCCTCCAAATGAGTCCCCAACGAGATATATGGGTCGGTTTGGCGACATAGCATGCTCATATTTGATAGAATTTTCCACAGTTTGTAATAGTCCTGTATGCATCGTATTCAACACATATTAGAAGGTAACATTTTGATTTAAGGTCATGCTATCATGACGTCGTTGATTTTTATATTAACGTTCAACCATACATTTTATTCAAAATTATAGTATAAATATGATAAAGTATGAGTCATATTTGAAATTTATTTAATGATAAAATAAGTTATAATAAAATAAATGATAATTATATAATTTTTTAATAAAACCATGATCAAACATCATGAAAAAATCAGTGACGTCACCAGTTTTATAGCACTAGTTTCCTTCCTAAATTCTAATAAGCCTTTGGGGTTTGTGAAAATTCCCAATTCCATGGAGATCAATGAATTTTCACCCTGGTAATTTTTTTTGTCCACCAAAAGAGGGGTTAGGGCGCGGCACGGGATGAACGTCGGAGGCGTTTCCTTCCTCCGCGCCCAACGCGGCGGCGCTCGCTACCTCTGCTCCTCCACGTCGGCCTCGCCGCCGGCGTGGCACTGGCACGGTGGAGGGTTCCGGCTGCACAAGGCGCGCGGGCAGCATCTGCTCACCAACCCGCGCGTCCTGGACGCCATCGTCGCCCACGCCGCGCCCCGCCCGGGCGACGCCGTCCTCGAGATCGGCCCCGGCACGGGCAACATCACCGCACGCCTCCTCTCCTCCCCAGCCGCCAGCGTCGCCGCCGTCGAGATCGACGCGCGGATGGTGGACGCCGTCACTGCCCGCGCCGCCGGCCTCGGCCTCGCGCACAAGCTCACGGTTCCCGCCCTCCCGCCCGCGCGTTCGACAGAATGCCTCAAAGAAAAACGAATAAAACACGCTGATCCTCCTCTCTTCTCCCGTTGCCAGGTGACCACGGGTGACGTCATGGCGGTGGAGCTCCCCGAGTTCGACATCTGCGTCGCCAGCATCCCATACGGGATCTCGTCGCCGCTGATCGCCAAGCTGCTGTTCGGCTCCTACCGGTTCCGGGCGGCGACGCTGCTGGTGCAGGCACAGTTCGCGCGGCGGCTGATGGGCGCGCCGGGCCACGGGGAGCACAACCTCCTCGCCACCAACGCGCGCCTGGTCGCCGACGTGAGGCTCCTCATGGACGTGAGCAGGACGGACTTCGTGCCCATGCCCATCGTCGACTCCTCCCTCGTCGAGATCCGCCCCAAGCAAGTCCGGCCCAAGGAATTCGCTCCCGACGTCGACCTCGACGAGTGGCTCGAGTTCATGCGCGTGTGCACCGGACAGCACAAGCTCCAGCACCATCAGCCGCCGCCCAAGAAGAAGAAGAAGAAGAGAAAGACACTCGGCGTCATCTTCAAGCAGGAAGAGATGCTCATCGAGCTGTTGAGGCTATCCCGGAGAGCCGATGGACACGCCGGCGGCAGCGAAGATGGCGTCGTCGTCGCCGGTAACAATGAGGATGACTGTGACGGTGACGCCGTCGCAAGTGGTTTCAGCAAGGCAGAGATCGTGGCGTTCAAGGAGAAGATCACCGGAGCATTGCAGTCCGCCAAGCTCGCCGACAAGACGCCGTCGCAGCTGCCCAACGACGAGCTGCTCAGGTTGCTTCGGCTCTTCATTCACCGGGGGATACGCTTCCGGTAAAGGCGCAGAGCACATCAAATTCCTAACGCGAATAGGGAAATAATACAAGCATATACATAATACATATTCCGTTTTCTTTATGAGTTTCAGCTTTTAGGTAATCTATTTAGTTAATAATAGTGAAGAAGCCTAAGTGGATAACATAATTTATTTATTTTTACCTTCAAATGGCGTACGATCATTTACTGGTATATGCAAGCAGCGAACCTCGAATACCCTGCAGATTCGAGATGGAGGGGAAATAGTTAAATTGAATTGTTTTTTTATTCAGCGAGGCATGATGAGCATCGACAAACTCTATAACCTGGTGTAGAGGACGATCGAGTACTGCAGACAAGTGAACTCATCTAAACATATAAACAAAAGGTTACCTTTCCTTGCCACTCATACTGAAATAATTTTATACTACTATCCATGTTATCGACAAAGTTTCTAGCACAAACTAATAATATAATCTGAGCAGAATAAAGGAAGTGTTTATATCAAAATAATTTAATGGAACTTTGCAGAAAGGAAACCAATAAAGTTGGCAAAGGAAGATCATAAGCTAGCTAACTCAAAAGCGTGAATATAGCTAGAGAAGTCGTTGAGTCTTATCAGAAGAAAGAAGTCACCTTCCCAAAGACTTGTGGTGCAAAATGAGCCCCATTCCAACACCATCAGTTCCTGTTGTGCAATCAATTTAAGCAGCAGTCTAATCAGAAACTGTTAGTAACACGAATAGGGGATGCAATGCAATGGTCTCTAAGGGGATGTTTCGTTCGGTGGATTAAATTTTAATCCGTGTCACATCATATAGGTTTACATCATATAGGTTTGAATATCAATTTAAAAAATTAAACATGAATTAATTATAAAAATAATTACATGAATTATTCACGAAATAAATCTATTAAACCTAATTAATTAATGATTAGCAAATTTTACTATAGCATCGTATCATTAAATCAACTTATTAGATTCATCTCGCGAATAATTCACCTATTAAAAATAAGTTTTATAAATAATTTATATTTAATATAAGATGTGACAGGGAGTCCCCACAACCAAAGAGCGCCTAATTCAACCACTCAGGCGACAGCCTTTTTGGGAGATATTCCAATGTTTCTCCCGTGTCAGGATCCCCTGTCTTCAAACTCATGATGATTTTATCGCTGACATGTGTACCAAGTTCAAACTTATTTATGTTCCAAGCATTTTGAAAGTAGTATTCTCTCTGTTTATCCGAGTAAGCTTATCCAAATATATTCGTAGCTGAACGTTACCCCAGGAAATGAAAAAAAAAAGATGGTACTATACTGATATGAAAAATGAATATGTGGATTAAGATCCTGCAGAGACATGGCCGTTGTCTATCATGTGATTCGCTGCTAAGTCTGGTTTTTACTCTGTAAAGCAACACCTGGCAAGAAGAGCAGCGGCGGCGCGTTGTCCACCGCCGGCCGGCCGGCGTCGACGGGGCAGAACCACCGCGGCGGGCCACCGTCGTCGTTGGAGATGTCCCTGGCCGCCGCGAAGTACTCCTTCACCGTGACGCCGCCGAACCCGTCGTCGTAGAGAGCCTCCACCACCTTGCCCCTCCTCACCTCCGCCGCCTCCTCCTCCTCCCTCCTCGTCTTCGTCTCCACCCCGGCCACCTGCTGCCGCGTCTCCGCATTCACGGACACCGCAACCGAGGCCGTCTCCACGGAGCTCGCCCGCAGGGCCGCGGAGGGCCGCCGCCGCCGACAACCGAGGCCGCCAGCGGCTGGGCTCGCGGCGGAGACGGCGGGGAGCGCGTGGAGCGCGATGGACATGGCGGGGGATGCGGAAGGATGCAGAGATGAGGCGGGGAATGGTTGATTTGGGGTAGTGGAGAGCGGAGGCGAGCGCGTGTGATGCGCACACATGGCTTCTCTTTTGAGACACCATGCCATATAGGAGTAGTAGTACATGTGTAGCTTGGCCGTTGGTGGGGCTTCTCATTTTTGGTTGATGGTGATTTGAACTCGTGGTGGGCACGGGAGCCACTATTAAAACCCAAAAGAAAAACATCAACGAGAATTTTATAGTGGAAACTCTAAGATTGTTCGGTACAAAGTTGTGATCTTTTTGGATAGCGTCCTCATCGCTTGGGCATAAGCAAAATAATAATTTATTATAAATAAAACTATCTTAGCGAGTTAGTTAAAGTTAGTGCTGAAAAATAAATTTTAATTAAAAAATTTCATAAATAACTTTAAATTTAAATTTTGGTGTTGGCTGATTCTATATAGGGCAAGAGGGCCTCTTGTGTTGGCTTGGCTTGTGCCTGGAGGCATTTTGTGCCGTTGCGCAAATGGACGGATATCAAATTGGGTGCACGTGCTTTGCATATGAAAATGGGAAGAAAAATTAGTGTGCTGGGCTGGAATCATCAGTTGGACTGCAAAAATATTAGTACTACCTCACGTTTGTTAACTCAAACTAAAAAAACGAAGAAATATATATACTATATAATTTACCTACCAACATGCACGTCCGAAGAGATGCAATAGTAATTAATTTTCAAAAACAGCTGCTACGTTCGTTCCAAAGTATAATACTTTTTAAGCTACGTATCTTGGTTAGTATCTAGATACATATTCAGAAACTATTATTTATATTTTAGGATAGGAGAAATACTCACTTGATAAATATATGCCGTTTGATTTTCTTTTTAAGTTAAACCTTTAAACTATTAATAGATAGTATAACTGTGGGTAAATTTGTACTTTCATAACCTTTATAATTTTATCATAATAAAAGATGGTTTTGTCAATCTCAAAATATGATAATGATAAGATTCATGTGTGTATTATTAGAATGAGTGTAGGTGTTTTGTGAGCTCATGTGTTTATTCATATGTTTATACTGTGTTTAAAAAAATCATGACAAAAGTCTCATCATAATGATTCTTTTTTTTTCTTCTTGTTCTTTGCCATAACGCCCATTCCGGGACGAGTTGGAAGAGACTAAAACTCTTTTAGTATACGGTACATATTTGTGACCTGAAAAATGGTAGTACCTGGTTGGGGAAAAAAATGAAAAAGGGATGGTGAAATTGAACCTGGTTTGACGGGGACGGTGGCAGTTCCCGGGTCCTGTAGGCTATGCACGGCCAAGAATACTAGCACTGTACCTTTGTGGTTGGGTGGCCACATCACATGCCGGCCCACGTGGCTGTTCCGGCAACCAGACAAAGCTCGTGGATCTCGCGCCTGTTTGTGTTTGTGTTGGTGTCCGATCGGTTGCGTTACCGTAGCTACCTGGGTTTTGTGCCCCCGCGCCAACCAACGAAACAACTTAACCCACTACCACTACGTAGGAGCAGCGCAGTCGCCATGTCACTGTAGGCTCCGATCGACCGATCTCCGTACAGTAAACCGATACACATGGCAGGCTGTGTCATATTGAATTATAGGTTACTATAATTAAAAACGAAACGAATATATTAACTTTTCGTTTGTAACTATATCTATATCTTTTGTTTATTTTATAACAGAAATTACATAACTACGGCTGCTATTTAATTAGCAATAAAGTTTTTCTTCTAAAAGTTTAATCCGATTGTACTTCTCCGGCCGGTAGCCATTGTACTCAAATGAATGAAACGATATACTACTCGTACAAGATACTGCGCCTAATCTGATTTCTTATTATATACATTATCACTAACTAAAGAACAAAGACCACATATTATTTATCAGCTAATGTATGTGCATAATGTGTCAGCGGAAGGAGATGGTTATGCTAAAATTGGATATATCTAAGCCTTTGATACGGTTTCATGGCCGTTTCTCCTAAATTTATTAATGTACATAGGGTTTGGGCATGTCTGACGAAGGTGGTTGGCATCTCTGTTCCTGATAGCGGAGACAAAATTATTGATTAATGGGGAGTTCATGGATCCGTTCAAGCCGGCGCGCGGTCTCAGGCAGGGCGACCCCCTTTCGCCGCTGCTCTTTGTTCTCGTCATGGACACCTTGCAAGTGCTGATTGAAAAAGCGAGGCTGTTGCATCTCCTTGCCCCGCTCAACAATAGAAGAAGATTGCCACCAATCTCGCTCTACACGGACGACGTGGCTCTGTTTTTCCGGCCAAGGGAGGGAGAGGTGTCGACAATCAAGGAGATCCTCCAATTGTTTGGGGAGGCTATGGGCTTAAAGGTCAACTTAGCGAAGAGCACAATCACGCCTATTCATTGCTCAGAAGACAGCCTGAGGATGGTGGAATCCCTTCTTCCCTATACGGTGAAACAATTCCCCATTGTTTATCTAGGCTATCCTTTGGGCACCAGGAAGCCAACGAGGTTAGAACTCCAACCATTGATGGACAAGTTCTGCAAGAGGGTGGCCGGGTGGATTCCTAAATTATTGTCCATTGACGATCGTCTTTGACTGGTTAAATCGGTCCTTATGGCGCTGTCGGTGTTCTTCTTGTCAGCCCTTGACCTGCCGAGATGCGCGGTGAAGGAAATCGAAAGAAAATGCCGAGGCTTCTTATGGAAAGTCCAAGAGGAAGTAAATGGAGGGCATTGCTTGGTAGCTTGGCGGGCCTTATGTGCTCCAATTCAAACGGGAGGTCTGGGGGTGAAGGATCTCACGTTGTTCGGCCAAGCATTGAGGCTTCAATGGCCAGCTAAGCAAATTGAGCACAAGAACAAGCCGTGGGTATAGGCAGGCTTCAAGCCAGGCAGTGAAGTCATGCAAATTTTTCGGTCAGTCGCCCGCTTTACGGTGGGCAATGGCGAGAGCACTCAATTCTGGCTTGATGTTGGTTGGGGTTTGGGAGTATAGCGTGCAAATGGCCGGAGTTGTTCTCGTTTGTACATCGGGCGGACCTGACGGTGGCGGTGGCTTTGCAAGGGAATAGATGGCTCAAATGGTTGCAAGGATCTTAGTCAAATGAAGTGTTGTCTCAATTCTTTCAGTTGTAGGATGCTTTGCAAGGCTTTCAGTTGCAGGAGATGGAAGATTCTATGCAATGGAGGGCGTCCTTGAGCGGGATTTTTTTCAGTAAATTTGGCTTACAACCTCTTTTTCATGGCAACCGAAGATTGTGCGTATGGGGAACTTCTTTGGAAATCAAAAACGCCAGCTAGAGTGTGTTTCTTCATGTGGCTAATGTTGAGAGGCCGTTGCTTAACTGCGGACAATCTAGCGAAGCGTAACTGGCCTCATCAGGACACATGCGCGCTCTGTCAAACTGAGGAGGAAGATTGCTCCCATCTATTCATGTCTTGTGACTTCACGGTCCAGGTGTGGCAACGGATGAGATCCTGGTTCGGGGTGAATATTTCAATTCCATCAGAGTCTGATGGGGTGTTAGCAGACTGGTGGCTGTTGGAGCACCGGCGTTTTCGGAAGCAAAACAGGGGAAATTTCGACGCGGTGTTCCAGCTGATTTGTTGGGCGATATGGAAGGAACGCAACGCCCGAATTTTTCGCAATTTGGCATGGACGGTGCAGCAGCTAGCAGAAGATATAAATGAGGAGATTGGAGTGTGGTTTGCAGCCAGGATTTTCTCCCATGTAACTGAGTAATCGCCGCAGCTGCTGAAGTTTTTCGGTTTTTATACAGTTTTCTGTTTTCGGTTTGTACAGTGCCCTTTCTTGCCGGCTTGCACGGTACAGATTACTGGGCTTAACCTTCTCGACACCGTTGTGTCGTTTTGTAATTTTTCCCCTTCATTAACCTTAAAAAATCGGCTGGCGTTCTTCGCCGCCCGGCAAAAAAAAAAAGCTATTGCAGGCAATTGTGCTGGCTGCTGCCTGCCGATGATATGTTTCGAGCTCTGCAAACAGCGCCCGATCGATGCAGATTCACAAAGGAAACTCGGCTGTAAATGATCTCTCTTCGGACAGTCTTTTGGGAAGATTGAACCGAAAGAATCCTGCATGGCAGGATCATATTCAGTCGCTTATTAAGTAATTTTGGCGCTGAAGGACCAAAGTAATCAATCGGGCTGAATGCATACTGAAGAGGAATTATTATTGAAGATACTAGGTGTAACACATAATATATCTAAATCAATTGTTTGAATACTCAGTTTTATGTTTATGCTTCTACTGATACTCTCTAGGGGAAAGAAATTACATATGAACTTAGTTTTACGTTTCTGCATATATAATACTCAGTTGGTAACGGCAATTTTCTTGTTGATTGCAGCCCCAATTGCTTGCTGCAACCAAGTTTATAGCACACTTGGTTAACCAGGCTGTTGCACACGAGCTCGTCGCACTGGAGCTTCTTACCGTACTACATGAGAACCCAACTGACGACAGTGTTGAGGTGAATAATCTTGTTTCATGTGTACTTTTAAATTGACCATAAACTTCATTTGTGCCATATCTGGATTATGGATATGTTTCTCATCTGTCAGGTAGCAGTGGGGTTTGTTAAAGAATGTGGACAGGATGCTGCAGGAGTTGTCTCCACAAGGGCTTCATGGTAAGTTATTTAGATTAACTGTTTGTAGGATGAAATAACAATAGCTAAGCCTATCAGAGAAGGAGAGGAATGGTGGGAATACCAAAATCCAAAACTTTTAGCGAAAATAAAAGTTACTCTCAAATTTGATGGAGATCCGGTCTAACTGCACCTTTGTCGCCGGTCTAACAGGTGTTGTCTGACCGGTCTGACCACCGCTCTTTATCTCTTGCCTGCTCATCGACGTCGGTCTGACCGGATGTCGCTAGTTGGACCGTCCACCGGTTAGACCACACAATAAACTCCAGACAAATCGTCGGGATCTAGAAAAATATGTATCGATGAAACTCTTAAAAGTAGATCAACTTTATTGCATCAACAATTTACAAAATGCATGTAAAGCACCCCTTTCTCAACTCACGAACTAGAATTGAAGCCTAAAAGCAAATCTTAACTTTTCTCTCCCAAAAAGTCGATATCTTCTAGCCTCAACCCCCTTCTATTTATACCTATAACGTGGCTGCCTCTAGTCATGAATCCAACAAGAACTAGGGCTCCTAATAAAATAAGAAACCCCACAAACCAGTGAAACAACATCCCCATACAACCCTTTACTCCAAACTTTTCAAACTTGGCCTCCAATCCAAATTTGACTCATCTTTTCATACACACACAACATCACATGTATGCCATGTGGAAACCTTCACCTCCACGTGCAGTGCTCTCTAGCCTGAGCATCCTGCACAATATCCTTGACTATCTAGACCTCAACTTCTCCTAAGCCTAATCCCGATCCATCACCGGTTATACTCCCATGGCCTAAAGCAACACCGGCATATGAACAACAAAGAAACTTCATATCCGAGTACAAGTTCGCACTAATTTGACTCACATCAGCACAAAATAGTATCACATATGAATAGAAACTATCTAGAAGTCATAAACATAAGCAATGTAAAAATTCCATGAAAACGACCCGCAACCGACTCCAACTCAAAGTCTGCCTGGTCAGACCGTCGGCCCACCTGGTCAGACCACATCAACAACTCTGGTCTGACCAGCACTCACTACTCGGTCGACTGGTCTACGCCCGACCACGATGTTCACCGTCCGAAAATACTATGCACCGTATTTTCATAAACACTCACCTCTGATAATTTGTTCATCACCAAGAATAATCATCACATGATTCTACATTGTTCAATGCTTAGTTTGAGTGCATGACATGGTTCTTATCATCTGTGGGACATTGGATGTGTGAACTTGTCCAACCAGCGGCATCCAAGCGGTTAGATCGATGACGATGAGCAGGTAGTAGATAAGGAGCGGTGGTCAGACCGACCAGACAACACCGGTTAGACCGGCGACAAAGGTGCAGTCAAATCGGATCTCTATCGAATTTGACACACCAATATGGAAAAAAACATAATTGAGGAAAAAGTCACCTTGTCATTCCTCTGATGCACCCTCTTGAGCTGGAGCGCGACACAAACCAGAAGCAGGTGGCCGATCGATCTGAGGAAACCTGGTGTTCACGACCGCGCGAACACGCACTACTACAGAAAGCATTTTTGCATATGGTCCAAACATATTTTTTCATGCGGTCGGACCGCCCGTCTGCACGAGAAGGTCTGTGAAAATAGCGAATTTTTTCCATGGGGGTGGCACACCCACACACGAAAATCTAATTTTCGCATGCGGGTGCTTACATCGTCCGCACGCAAAAAGAAAAAAATCCAAAAATCTCAAAACCCTAACCCAACAAGTCGTCCGTCGTCGCTTGGAGCCACCGCCAATCGTCCTCATTATCGCTCGAAGCCACCGCCACCGTACTCGTTGTCCTCGTCATGGGGGATGGAGGGACGACGGGATCCGCGCGGGAGAGAAAGAGGGCGCCGGGTCCACCCGTCGCCGTCGCTACTTGTCGTCATTGTCGTCGTCGCCGCAAGAGGGAGAGCTAGATCTGCCACCATCGTGCCTCCCCAACGCCGGACCCACCGCTGCCGCATTCCCCACAACTAGATCCATCGTTGTCGTGCCTCCCCACCGTAGGATTCGTCGTCACTGTGTTCCCCACCACCGGATCCGTTGCCGTCGTGCCTCCCACCGCTGGATCCGCCATCGCAAGGCCTCCCCACCACCGCCGTTGTGCCTCCCACCCACCACCTCGGATCAGCCTCCCCTAGTACCGCCGTTGCCAGATCAGCTCCTCTCGAGGCCAGTGGGCGCTGGATCCACGAGGAAGGCGAAGAGGCCCACTTGGTCGCTGTCGGAGGGGAGGGGGAAAGGCAACGGGAGAGTGCCACCGCCTTCACCGACCTCCGCCACTGCCACCGGCTGAGAGAGAGAGGCTGAGAAAGAGGGAGAATGGAGAGAGAGGACAGGAATGGGAAGCTGGATAGGATAAGGATGAGGGAGTGGTCGGGTAGATTTTTTAATGTGGAAGGAGGCCGGCTGGACTTTTTGCAAGTGGGCCTCTTAACAGGCCTGCACGTGGGTTCATTTTCACATGTGGGCCAATTAAGAGGCCTGCCTGTAAAAATATATTTTTGTATGCGTGTATTTTAAGGAACCGTATGCGAAAATGCAGGCCGATTTTTGCAGGTGCGACCAGTTGCGATCTGTCTTCAACCTACAATGGCTCTCATCTAGAAAAATTAATTATGTAATAGTGACATCCGTGAACCATGGAGAGGCCACCTGCGACCTAACGCAACACTAGGTTCTCGGTGAGCAACTCCAGTGCCACGCTCCTGATGTTGGTGGGGCTCACCTTGTTCACCAGGCCAATGATGCTCTTCTTCAGGGCGTCCTAGCTGAGGCGTTGGTACTCGGTGCTCGCCCTATCATTAAACTCCCTTGTCGCCATGCGGAAGGGTGGGACGTAGATCCCTCCAGTGTCGATCCGCCCACCGAGGGTCGTCATCATCTCTGCAGAAGTGGTAGTGGCGGCGAGGGTCGTGTTTCGGTGTTTGTGCGAGGGTTAGTTGGGGAGAAGGGGAAGAGACCTTTTTCTCGATTGAAATCAAACCAAACTGTCTCCGACTGGTCGAGGCAGGCTTCGAGGAGGATTTGCGGCGTCAGCGGCGACCGGGGAGGTGGACAACAATTGTGCGGCAAAAGCTTTTGAGTCGACACATACACTAGTAGGACGACGATTTGTGGGACCAGAGTCAAAAGAGTCACGTAAAATTTAAGAGAGGTCAGAAACTCACCATATGAGATTCTGTTTGGTTGGTTGAGTTCTAAACTGAATTGACGACTAGTAGAGGTAATTTTCATTATGTTTTTTTTAGAAAACACGGTCTAAAAGCATACGTTCACAACATGCGCACACTCATCGTTGTCAACATACACATGCATATCATATCTTGAAAGAGTAAGCAATCATATATTTCGCTCGTATTTGGTTAGAGAAGTATGTACATTAGGGATTTTTCATACACACACATGTAAATATGCAAAGAAGTGAAGAGAAGGCGAGAAAATATTAGAGCAACTCATTATATCTACATTGTTGCATATTGCATTAAATAAGACAGTCTATCGTATATCTAAGCTTTGTGTTGTGTTTTATTTTTTGGAAATGGAAAGTAGTGTAAATCTCGTTAGGTGGATGCAATATAGTGCATAAACTTGATAAAAATGTTCGCTTTGATGTACAAACTTGTCTGGTGCGTGCAAACAAAGGCCAAAAGGATACGAATGGCCTGTCTCACGAATTGAAGTGTTGATTAGGACACTATGTGAACAAGTAGCTGAGAAGAATGTCACGCAGACATGTAAATGTTCAATAAAAGGTAGGTTAAAGCATGATGATTGCACAAAGAAAGACATAAAAAACCGAGGAATACGATGTAAGGGTGGAAAAAAGAAGGGTAGAGTATAAATCAAGTTTACAAATATAGCATTTCTCATACCCATGTACACGTCACGCCTTAATCAACATGCAGCTTTATAAAATTAGCCCTATCGTGTCATTTTGGCCTTGGTTCGCACGCATCACACAACTTTTTGCCCACAACGAGCGTTTATGTACTAAATTGCAACCACCTGATAAACTTATGTACCACAAATACAATTTACTCTAGAAATTTGAGTATGTACTAGATCCTGCATTTGCACCAACTAAAAACACCGGACCCATATTTCTAGACACTAGGGTTTAACACTTTCCCGTATTGCATGTTTATGGTGGTGTTGTTAGGTCATGACTAAGAGAAAGATGATTCAACCATTGGGTAACAATTTCCTAAAATATTATTAGCGTGAAGTAGGGATAAAAATAGATCAAATATGATCAGAAACTTGCTCTATCATATTCATTTTCATATTTTTTTTTGAATCCGAATTGAAGACCTGGATACGAAAATGGAATCAAATATTGTCGAATACAGATATAGAGCGAATACGAATTGTTAAACGAATATGATGACGAATATTAATCGGCACATAAAAACCTCTCAAACTAAGCTTCACAAATCAACAAAGAAATAAAACTTGATATTTTTCTAATACAACATATCAGCATTCCCAAATCTTAGCGATTAATAACACACATTGACATAGTCACACACATTAGGTCATTAGCACATAACAGTCACAGTACATAGTTTAGATGCAACTTGGACAGTTCAGTATAGACATAGTTTAGATGTAACATGGACTGATGGACATAGTTCATTACAGATAGTTTAGAGCAACTTGGACATAGTTCATTGCATACATAGTTTAGATGCAACTTGCAAGTTAAATTAACAAACATTTCATTCAAACACCCATTGGCACTATGTCGTCGTCATCCTCAACATAGTAAAAAAAATTGATTAGTTATTAGTGGAAGTATAAAAAACAACGAAAGAATTGTATAATTTAGTACTAGAAGCACAAACCATGGTCAGCAAGATAGCAAAAATCGCTCAAGGTTCTCCATGTCAAGCTCATTAATGATAGAACCAACCACATTTACACCAAAGTGTTCACATTCACATATATTCTTAGAAGTACAGAACAAGAGTCACTTAAAGCAATAAAAATGGTGTACATACAGCTCAACATTACCTTTTCTCGATGTTGCGGTCCAATCTTTTGTGCAAATCAAAACTTGCAAGATTTCAGGATCTAGACAATTGCGGAACGGATCAAAAAATGCATCTAGCCCCTTAAGTGGGTTTTGGTAGTTAATGACCAAATGGTTACGGGACTAACGCGTTTAATTGAGATAAGTGCATGTGATTAGTCTCAAAGTGCTTAGGTTTGTGAAATGTGCTCAAAGGAAACCCCCCAACAATAACTGCAAAGTGGCGAGAAGATTTAACGCTGTATTTAAATTTATTTTCCTTTAATCTTAAGTTTTAGAAAAATTGCACTATCATGAGAGGTTTCAAGTTACTACTTGAGATGATCTAAGTGCTTAAAGCCAAAATCTTAAGGAGTGAGACCTTTATAGCCTTTTTTAGATATTTTTCCTTTTCACGATAGAGAGTCCTGAGCGAAAGTTCCGAGGTTCTTGACCGGAACTTCCGGACACCTTTGCCAGCTCAATTCCTAAGTGTTGACCGAAAGTTCCGAGGGTCCCAGACCAGAACTTTCGGACACCTCTGCAGTTCAAATATGAGTAACAGCTAAGTGTCGACAACACTAACCTACAAATTCTGGCTTATCCTTGCTTTTGCTAGGTTCATTTGTAACCCCCCTTCATCTGTAAGCTTCCTTTCCCTCTTTAATATAATCACTTTTTGTCGTGACTGTGGGGATCTCACCCATAGTGTTTTTGGTCAAAAAAATATCCCGCACCCTCTCCAGTTCACTTTTGGCAATTCAATTTTCGTTTTTATGTCCCCTAGCCTCTCCCATGTTATTATAGATCACTCCATCTCAATTCTTGAGCCTAGGAAGCTAATTTGTGAGAGAATTGAGTGATTTGAGGGGTTTTGTGAGATCGAGAGAGCTAGGATGACTTGAACACTTGGTGATTCTTGAAGGGTTGTGCTTTGATGCTTATTACTCTTGGAGAGTGATCTCCTAGATGGTTAGGCATCTCCCGCGAGTATCCGGTGATTTGTGGATTGACCCGGAAGGTTTGTGAAGGTTTTCCTCATCTCCGCAAGGAAACGAGGTATGAATAGTGAAAATCTGAGCTGATCCTTCGAAGGTAATCTTGGTAGAGCAATCGTTGTTTGTGGTGCTTGCTAGAGAGTCAAGTTGGGGATCTATGTGGTCACTTGATCTCTAGCGAAGAATCTAGAACCGTTGGGTTGAAAACTGGAGACCTCTTCCTAGGGCTTTGCTTGGTGAGGCAAGGGGTTAATCGAGACCCAGCTCTTCGGAGTTCCTCAACGGAGAGTAGGATTCTTTAAATCTGAACTTCAGGAAAAAATCCTTGTCTCAATTTTTTTTGAGACCAAATCCTTGTCTCAATTTTTTTTGAGACCAAATCCTTGTCTCAATTGTGCATGCTCTTTACTTTCTGTTGAATAATTTTGTATCACGGTTTTCCACTTTGTCACTTGCACATAGGCTAGTCTTGAAAATCTTAGTCTCGAGATCAGAACCTCGAAGTACCAGAACACTGGAAGTTCCAGAGTTCCTTCTCAGAAGTTCTGGTGCTTGTTCGTTTTAACTGTTGTGATTTTCAAGTAACTTTCAGGAACGCCTATTCACCCCCCTAGGCGACATCTGCGGGATTTCAGGATCGACAACACGTCCGCCAGCACTAAATGTTGATTATGAAGCTACAATTGACACTTGAATAGACAATACATCAGGAGCAAGTCGAGAAAGAACAGGAAGCTCATGTTGCTTGAGTGACCACCAATGCAAAATGTTAAGTGTTTTGTCTCTTGTGTCCCATTTCACTAATGGTTGTCCTAGGTACACTTGCAACTCAGTTTTAGTGGATTTTCTAGAGGCAGTGCAGCGACGCAAGTAGTTCACATCTTCATCAAGATCATCATCACTCTCCATATTCTTATCTTCACTGACTAAAGAATCCTTCTGCATATTTGTAGATGATGAATTCTTTGAAGTTGTTGCACTAGACTCATAAGCTTGGAATAGCTTGTTGACAACATCCAAAAAATTTTAATTTGTTCTGGAGAATCTGTCTCACCGTAAATCTTTTCTGCATAATAGTTTATTAGGTTTGTCTTGAACCTTGGATCAAGAAAGCAACCTACAGAAATAGCCATATTGGACTTCTCCCAATATTTATCATACTTGGCTTTCATTTTAAAGCCCATAGCTGCTATAATTGGATCGAAGCTGATGCACCAATCAACTATTACAAACTTAATTTGATATAATTTAGTAAAAAATAGATTTGTTGTTGGATATGTAGTGCCAGAGAAGATCAAAGTAGCATCATAAAAATCTTTTTATACATGTACAAATGATTTACCATAGTCCAATTACCAGCTATTGGGGCACAATGCAGATATTTGCTTCTATGATGAAGAAAAAGCCAATCAAAGCCGGTCTATAGTGAATAGCTTGCTTTAACATGAGATAAGTGGAGTTCCACCTTGTTGGGACATCCAAAGAGATACCATTGCTAGTATCTAAACCATCACATTCTGAGGCACACTTTATCAATTCTTCCCACTGCAATGTGGAGTTCTTCACAATTGAAATTATGTTTTCTTCACAACTGAAATTGTGTTTCTAATATTTGAAATAGCTGGTGCAATTTGCTTCAAACCATCTTGAGAAACAACATTGAAAATATAATTCAAATATCTCACATGAAAAAAGACCCCATCACATATCAAGAGTGATATCTTATTGAGCTTTAGTACTAACCCCTTAGCACTTACATCATTGGCTGATGCATTGTCCAAAGTAAGTGCAAGTAATTTCCTATCAAGGTTCCAGTCCAGTTTACTATCATAAAATTCCTTGCACAAGTTTTTCCCTGAATGACGACCCTCTACATACATAAACTTGACAATTCTCTTTTGCATGCACCAATTAGCATCTATCCAATGCATAGTTATGCACATAGCTAGAACCTTTATTTTGATTTGAGGTCCACATGTCTATGGTTGTACTAAAGCGTCATGAAAGTGTTTTGAAGTACTCATAAAATTTCATCTTTTCCTCTAGAAACATGTTCAGTGTATATTTCCTAACAGTTATGCATCTTCTGATTTGGAAAATTAGGGTGCAAGGAATCCAGAAAGTACTCATGCTCAACAATATTAAAGGGATATTCATGCATAATGATTGCCAAATAAAATTTCTTTAATTTGACAGCCTCATCATGCATAATGAATACAATTGTGCCTCTCTTGGTCTCACGATGGGATTTACAGCTGCACTTCTTACACTTAGCCCAAAATGATACAATCTTTGTTCCATCATTTCCTCTTATATCTTCCTCATACTTGTCAAAGTACTCCCAAACCATTGAGCTGCACTTCTTTTTTGGCTTAGACCCAAATCAACATCAACTCTTGGTGTTGTTGAAATGGCAAGTGCATCAGTCACTTGTGGATTGACAGCAACTTCTTGCGTTGACTGAGTTGGTGTTGGCAATGCTGCTACACTCGACTGCATAAGCTGAAGCTGTTGCTACTTGCATGAGAGGAATTCATAAAATATCTACCACATAACACATATGCACAAAACAAAAACAAATCAGTGGGGAGCTCCAAAAATCAATAGGGGTCATTGAGAGAGTTGGTCAGATAAAGGGTGGAGCTACAAAAATCAACGAACCTGCTTAGGGTAAGACGACAAGGAGAAGACGGCTGTGGGGTAGACAATGAGGAGGCGACGGCGACGATGGCATCATCGTCGATGGGGCGAGACGGCAAGGAGGTAGCAATTGTTGGGCGAGGCGACCGCTGTGGGGCAAGGTGACAAGAAGACAATGGCTGTGGGGTAGACGGCAAGGAGGAGGCGGTGGTGGCGGCGGCGATGGGGAAGACAGCAAGGAGGTAGCAGGTGTTGGGCGAGGCGACGGCTATGACACAAGACAGCAAGGAGGCGACAATGATGGTGATGGGGCACATCGACGGTAGCGGTAGCTAAGGGGCACACCGGTCGTTACTACTCGTACGCATCATGGCTACTATTGGGGTGGGGGTGGAGGGCGCGTGTGGGTGGGGGTGGGGCTGGAGGACGCCGTGTGGAGCACCTAGGGTTAACACCAGTGAATAATACACACACAATGTCATGCCCAGAAATTCACGCCAGAATTTTCGCAGCTAATTTGTGCATTAAATCCTTGTCCAGGCATCAGCCGAGGTACACAAATAGACAATTATTGGTACTACAGAATTCACGTCTTAAAAACAATATAAAAGAATTACTTAAATGCAGCGGAAAAGAAAAATACTGACTTAAGTTAAGCTTGACTCGAGCGAAGCGAAACACCAACACCGCAGCTGACCCTTGACGACCAAAAAGCCTACACTTCTTCGAAGACTTCCTCAACCACAACCACTGGCACTGAAGGGGGAACAATAAGCAAGACTAAGTACAACCACCATACTCAACAAGTCATACCGGAAGAGGAAGTATGATGCATGATAAATATCAAGGAAGGGATATAGGCTCAATTGCATAAATAGCATTCCAGAAACAGTAATAATAGTTGAAAGCAGTAAAACAGTAGTAATAATTAAGCAATATTAAATAAACACTGTCCAACGTTAAACCACGTTGCAACAGGCCCATCCATCCATCTGTACTAGTCAAGTCCCAATAGTTTATTCAAATAAATAAGTGAGACTAATCAAGGTGAATCTGGTCGATCGCCCGTAACGGTGGGCACGACTATTCGAATAGTTTTACTCTGATCAGAGGTGTACAACTGTACCCACAAGACACAATCCCACGACACGTTACCATGTGCCGGTGTACCACCACGATACCCCGCAAAAGAACTGTGTCAGGACCCTTCACATAACCCCCTCTAACCAATCGTACCACACCAAGGTTTCACCCCCACTCCCACCGGGTAATAGGCAGCCCCCTCTCATGCCGCGGTGAATCCAGAAGCTGATCAACCCTTAAAACCGGGGCCGACCCAACTTCATCACGCCCACCCTCACTAGGGTACGTCAGCTAGAGATAGCTACGCTACAGACCCAGCCATTACCCATGCTAGCTTGTAGTATGCACGATAATTCTTCCAAGGTATCACAAGAACCGGTCCTTAATTGTCATGAGCACAGTAACAATAACCAACCATGTGCTCACAATCCACCATTGTCAATATTCAGTATTATTAGAATAGAGTCACAAACTTGACATCATCTGAGAATTAGTCTCTAATGTAATACTTGATTAATGTGATTCCCTTAAGTGAGCTAGCTGAGCTAAGCATGGCTAAGCATGTTCTAAACTAACATCTAGTCATATTGAACCCAAGTTATCAATGGTATAAGGTATACAATTCCTACGGTTGAGTACAGTAGGTATAACAGTCCCATGAAATGACATTCCAAAGCATATGCAGTATTCAAGAGAAATGAGATATTTAAATAAAATGGGTACAATATGATCAATGTAAAGTATGAATTGCCTTGATATGGAGACTGGGGAACCTCGGCGACTATTTTGAGGTAGACGGGATCGCCGGAACTATCGGAATCTACACGACAAACAAAGCACTTCAACAAAACATGCTAAAAGTCCGCTGAAACAACACAAGAAACTATTTTTAATGGATTCTTGATATTTTTATGGATTTAACAAAATTTGAATGGACTAAAATGAAGCTCATATTAAAAGATATGAATTTTAGAAGTTTACTGGTGATTTTTAAACTAAACAGAAAACTAAAAATTAATTATTGCGCAATTAAGTCCCGGGATGATGTCAGCGCGCACGGGTGGCTAGGGCTGACATCAGAATGACGCCATGCGACGTCGGCGGCGCGCGGTCAAGCGACGTTAGCTAGGGCGACATCGGCGTCGCGTCGGCCCTAGGGGCTGGCGTCAGCCACGGCTTGACTCTGACGGCGGCGGCTCGGTCCATGGTGGACCGAGTCCACGGCTGGGGTGGCGGCGGCTTGCTGCCACGCGGCGGCCATCCGAGAGGGCGACGGCGATCGGAAGGCAGGCGCACACACGGCATCGAGCGGCTCGGATGTGCCCGATCCGGGCGATCGGATGGCTGCGGCGTGCTAGGGTAAGGGTTTGGGTTTTCGGGCATGGCGGCGGCCGAGCTTTGGCCGCCGGCCATGGCCGCGCGGCGGCCGGCCGGGCTTTGGTGGCGTGGGAAACGGCGGCGGCGGGCGGCACGAGCACGGGAAACGACACGAGAGAGAAGAGCGTCACGGCTCGGGATGGCACGGGATGATGTGGGACAATGATGCAATGCGGGAAAACAAAAGGAAGAGGGACGGCGGGGCTCACCGGAGACGGGGAAGGAGGCAGCGACCGACGGTGGCGAGCGGTGCTTTTGGGGTTAGATCGAACGGGAAACAAAGGGGAAACACGGCGATGCACGAGGGGGTTTTATAGGGGAAACTTTGAGACCGAATTGCGCACGGGTTGAGCGCGAATCTCTCGCCCACAGTTTCGGACTCGGGTAGAGAGATAAAAGCGGCGGCGGCCGTTGCGGCGCGCAGGAAGGGCAGCGCCGGGTGTGGCGATCCGCGCTCGGGCTCGGCGTGGGCCCGACGTGGTACGGGGTGGCGCGGAGAGGCGGGCGCGGCGGCGGTGGCTTGGGCCGCCGGGCGCGAGGAAGGAGGCCCGACAGGTGGAGCCCACTGTCGGTGGCCCGCGAGCGAGAGGGAGGCCGGGCGGACTTTGCACGGGCGAGCCGGCTCCGCTTGGGCCGAAAGGAGGGGAGCTGGGCCGTCGGCCCGATTAGAATGGGCGGGAAAAGTACGGGGCCGTACGGGTGAATAGGAAACGATTTTTGGGACTTAATTAAATTGCAGATTTGTTATTTAATTGGTGAAAAATATTTCTAGTGCTCGAAAATTCCCGTAAAAATCCTGTTAGTGTATTTTGACATGTAGAATTTAAGAAAAATCCTATCATGCCATTTTCATTTATTATTTGCATTTTAAAATTACTTGTTGGCTCTAGATTAATTCGAAATTCGATTATTTGGGGTAAATTATTTAAACGATTTAGGGGCGAAACTCGGTGTGCGACAAACCTATCCTTAAACGGAATCTCGACCCCGAGATTCGGAGGCACTGGCGAAGAGGTGCGGGTGCGCGGTCTTCAACTCATCTTCTCTTTCCCAAGTAGCTTCTTCTTGAGTGATGTGTCACCGAACTTTGCAAAACCTAATAACCTTGTTTCGAGTCCTTCTCTCACTTGGTCTCGAGAATAAGAGCTGGTTTCTCCACATATTTCAAGTCCTCTTGAATTTCAATCTGATTTGGACTCGCCTACTCTTCTGGTACCCTCAAACATTTCTTTAACTGAGACACATGAAACACGTCATGAATACCAGCCATCTTGGATGGAAGTTCAAGCTAATAGGCTATTTCTCCTCGACGTTCCTGAATTCTGTATGGTCCCGCAAAACGTGGTGCCAACTTGCCCTTAGTTTGAAAACGGTGTACTCCCCGGAGCGGTGTAACACTAAGATACACATAATCCCCTGCTTCAAAGGCGAGATCTCTTCAACAGTTGTCTGCGTAGCTCTTCTTCCAAGACTGTGCAATTCTAAATCTTTCCCAAATTGTTCGGACTTTTGCTTCTACTTCACTTATCACTCTGTGCCAAACAACTGACGCTCCCCAGTCTGATCCCAAAAAAGGGGTGTGTGGCACTTCCGTCCATACAACGCCTCATAGGGTGCCATTTGAATGTTGGCTTGATAACTGTTGTTATAGGAGAATTCTACATAAGGCAAACTCTTGTCCCATGCTTTACCAAACTCAAGTGCACATGCTCTCAACATATCTTTTAGAATTTGGTTCACTCTCTCGGTTTGACCATCTGTTTGCGGATGATAGGCCGTACTGAAGTTCAAACGGGTACCAAGCTCTTCTTGCAACTTCTTCCAGAACTTGGAAGTAAACTGGCTTCCTCGGTCAGACACGATCTTCTTAGGTACTCCATGTAAACACATGATTCTCGCAAGGTATAGCTCTGCTAGCTTCTTTCCCAAGTAGGTAGTATGCACTGGTATGAAGTGAGCCACCTTCGTGAGTCGATCCACGACGACACAAATTGAATCATACCCTGACGATGTGCGGGGTAACCCCGTGATGAAATCCATTCCAATTTCTTTCCATTTCCATTCCAGAATTTGGAGGGGTTGCAACAATCCTGCGGGCCGTTGATGTTTTGCCTTGACTCGCTGACAAACATCACAAAGCGCAATAAATTCAGCTATTTCTCTCCTCATACTGACCCACCAAAACTTCTCTTTGAGATCTTGATACATCTTTGTACTGCCCGGATGAATTTAATATTGGGTTTGGTGAGCTTTCGTAAGGATCAGCTTCTTCAATTCTTTATCTTCTGGCACACACAATCTCTTTCCCATCCAGATTGTCCCTTGCTCGTCTTCTGTAAAGTCGCGATCTTTTCCGACTCTCATGTTCTTCTTGAGTTCAGCCATCTCGGGATCTGATTCCTGAGCAGCCCGAATTTGATCAATGAGAGTGGGTTGAGCTTTCAGAGCGGCCACAAAACCAAAATCCACAACCTATAGATTTAGGCGCTCAAATTCTCGCTGCAACTGATTACACATTCTTTCCACGTTGATTGTGTTGCAGTAACTCTTCCGGCTCAAAGTATCTGCTACCACATTGGCTTTGCCGGGATGGTAATGTATCCGCAAATCATAATCCTTGATCAATTCCAACCATCTTCGTTGACGAAGGTTCAAGTCCGGTTGGGTGAAGATATACTTGAGACTTTTATGATCTGTGTACACTTCACAATGATTGCCGATTAAGTAGTGTCGCTAGATTTTTAAGGCATGGACCACTTTGGCTAACTCCAAATCATGAGTTGGATAGTTGTTCTCATGCGGACACAACTGACGAGAAGCATATGCAACCATTTTGCCTTCTTGCATCAACACACATCCCAGCCCTTGGCGGGATGCATCACAATACACTTGGAAATCTTTTGCTGGATCCGGCAGTATCAAGACTGGCGCAGACACCAACTTCTTCTTAAGCTCTTCAAAACTCTTGTTACATTCTGCTGACCACTTGAATTTCTCATCTTTCTTCAACAATTGAGTCATCGGCTTGGCAATTTTGGAGAAATTCTCAATGAAGTGGCGGTAATAACCCGCAAGTCCAAGAAAACTTTGGATCTGCGTGATTGTCTTTGGCGGAGTCCACTTTGTAACTGACTCTACATTTGACGGATCCACGACTACTCCTTGGGCATTCACAATGTTGCCAAGAAACTGTACTTCCTTTAACTAGAAAGCACACTTCATAAACTTGGCGTAGAGTTGATGATCTCTCAACTTCTTGAGCACTAACCGGAGATGATGCTCATGTTCTTTCTCGATCTTAGAGTAGATCAAAATGTCGTCAATGAACACCACGACAAATTTGTCTAAGAATTCCATAAACACCTTGTTCATCAGATTCATGAAGAAAGCCGGTGCGTTGGTCAATCCAAAAGACATGACCGTCCACTCCTAACCATACGAGTGATGAAAGTGTAAAATCAAAGTGTGTTTGATTCTTCTATGGTGATGCACAATTAGCAAATGTGATTGTTGATTTTGTTATTTAGAGATTATTGGCAAATTGGATTTGGAGATATTTGGTTTTCGGACGTGAACAATACTCTGCTGTTTGCATGGTCCGATCAGACCGGGCTTGTACTGCCGGTCTGACCGGAGGACCTTGAGCGGTCAGACCGGGTGGGCACCGCCGATCAAACCGGTCGACACAGTCCGACTGCAAGTCGATTTTGTTTTGGTTTCGGTTTCGAGTTGTTTCCTTGCATATACATGGAAGTTTCGTGTTTCTATACGTATGAATATTGTTTTATGCTGACAATGAGTCAAGTCGGAGATAGCTTGTGCTCGGATATGGTTTCTTTGTTTAATTATGTGCAGGTAATCTTTACGCCTCGGGAAAGTGTCGCCGGTGATCGAGTTGGAGTCAACTTGGAGATAAGGTGATGTCCAAGATGGAGATCATGCGGGATACTAAAGGATAGAGATTAATGCACGTGATTGGTGAAGTTTCCATATGGCATAGATGGAGATATTGTGTGCGTATGGAATACGAAGTTTCAAATTTGGAAAGTCCAAGATTGCGACGTGTGGAATATGTAAACTTTGTTTCTTGTACGAGAAGGTTTCCTAGTGAATTAGGACTTCTTGTATGGGTAGGATTCGTGGCTTTGGGCTGCGCATCTTGTGTATAAATAGAGAGGAGAGGCGTGGCTTCTCGGTATCAAGTTTTAGAGAGAGTTGAGTTGAGATAAGTTTAGGGTTTCGAGTTTTAGTCAAAATTTTGTGAGGAGTGTTGTTGATTGCACTTTGCAAACACAGAGAGAATCAATAAAGTTTCAATCTACTTTAAGAGTTCTTTGGTTTGTGTTTCTCTCGGGTGCGACGGTCTAATCGGCGGTTAGACCGGCGGCCTCCAACCGGTCAGACCGCTTGGATCCTTGCGGTCAGACCGGCCTTCATCGGCTACGCTCGGCACATCGGCTACATCAGGCGAATCGGCTAAGTTCTGGTGATCGGCTACACGGGCGGTCAGACCGAGCGTATACTACCGGTCAGACCGGCAGCGATCTGGCGGTCAGACCGGGAAACACCTCCGGTCAGACCGCACGCCATCGAGTTGTGAGGGTAAGTCTTATTTCCGCTGAGATTTGGTTTTGGGTATACCAACCATTCACCCTCCTCTGGTTGGCTTAGTTTGGGAGTTCGATCCTATAGAAAGCGGTCTTGGGAATGTCCTCTTCCCGAATTCTCAATTGATGGTATCCCGATCGCAGGTCTATCTTGGACAACACCTTTGCCCCCTTGAGTTGATCAAACAAATCATCAATCCGTAGTAGAGGATACTTGTTCTTGATAGTGACCTCATTGAGTGCGTGATAATCGACACACATTCTCTTGGTCTTGTCTTTCTTCTCTACAAATATCACCGGAGCACTTCAAGGTGACGTGCTCGGGCGGATATAACCTTTCTGCAACTGTTCATCCACTTGCTTCTTTACTTCTGCCAACTCGTTGGCTCCCATTCTATATGGTCTCTTGTGAATTGAGGAGGTCCCGTGTACCAGATCAATCCGGAATTCTATTTCTCTTTCTGGCGACATCTTGGTTAAATCTTCTGGAAAAACTTCAGGGTATTCTCTGACTATGGGGATTTCTAATTTCATAGGGATCTTTGTTGCTACTTCAGACAATTCACCGATAGAAACATCATTCAAACTTGCTACAGTCTTGACTTGCATGGGAGAACGAAAACAATCTCTTCTCCTTTTCCATTGATCAAAGTAATTGTGTGACAAGCACAGTCAATTACTCCCTTATGTCTTGACAACCAATCCATCCCAACAATGACATCTAGGCCTTTGGATTTAAGAAGGATAAGGTTGGCTAGAAATTTGGATCCTTGGATTTCTATTGCCACTGAGGGACAGTACTGAGCTGTGTCCAAATGGTTTCCGGGGTTTGAACCCGCATAGGTATCTTAAGTTCCATCATCGATAACCCATGTGTCCCAACAAATTGCTTGAAATAAATGAATGTGTAGCACCAGAATCAAACAATACTGTAGCAGGAGTGAGATTCACAGGAAACGTACCCAGTATAACTTCGGGAGCGGCCTACGCTTCCTCTGCGGACGCATGATTGACATAGGCCTAGATGAATCTGGGTCCAGCACGCCTTGGCTTCGGACACTTGTCTACAAAGTGCCCAGGGTCACCACAGTTGAAGCAGACTCCTGGCTGCGCACCGGAGTCCTTTCTTGAAGGTGATGGCTTGCACTGCTGCTGGGGTGACGCTGTTGGAGGACGCGGGGCTGAATTGCGTTGCTGCTATGCACTGCAACTGCCACTACTGCCAGCTTGAAAGTTGAAGGGTTACGCGGAAGCTACGATAGCTAATAACGAAAAATTTTCTACCGCGCAAACCAGGAACACCTACAAGTAAGGGTCGATAGATCGTTACCATTTGGAGTAGACTGCAGCGGATTAGCCAATCAGGAGCTATCCGATCCGGAACAATGCTGGCCGATGATAGCCGATTTGCCGACAGCCGATTCCGACAAGCCGACAGCCGATTCCTGGGAACAGCTGATTCACCAATCAGCCTATTCACCGAGTAGCCGATTCGCCAAGTCGTCCGACCGCGCTTGTGCCTCGCTCCGATGCGCCCGACCGCAGCCAATTCCACCACAGCCGATTCGTAGCCGACGAACAACACCGCAACGTAGCAGCGTCTCTATCGGTATCCACACGTCCAGGGACAGAACGCCTAACACCCGTGTGCTAGCACAAGATGCAAGGCTAGGGTTTTGGCTCGAAGGTGGGGAGGGTTTCCGTGAAGATTGATCTCACCGACTTCTGTTGCGCCAAATCAGATTGACTCGGTTCAATTGCATGCCGCAGCTCTCCACCCCTCACCCCTTTATATAGAGTTGTCGGTTGGGCCTAAAGGCCCATCGGGACTCTATTTTGAATCGGATCCTATCCGAATCTCATAGAGTTGGTTGGCCGGACTTCGTAAGTCCATAGGTCTCTATCCGATCGGATCCCTATCCGATCGAGCCGTATCCGAGTCCAACTTGAATGCCTGTTCTTATCCCCTTAAGCGTGCGACCCTGTAGGTTGAGGTATACTCGGTTTCGGCTATAGTCTAACTCAGCCGATCGTCGGCTCGAGTCCCACTCAGCCGACCATCGGCTCGAGTCCAACTCAGCTGATTGTCAACAGCGGCGCCTAGCAGCACATATTGACATCATAGTATACAAGAATATAATATCGGCTTTGAACCTGTAATGTGTACACAAATCCCTTTGCCTCACGATACCAATTAAGCTATAGACAAAATGTGTGTCATCCCTTCAATAGCTTAACCATTCACTCAAACCGTATTGGATTATCTATCAGTTGATTGACTCCTCAATCAAGTCGGCATGGCCATGCACTTCCATAATCCATTACCTTGAGGGGCCCAGAGATATCTCTCCAAAGGAGGGGCAAATTCTATCTTGATCATTCACATCACACTACATGTTTCATAGCAAATCCGAGGACTACTTTTATAACTACCCAGTTAAGGAATAGCATTTGATAGTCCCAAAGTAGGCTACTACACATGTTGGAATCCATGATGATCTCACGTCTAAGGACTTTGTATCAATACTACCTGAGACCAACTAATGACACATTAATTCCTGTAGTGTCTCATGGTGGGTCTATCCAACAACATGTTCTCTAACATGTGTCCATATTCATTGATTTGGTATCTCCATACCATGATCTATGAGACATGATCATTAATCAATAAACATGCTGATCTTAGAATCATATTAGTTCCAATAATATGATATATGATCAGGGATCATTTAGAAATAGATTCATACATATAGAGTCTCATAAATAAGTCACGTACTTATTGATCAATACAAGATGTCTATTTCATGGAACTGAATAACACTTTATTCATTTATACATAAACATTGACGTGATATCCAACATCTTCATGTTGCCTCTAGGGCATATCACTAACAGTCTCCCACTTGCACTAGAGTCAATCATGTAAGTATCTAATACCCATTGCTCTTGTGTGCGCCTCATGTTTCGGCTGAGGGAGAGGTTTTGTCAACGGATCGGCTATGTTGAGATCCGTGTGCACTTTGCATATCTTGACATCACCTCTGTCCACAATCTCGCGGATGAGATGATATCGCCGAAGTATGTGTTTGGACTTCTGATGTGACCTCGGCTCCTTGGCTTGCGCAATGGCTCCCCTATTATCACAATAGAGAGACATTGGACCAGTCGTACTAGTCATCACACCCAGCTCAGAAATAAATTTCTTAATCCAAACAGCCTCCTTTGCAGCTTCCGAAGCAGCAATGTACTCGGCTTCCGTTGTAGAATCAGCAACATTGTCCCGCTTGGAACTCTTCAACCTGACTGCGCCTCCGTTCGGGCAGAACACGAACCCAGATTGCGATCTATAATCATCCTTGTCCGTTTGGAAGCTAGCATCGGTGTAACCACTTACAACGAGCTCTTCTTCACCTCCATAGACTAGAAACATATCCTTAGTTCTTCTCAAGTACTTAAGGATATTCTTTATGGCAGTCCAGTGACCTTCACCTGGATCTGACTGGTATCTGCTTGTAGCACTCAAAGCGTACGAGACATCTGGACATGTACAAAGCATGACATACATGATTGATCCAATTGCTGAAGCATATGGAACCATACCCATCTTATTCCGCTCATCATGTGTCCGAGGACACTGATTCTTGCTAAGATTAATGCCATGTGACATGGGCAAGAAACCTTTCTTGGAATCATGCATGTTGAACCTTTTCAACACCTTATCAATATATGTACTTTGGCTTAATCCAATGAGCCTATTGGATCTATCTCTATAGATCCGTATGCCCAATATGTATGCTGCCTCCCCTAAGTCCTTTATGGAAAAACTATTTTTCAATGAAGACTTAACGGATTCTAGCATAGTTATATCATTTCCAATCAGTAACTTGGCTCAAGTATTCCCCTCCACGATCTGATCGTAGAAACTTGATTGTTTTCCCTAAATGATTTTGTATCATTCTGGAATTCTTTGAACTTTTCAAAGGATTCGGACTTATGTCTCATTAAGTAGATATAACCACCTCTGGCCGTTGAGCTCATTGGTCCACATACATCAGTATGTACGAGTGCCAACAAGTCATTTGCTCTCTCACTGTGTCTCGTGAAAGGTGCCTTTGTCATCGTACCAAGTAAACAAGACTCACATATCTCAAATGATTCAAAATCAAAAAGTGAAGCAATCCATCCTGATGGAGCTTCTCCATGTGTTTCTGATTTATATGGCCTAAGCGACAATGCCAGATAAATGTGGGGTCTGTATCATTTGGGAGTTGCCTCTCTGTATTAATATTATAGATGGGAGATGCTTGAAGATTCAAAACGTATAATCCATTCATCAATGGTGTATGAAAATAGAATATATCTCTGAGATAAACTGAACAACCATTGTCCATTGATCTAAAATCATATTCTTCCGCTTGCAAACATGAAGCAGAAATAACGTTTTGACATAGAGTTGGAACACGATAACAATTATTTAATTCCAAAACTAATCCTGAAGGTAGATGAAGTGGAACATTGCTGACAGCAACTGTAGCAACGCTTGCTCCATTGTCGATGCGCAGGTTCACCTCGCCCCTTCTCAAGCCTCTACTTCTTCTCATTCCCTGCAACGATTTGAAAATATGATCTACTGATCTGGTATCAAATACCCAAGAGTCAGTAGGTGAAGTAGCAAGATTAATGTCTATAACATTAATACCTGAAGTAGAAGTCACACTTTGTTTCCTTTTGAGATCCTCCATGTACTTCTTGCAGTTCCTTTTTCAGTGAACTGTCTCCTTGCAATATAAGCAAACGGCATCGATGCCGCCGACCCTTCTTGCCCTTCTTTGCATTGGAGGCACTCGCGATCTCATCGGGAGTTAGTTTCCTCTTGGTGCAAAGTTTCTTGACAGGTGGTTTAAGCTTAGCCTTCTTCATCATCATCACATGATGACTATTTTTCTGGATACTCTCCTCAGCCGTCTTTAACATCCCATGCAATTTGGCCAAGGTCTTATCTATACTATTCATGTGATAATTCAATATGAATGGCTCGAAACTCGGAGGGAGCGACTGGAGAATCACATCAGTAGCCAACTCCTGGCTAAGGGGAAAACCTAGTTTTTCCAGACTCTCAATGTAGCCAATCATTTTATCACATGCAGACTGACGGGACTCCCCTCAACAAGCCTTGACGCAAACCGGCACTTTTAGGTGTTGAACCTCTTGGCCTTTGCTTGGTTCTCAAACATGCCACGCAGTCCCTGAATAATAGTATGAGCATCGTTGCTCTCATATTGCTTCTGAAGCTCAGAGGACATTGTAGCTAGCATGAGACAGCTTATGTCTAGAGAATCATTAGTGTGCTTCTCATAAGCCCTCCGTGCAGTAGCAGTAGCATTACTAGGCAAATCATCAGGATAGGGTACTTCAAGAACGTACTCCTTGCGCTCTTGCTTGAGAACAATTCTCAAGTTGCGATACCAATTCATAAAGTTTGTTCCATTTAATTTTTCCTTCTCGAGAATAGATCACAAATTAAAGGTACTGGGTGTGGTATTAGCTGTCATTATTCTACAACAGAAAAAGCAAAGTTTAGCACAATGTTTATGCTATGTCTATTGTTAAACAATTTAACAAAAGACTCCCATTACGTATTTTACACCTTCCCTCTAGGTTACGTATTGGGTTAAGATCCACATGTTAATTAATTTCTAGTGAGCTTTGGCATCACGGCTAGAAGATTAATAACATCGGCAAGCAACTCCTTGCTAATCACATCTCTATGTGACTCTTGGTGTTGGTGTGGCATCTCCATGCCCCGGCGCCAACCTATGCCCCAAGGCCCAAAACTGTTTTGATAGCCTTGTTAAGTAAATCAAATGCTCCTGTTGTATATGTCCAACATATACCCCCTCGTGTTATGATAGAGAATGGCACTCTGCTTTGGCAGACCCACCATGGACGAGCATAACGGTGACGGGTGCAACATTTGGAAGGGCATCATTACTACTTAATTTTGCGAGGGATGCTATCCTATCAAACAAACATATCACATATATGAAAGTAGGTAGAATAGCATATAATGAAATAGTATGGCCCCCTTCACATGGTGATCTCCATCTCCATGCCGGTGTAGAGGATCTCCATCTTCATCACCGTTCTTCCGAGTGCCGAATGCTTGATTTCTTCAAACTAAGCTACTACTATAGAAGCTCTAATTGAAGATTACATCGACTCGTAGGTCGTGAAAGAATATTACAAGCATTGCATGTATGAAAGAATATTACAGGGATTGCACATATGAAAGAATATTACACGCATCACATGCATCTCATACATACAATAGGGCCATACCTTCTCAAAGCATTCTCTGCAAAAACAAGTTAGGCGTAGAATGTTTTCTACCTATCGCAGAGATACGGTATCGAGACAACCTATAACGGGGGACCCACACGGCGGTTCCAGTCTATGAAATCGCTTACAGAAACCATATCGGCGTAATCACATTATGCCGTCCTGATACACTATCAAGGAAGATGGTTTGCGTAGGCGCGAGGCGACAAACAAGATTGGACTACGAGATAGCTTCGGTATAATCACATTATACTGTTCCGATACACTATCAAGGAACGCTATCCCGAAACCGACTCAAACCGAGTTCTATGGATATTGCTTCGACGTAATCACATTACGTCGTTCCGATACACTATCAAGGAACGCAATTACCATCTATTCTCCTCAACATATCCCGTAAAACCGATTGATCTAATCAACCCGTGTGCAAAACTTGTTCCAGATCCAATCTAAAACCCGAACTAAGTAAGATTAGCTCTGATACCATAGAAGGGTTACATGGAAGCTACGATAGCTAATAACGAAAAATTTTCTACCGCGCAAACCAGGAACACTTGCAAGTAAGGGTCGATAGATCGTTATCGATTAGAGTAGAGTGCAGCGGATTAGCCAATAAGGAGCTATCCGATCCGGAACAGTGTTGGCCGATGATAGCCGATTTGCCGACAGCCGATTCCCGCAAGCCGACAACCGATTCCTGGGAACAGCTGATTCACCAATCAGCCGATCCACCGAGTAGCCGATTCGCCGAGTCGTCCGACCGCGCTTGCGCGCCTCGCTCCGATGCGCCCGACGACAACCGATTCCACCACAGCCGATTCGTAGCTGACGAACAGCACAGCAACGTAGCAGCGCCTCTACCGGTATCCACACATCCGGGGACAGAACGGCTAACACCCGTGTGCTAGCACAAGATGCAAGGCTAGGGTTTTGGCTCGAAGGTGGGGAGGGTTTCCGTGGAGATTGATCTCGCCGACTTCTGTTGCGCCAAATCAGATTGATTTAGTTCAATTGCATGCCGCAGCTCTCCACCCCTCACCCATTTATATTGAGTTTCCAGTTGGGCCTAGAGGCCCATCGGGACTCTATTTTGAATCGGATCCTATCCGAATCTCATAGAGTTGGTCGGCCGGACTTCATAAGCCTATAGGACTCTATCCGATCGGATCCCTATCCGATCGAGCCGTATCCGAGTCCAACTCGAATGCCTGTTCTTATCCCCTTAAGCGTGCGACCCTGTAGGTTCAGGTATACTCGGTTTCGGCTATAGTCCAACTCAGCCGATCGTCAGCTCGAGTCCCACTCAGCCAACCGTCGGCTCGAGTCCAACTCAGCCGATTGTCAACAGCGGCGCCTAGCAGCACATATTGACACCATAGTATACAAGAATATAATATCGAATCTGAACCTGTAATGTGTACACAAATTCCTTTGCCTCACGACACCAATTAAGCTATAGGCAAGATGTGTGTCATCCCTACAATAGCTTAACCATTCACTCGAACCGTATTGGATTATCTGTTAGTTGATTGACTCCTCAATCAACTCGGCATGGCCATGCACTTTCATAATCCATTACCTCAAGGGGCCTAGAGATATCTCTCCAAAGGAGGGGCAAATTCCATCTTGATCATTCACATCCCACTACATGTTTCATAGCAAACCTGAAGACTACTTTTATAACTACCCAGTTACGGAATAGCATTTGATAGTCCCAAAGTAGGCTACTACACATGTTGGAATCCATGATGATCTCAGGTCTAAGGACTTTGTACCAACACTACCTGAGACCAACTAATGGCACATTAATTCCTGTAGTGTCTCATGGTGGGTCTATCTAACAATATGTTCTCTAACATGTGTCCATATTCATTGATTTGGTATCTTCATACCATGATCTATGAGACATGATCATCAATCAATAAACATGCTGATCTTAGAATCATATTAGTTCCAATAATATGATATATGATCAGGGATCATTTAGAAATAGATTCATACATATAGAGTCTCATAAATAAGTCACATACTTATTGATCAATACAAGATGTCTATTTTATGGAACTGAATAACACTTTATTCATTTATACATAAAGATTGACCATGATATCCAACATCTTCATGTTGGCTCTAGGGCATATCACTAACAAAAGTTCCCTGGGTGATAAGGCTGATGCTGACGAACAATCATGGTGGTAGGTCCACCCTGACTTCCGGACATGAAACGTGATCTCTGCTGATTTCCCTGCTACTGAGGAGGTCTGAAATGTACTGCCTTTCTTTTCTTGATCATCTTGTTGCGCTGGTCTTCCTACCGAATGGCCTTGTCAACCAGCTTCTCAAAGTTAGCATACTCCCCTGAAATCAGCTTGTCAGTAAGTTCATCATCAAAATCAGCCAAGAACTTTTCTTGTCTCTCTGCATCGGTGCGCATGTCCTCTAGGGTGTAACGTGCAAGACGATTGAACTCATGCAGGTACTCAGTAACTGACCTGCTCAAGAGAACAAAACTCATGCTTCTTCTGCGCAACTATTCCCGCAGGAATATGTGTTGTTCTGAAACTGCGACAAAATTCTTCCCATGTTACTGCTGCTCCGGCTGGGTGAGTAACTAAGTAGTTGTCCCACCAAGCAGAAGCGGGGCCTTGCAACTGATGAGTAGCAAAAGAGACTTTCTCCTGGTCCGTGGACTGTAGTAAATCTAGCTTCTTCTCAAAAGCATGAAGCCAGTCATTGGCCTCCATAGGACTGGTGGTGTTGGAGAAGGTCAGCGGTCGGACGCGAAGAAACTCTGGCAACTTAGACTGAGGTGGTGGAGGAGCAAACTGGTTATTTTGCTGTTGTTGCTTCTGCTGTTGCATCTATTGCAACATCTGCCGTTGCATCTGCTGGTGTTGTTGTTGCATCTGCTGCATCATCGCAGCCATCATCTGTGTCTGCGAAGCAAGCACCTGAGCAATAGTGGGATTCTGAGGTGGCGGCGGAGGAGCATTGCCGTTGACATCATGATTGTCGTTGTTGTCGCCTGACTGCCCATTGTTGCTGTTTGCTCCGCTGGTCCTGGTGTTCACCATCTGGAGAATACGACCGAACAAAAGAGAGAAAAGAAGAAAAATAGACTGACTTAGAAACTAAACTATATTATTGGAATTCAAATGCATTGTTCTGATCTTGATTAAAACAAAGAAAAGCACAAAACATCCTTAATTGGTCAGCCATACCATACTCAATATAGACTGCCAGCTAACCCACACACAGCAAACCTAACACACAGCAACTACCAAGCGAACAAACTAAGCAAATCGGTAAAACTAGGAATGGCGACTAGAACGATCCGCGAGTCGTGGAGTTGAAACTGCTTCCTTCAGAGGATCCCCATTCTTCAGAACGGCTCCTGGAGTCCTTCGTCTTCATCTCGGACTTTGACTCTTTTGAATCGGTGGCTGTAGCCCATCCAATCTTGCCTCTTTCCTCAGAAGAACTCCAAGTCTCTTCTGAATCCATGTATTCAGTTGAATCCTCAGATCTTGAATCACTGGAGATGGAGATCCAACCGTTGTTGCCACCTTCACCCTGGTATGTCGAAGCCGGGGCAAAAGCGAGAGCAGAACCCGCAGCAGGAAGAACTGGGGCAGGTGCTGGAACTGGAACTGGTGGAGCGGAGGAGCTGGAGGAGGCGTAGGAGGAGTCGGTGGAGGAATTTGGGGCGCCAGCTGGATACGGACAGGTGCAGTCATGGTCTTTCGAGGCGTAGTGCGAATCCTGACACCACCTGGTGCTGGGAGTCCTTTCAACTCAGCGACTTCCTTCTTGAGACGGACCACTTCGTCTTGCAGACTCACGATCCTCAGCATCTTCCTGTTGTTCAGCTCCTTGGCTGCCTTGTGCAAGTCAAAGTGCATCTTGTCCAATCCCCTGATCACTGTGCACATGCGGCCGAAAGTAGAGTCGTTCTCATCTACAGTAGACTTGAAAGCACTGACGTCGGAGGAACTGCCACGACAGGGATGGTAGCGATAAGCGGAGCTGCGAAGGTCACCATCATGCAACTCCCTCATCCTGGCCATCATCAGATAGGTGGCTTCTTGATAGGCATGGTCCGATGTGCCTTCTGAAGTTGTGACTTCCATATTGGGAAGACAAGTCCCCACAAAGCCGTGAACCTCCGGATGGACACGGTGAGGCAACTCACCACTAAGAGGTGCTACTGTAGTGTACTCCGGCGCTCCAGGATACCCAACTGCCAGGGCCATGCATGCCAGCTCTGTGACGAAGCCCACCATACCTTTTCCACAGTGCGTAGCTGGGGAACCTGCCATCTATAGAAACAAAGGAGTGGGAATCAAAGCATGCTCAAAACCAAAAGACCAAAAACCCATTTTCACAAATTCTAAAACCTTAGACTGACTTCACTTTTGAAAACACCCCTTTTTTTCAAACTCATGCAAATGAAAAGATTAGAGGACTCTTAGGGTTTCCAGTTGGCTTGTCCTACAGTCAAAGGCCGGCTCTGATACCAACTTGTCACGCCCAGAAATTCACGCCAGAATTTCCGCAGCTAATTTGTGCATTAAATCCTCGTCCAGGCATCAGCCGAGGTACACAAATCAACAATTATTGATATTACAGAATCCACATCTTAAAAACAATATAAACGAACTATATAAATGCAAAGGAAAAGAAAAGGGCTGACTTAAGCTAAGCTTGACTCGAGCGAAGCGAAACACCAACACCACAGCTGACCCTTGACGGCGAACAAGCCTACACTTCTTCAGAGACTTCCTCAACCACAACCTCTGGCACTGAAGGGGGAAAAATAAGCAAGATTGAATACAACCACCGTACTCAACAAGTCATATCGGAAGAGGAGGTATGATGCAGGATAAATATCAAGGAAGGGATATAGGCTCAATTGCATAAATAGCATTCCAGAAACAGTAATAATAGTTGAAAACAGTAAAACAGTAGTAATAATTAAGCAATATTAAATAAACAGTGCCCAACGTTAAACCACGTTGCAACAGGCCCATCCATCCATCTGTACTAGTCAAGTCCCAATAGTTTATTCAAATAAATAAGTGAGACTAATCAAGGTGAATCTGGTCGATCGCCCGTAACCGTGGGCACGGCTATTCGAATAGTTTTACTCTAATCAGAGGTGTACAACTGTACCCACAAGACACAATCCCACGACACGTTACCGTGTGCCAGTGTACCACCACGATACCCCGGAAAGGAACTGTGAGAGGACCCTTCACATAACCCCCTCTAACCAATTGTACCACACCAAGGTTTCGCCCCCACTCCCACCGGGTAATGGGCAGCCCCCTCTCATGCCACCGTGAATCCGAAAGCCGATCAACCCTTAAAACCGGGGCCGACCCAACTCCATCACGCCCACCCTCACTAGGGTACGTCAGCTAGAGACAGCTACGCTACAGACCCAGCCATTACCCATGCTGGCTTGTAGTATGCACGATAATTCTTCCAGGGTTTCCCAAGAACCGGTCCTTAATTGTCATTAGCACGCTAACCAATAACCAACCATGTGCTCACAATCCATCATTGTCAATATTCAGTATTATTACAATAGAGTCACAAACTTGACATCATCTGAGAATTAGTCTCTAATGTAATACTCGATTAATGTGATTCCCTTAAGTGAGCTAGCTGAGCTAAGCATGGCTAAGCATGTTCTAAACTAACATCTAGTCATATTTAACCCAAGTTATCAATGGTATAAGGTATACAATTCCTATGGTTGAGTACATTAGGTATAACAGTCCCATGAAATGACATTCTAAAGCATATGCAGTATTCAAGAGAAATGAGATATTTAAATAAAATGGATACAATATGATCAATGTAAAGTATGACTTGCCTTGCTCTGGAGACTGGGGAACTTCAGCAACTATTTCGAGGTAGACGGGATCGCCAGAACTATCGGAATCTACACGACAAACAAAGCACTTCAACAAAACATGCTAAAAGTCTACTGAAACAGCACAAGAAATTATTTTAATTGGAATCTTGACATTTTCTGGATTTAACTAAATTTGAATGTACAAAAACAGAGCTTGAATTAAGAGGATATGAATTTTAGAAGTTTACTTGCGATTTTTAAACTAAACAGAAAACTAAAAATTAACTATTGCGCAATTAAGTCCGGATGACGCCCGCGCATGGTGGCTAGGGGTCGACATCGCATGATGCCATGCCGACATCAGCGGCGGCGGCGCGGTCAAAGCTGACGGGAGCCGACGCGCGGCCGGCGTCGCCCTAGGGCTGACATCGCGCGGCCGCCGCAAGCGGCGTCCGGCTCTGGTCCATGGTGGACCGAGTCCACGGCTGGGGCAGCGGTGGCTTGCTGCCATGCGGCGACCATCAGAGAGGGCGGCGGCGATCGGAAGGCAGCGCGTGCGCGTGCGGGATCGGGTGGCGAGGAGGCGGAGCGGGCGATCGGACGGCTACGCGCGCTAGGGTTAGGGCTTGGGTTTTCGGGTGCGGCGGTGGCCGAGCATTGGCCGCCGGCCATGGCTGCGTGGCGGCCGTCCGGGCTTTGGCGACGCGAGAAACGGCGGCGGCGGGCGACACGGAGCATGGGAAATGGCGCGGAGAAGAGTGCCGCGGCTCGGGATGGCACGGGATGATGCGGGACAACGACGCAATGCGGGAAAACAAAAGGAAGATGGGCGGCGGGGCTCACCGGAGATGGGGAAGGAGGCGGCGACCGACGGCGGCGAGCGGGCGATTTGGGGGTTAGGTCGAACGGGAAACAAAGGGAAACACGGTGGCGCATGAGGGGTTTTATAGGGAAACTTGGAGACCGAATTGCACACGGGTTGAGCGCGAATCTCTCGCCGACGGTTTTGGACTCGGGTAGAGATAAAAGCGGTGGCAGCCATTTTGGGGTGCGGCGGCTTTTGCGGCACGCGGGAAGGGCAGCGCCGGGTGCGGCGACGCGTGCTCGGGCCCGGTGTGGCCCGACGTGGCACAAGGTGGCGCGGAGAGGCGGCGTGGCGGCGCGCATGGTGGCGGCGGCGCTTGGGCCGCCGGGCGCGAGGATGGTGGCCCGACAGGTGGGGCCCACTGTCGGTGGCCCGCGAGCGAGAGGGGAGGCCGGGCGGACTTTGCGCGGGCGAGCCGGCTCGGCTTGGGCCGAAAGAAGGGGAACTGGGCCGTCGACCCGGTTAGGAATGGGCGGGAAAAGTACGGGTGCCATACGGGTGAATAGGAAACGATTTTTGGGACTTAATTAAATTGCAGATTTCATATTTAATTGGTGGAAATTATTTCTAGTGCTCTTGAAATTCCCGTAAAAATCCTGTTAGTGTATTTCGACACGTAGAATTTAAGAAAAATTCTACCATGCCATTTCCATTTATTATTTGCATTTTAAAATTATTTGTTGGCTCTAGATTAATTCCAAAAATTCTGATTATTTTAGGGTAAATTATTTAAATGATTTAGGGGCGAAACTCGGGGTGCAACAAACCTACCCCCTTAAACGGAATCTCGACCCCAAGATTCGGAGGCACTGGCGAAGAGGTGCAGGTGCGCGGCCTTCAACTCATCTTCTCTTTCCCAAGTAGCATGTTCCTCTGAGTGATGACTTCACTGAACTTTGCAAAACCTGATAACCTTGTTTCGAGTCCATCTCTCACTGGTCTCGAGAATACGAGCTGGTTTCTCCACATATGTCAAGTCCTCTTGAATTTCAATCTGATCTGGACTCGCCTGCTCTTCTGGTACCCTCAAACAATTCTTTAACTGAGACACATGAAACACGTCGTGAATACCAGCCATGTTGGATCGAAGTTCAAGCTGATAGGCTACTTCTCCTCGACGTTCTTGAATTCTGTATGGTCCCACAAAACGTGATGCCAACTTGCCCTTAGTTTGAAAATGGTGTACTCAAGCCGCACTCGAGCCGCTAGCTTATCTTGGCCTCTCGCTTTTTTATCCCATGAGGCTTGAGGCCGGTGTCTCGGCCCCCCTCTCTTCCCGCTCCGTCGTTCTTCGGGAGGTTGGGTCGCAGGACTCGCCAGTTGGGTCCCCCCTGCATCGCCCTGTCCGCCCACGCCGCCTTCTTCTCCGGGTGGCCTACCCTCGCCAATCTCCGCTTCTGTGTCCAGGGATGGATTAGTGGCTCCTTCGTCGGTTGCCCCTGCTGTCGCTCCCTCCCCAGAGGACGAGGTGGCCCGAGGTGATGAGACTCTGTTTGATGTGTCGATCCTGGCGCTTGATCTCGTGGGTCGACCGGTGGTGTCCCCTCTTCCGCCCTCGGTCGCGAAGAACGCTGCACTCCGTGCCTTTCTTGCCGACTGTTGCAAGCCTCTTCCTCCTTCCCTGCTTCCTTCCCCGCCATCGTCTGGGCCGATGCCTGCAGCCCCCCCAGTCGTTCTCCCGAAGCGCAGCGGGCGGATTGCGGCTCAGGTGGCACGGGAAGGTCCATGTGATACATGTAGGATCGAACTCCTAAACTAAGCCAACCAGAGGGGGTGAATGCTTGGTACACCCAAAAACCAAATTTTAGCGGGAATAAAACTTAACCTCTGATTTCGATGTTGTGCAGTCTGACCGAGAGTATAGTGCCGATCGGACCGCCTAATCACCTCCGGTCTGACCACCCATGCAGCTCCGGTCTGACCGCCTATGTAGCCGATCTCCAAAAATTAGCCAATTCGCTTGATGTAGCCGATCGCCGTGCAGAGCCGATGAGCGCCGGTCTGACCGCAATGATCCGCGCGGTCTAACCAGTTGGAGGCCGTCGGTCTAACCGCCGATTAGACCGCAGCACCCGATGAAAAAAACACACAAAGATTACTCAAAGTAGATTGAACCTAATTGAATCTCTCTTGTGTTTACAAAGCGCAACCACAGCACTCCTCACAAAATTTCGACTAAAACTCAAAACCCTAAACTTTTCCCAACTCATCTCTCTAAAACTCGATACAAAGAGGCCACGCCTCCCCTCACTATTTATACATGTCTAAGTCTGCGATGCCAAAACATTAAATCTTTGTTGAATTTCGCAACCAAACATGTTACAACAGGAGAAATAGGGTTTCCAAAATCAGCTTTAAAAACTCTCCCATAACGAGAAATGTTCAACACAGAATCACCACAAGAATCAAATATTTTACTTCCAGTTTTCTTGAAATGAACTTCAAAATTTTCATCAACAATTTGTGAAACTGAAAGTAAATTGTACTTTAAATCCTCGACTAAGGCTACCTCTTTCAATTCAAATTTGTCACTTATCTTGACAGATCCGATAGCGAGAATGGCACTTGTAGAAGCATCTCCAAAGATGATCGATTCAGTCTTGGATGCCATCTAGAGGGAGGAGAACCAATTTTTATCTCCGGTCATGTGCCGCGAACATCCGGAGTCAACAATCCACACGTTCTCCTTCCTCGCCACCAACGCCTACGCAAAAGAAGATGTCGAAGCCTCAGTACTGGGGTTAATCAAAAGAAATTTAGGAATCCAGTACTGAGACACATGACCAACAGATCCAATAGACATATATCCACGTGCAAAAACAGTTTTAGAATTTTCAGAAAAATTCCTTCGGGGCCGGTCTGACCGCATGCCATCGCCGGTCTGAACGAGACAGTGTCGTCGGTCTGACCGGGTGCCACGGCCGGTCTGACCGGTTGACCAACTGCTGTCTGACCGGCCTTCCCGAGGGAAAGCCAGATTTTTGCCACTTTGATTTTGCAAAATTAACCTCTCTTTTCTTTTTCTGTTTTCGTGCTAATCTGAAACAAAAACAAACAAGATGACCATCTTTACCACAAAACAAGCAAGAAAACTTTTCCTTAGTGGTTGATGGTTTTGGAATATTAGTTTTAGTTTCTTTTAAATAAACAGAAAGAGATGCATATTTCCAGCAGATTTAAAAATTATTTTCACATCATTAGGTTTTGTCAAAATCTCACCATTTTCAGTCTCAAAACATTTGGGGGATTTTTGGTGAGATAGTCACGAGCATCAAAACCTATTCCTCTATTGTCGTAACACACTTTAGATTGATCCAAAATCATGTTAAGTTGTTTCTTACCATCGAAATTTTTGCAAAGAACTTTTCAAATAAGAAACTTCTTTTTCAAGATTTGCATAATTTTCACAACCAATCATGACATCTTTATTTTTGCGACATTTAGAGCAAGAAACTACCTCATCTTGTTTAACTATGTCTTCCATGTGCTTAACACGAGCTAAAGCATCTTTTAATTTCAATTCATTAGCATCACAAGTTAAACAAGGTTTAGTAGCCAAAACTTGAGAATCATTGGTATATCTAATTTTTGAAATTTCAAGCATTAAAACCTCACAATTTTTGCATTCATCATCATTAGGAATAAGAGATTTTAATCTAGCAATTTCAGCATTCAAAGACTCAATCATAAATTCTTGTTTTTTAAACATCTTTTCATATTTTTATTTTTAGCACTTAAAACAAGAATTGCTTCCTCAAGTGAGCTTACCTCATTGCCTTCATCTTCAGAATCTTCATCTCCACGCGTCATGAGGCAAATGCCAGAGATGTTCTTGCCCTTCTCTTCCTCGCTATCGGAATCTATGTCGCTTAGTGGTTCAAAAGCGGCATAGACTTGGCTCAGCACCTTCTTGATCATCTCCTTTGAGCGATTTCCCTTAGGCTTGTCGTCCTTCGCCTTCTCCCCACTCTTGTCCTCCTTCTTGCTTCTCCCAAGCTTGGGGCAGTTGGAGCGAATGTGATCCAAGGTGCCGCATTCAAAACACTGAGCTGGTCCTCCTCTTTTCCTGAACTTGACTTTGTTCATAGCTCAAGAAAGTTTGTTAGCAGCCAAAGCCAAATCCTCCTTCTCGAATTGCTCGAGTTGCTCATCGTACATGGCATTAATTAAAGCAAGAGCAGAGGAGTTGATGAAGAAGCAACATCGAAGAAGTTGAAGAAGAAGAAACCAAAGCACTTGACTTGGAATCAATTTTCCGAGAAAGAATATTCATCTCATGAGTTTTGAGTTTTGAATAAAGAGAATCCAAAGTCAAAGTAGCCATATTTACAGATTCTTGAATTGAAGTAACTTTCATCTCCCAAATAGACATGTCAAGACCATTCAAAAAGTGACAAGAAATCTCAGATTGTGGATAATTTGTGTCATAAGAACAATCAACAGATCTAAGATTACTCAAAATTTTATTAAACCTACCAAGATAATCATCCAAAGCTTCAACAGGTTTCATCTCAAATTTTATGTATTCCTTTTTGAAAAGATCTTGATGAAGTTCTTTTATATTCGTAGTTCCTTGATGAAAATTTCTCAAAGCAATCCAAATCTCGTTTGCAGTTTGAAGATGCAAAACACGATCAAAATCCGAACGAGAAATTCCATTCAATAAAATATTACGAGCTTTGCAATTGTTATTAAATTCAATTTTCAAAGCCTCAGTATTAATAACCTCAGGGATCTCATAAGGAATAGCAACCTTTTACCACACATCATAGTCTTGAGCCATGATGTAAGATTGCATCTTGCTACACAAATAAGCAAAGTCGGTTCCATCGAAAACATGCGGCATAGTGGAAAATTTATCAGACATGGTAAAAAAAACTTTAGATCGATAAAAATCCAAAGAGAAAAACAAGGCTCTGATACCAGTTGTAGGATCGAACTCCCAAACTAAGCCAACCAGAGGGGGGTGAATGGTTGGTACACCCAAAAACCAAATTTTAGCGGAAATAAAACTTAACCTCTGATTTCGATGTTGCATGGTCTGACCAAGAGTATAGCGTCGGTCTGACCGCCCGTGCAGCTCCGGTATGACCGCTAGTGTAGCCGATCTCCAAAACTTAGCTGATTCGCTTGATGTAGCCGATTGCCGTGCAGAGCCGATGAGTGCCAGTCTGACCGCAATGATCCGCGCGGTCTGACCGGTTGGAGGCCGCCGGTCTAACCGCCGATTAGACTGCCACACCCGATAAAAACACAACACAAAGATTACTCAAAGTAGATTGAACTTTATTGAATCTCTCTTGTGTTTACAAAGTGCAACCACAGCACTCCTCACAAAATTTCGACTAAAACTCGAAACCCTAAACTTTTCTCAACTCAACTCTCTAATAATCGATACAAAGAGGCCACGCCTCCCCTCACTATTTATACACAAGACACGCAGCCAAAAGCCACGAATCCAACTCATATAGGAAGTCCTAATCTCCTAGGAAACCTTCCCATACAAGTACAAACTTAACATAAATCAACCGTCGCAATCTCGGTCTTTCCAATCTTGAAACATCATATTCCATACGCACACAATATCTCCATCGTATGCCATATGAAAACTTTACCAATCACGTGCATCAATCTCTACCCTTCAGCATCCCGCATGATCTCCATCTTGGACATCACCTTATCTCCAAGTTGACTCCAACTCGATCGCCGGCGACACTTCCCCGAGGCGTAAAGATTACCTACACATAATTAAACAAAGAAACCATATCCGAGCACAAGCTATCTCCAACTTGACTCATTGTCAGCATAAACAACCATACATGCGCATAGAAACACGAATCTTCCATAAACAAACAAGGAAACAACCCAAAACCAAAACCGAAACCAAATCGGCCTGCAATCGGACTGTGTCGGCCGGTCTAACCGGTGAAACCCACTCGGCCTGACCGCACAAGGTCCTCCGGTCAGACCGGCAGTACAAGCCTGGTCAGACCGAACAATGTAAACAGCAGAGTTTTGTTCACGTCCGAAAACCAAATATCTCCAAATCCATTTTGCCAATAATCTCCAAATAACAAAACCAATAATCACAGATGTCAATTGTTCATCACCAATGAAGAATCAAACACACTTTGATTTTACAGTACAGTCTCTCGCGCTCAGCGCAACTTGGTGCGCAAGCTTGGATTGGCACCTAATGAGGGCCTGGTCCCTTCCCAGGCCCTTGCGGACTTCGACGCCCTCTTCGCCATGCCTCTCTCGCAGGACCACGTCCTCGCCCTCTCTGCTCTCTTCTCGGGTTCTCTGCCTTCGGCGCAGGCGTCTGAGTTGTTGTCAGCCTGCGGCTGATCCCTGCCTTCTTTACCTCTTATTTGGTGTTTCCTTGTCTCATGGGTTCTTGTAATAAAAACATTTTGGTGTGGAATGTGTGAGGTCTAAACTCGCACGCCGTCGGGACGTGGTTCGTGCGGTGGTCCGTGATGAGAGGGTCTCCCTTCTTTGTCTTGTGGAGACCAAGTTGGATGTTCTGTCTTCTCGTGACATTCTTGAAATGTTAGGCCTCAACTTTGATTACTCTTTTCTGCCTGCTGTCGGTCGGTCGGGGGGCCTGTTGATTGCATGGCAAACAGTTGTTTGATCAGTTTCTGACATCCTCCTTGCGGAGTTCTCTCTTACCGCGTTGGTTCGTCACCGCTCGGACAGGGTCTCTTGGTGGCTCTCTACTGTCTATGGGCCTCAGGAGGAACCGGACAAGCTTAGGTTTCTGGATGAGCTCCGTTCGCTGCATTCTTCTCGCTCAGGCCTGTGGGCCATGGTGGGTGACTTCGATGTCATCCTAGTTGCCCAGGACAAAAACAATATGAACCTAAACCGTCGAATGATGGGCCGTTTTCGTCACTTGGTGGATCAGCTGGATCTACGAGAGTTGCCGCTTCACGGACGTCGCTTCACTTGGAGCAACGAACGCGATTCTCCTACGCTCGTCAAGATGAATTTTGTCTTTTTCTCCGCGGAGTGGGAGGATCTTTTTCTGTCTTGTCTCCTCCGTGCTGCTTCTTCGATGGCCTCTGACCACTGTGCCTTGCTTCTTCACTCTTGTGTGGTTTCTCCAAAGGCTCACCGTTTTCGGTTTGAAGCCATTTAGCCCAAGTTCGACGGCTTTCTTCAAGTCGTGCAGGATGCTTGGAAGCCTCCAGCTCACCTCCCCCCTTGCCGCGCTTGCCTCTCACCACCACGACTAAACGGCTGCAGAGCTGGAGTGACCGTCATATAGGCAATGTTCGCCTGCAGCTGAAGATGGCGAGAGAGCTCATCTTCCGTCTTGATATTTCTCAGGAGAACCGCTCTCTTTCCCCTTTGGAGGCCTGGTTGCGTAGGGATTTAAAGTTGAAGTCCCTTGGCCTAGCCTCCCTGGAGCGGTCCATCGCTCGCCAGCGCTCGCGGTTGCTGTGGCTACGGGAGGGTGATGCGAACAGCAAGTTCTTCCATCTTCATGCGAGGGCTCGAAGGCGGAAGAACTTCATCCCCCGTCTTCGCGATGGTGACCACCTCGCCATCTCCCATGACGAGCTTCAGGATCTTGCCTTCTCTCATTTTGCCTTCATCTTGAGGACGACCGTGGATCGTGACCTCGCGTTGGATCTCTCTTCCCTTGACCTCTGTTCTGCTCGGCTTGAGGGCTTGGATGCCCCTTTCTCGGAGGAGGAGGTTTGGGTGGTGATCAAGTCCTTGCCTTCGGATAAGGCTCCCAGCCCGGATGGTTTCTCGGGATGTTTCTACAAGTCTTGTTGGTCGGTGGTCAAATCTGAGGTCTTAGCGGCCCTCAACTCTCTTTTCTTGGTTGATGGCAGGGGTTTCGCGCACCTCAATGATGGCCTCATCTCCCTTCTGCCGAAAAAGGATGAGGTCATCAATGTCAAGGACTTCTAGCCTATTAGCCTCATCCACAGTTTCGGAAAACTATTCTCCAAGATTCTTGCTTCCCGTCTCTCTCCTCATTTGGATGGGCTGGTGGTGGCAATCCATAGTGCTTTCGTCAAAGGTCGTTCCCTTCATGACAACTTTCGTTATGTCCAGCTTGCGGCTCGAGCACTCCATACTAGGCGGGTTCCTTCTCTTCTTCTCAAGGTGGACATAGCTAAGGCCTTTGACACAGTCAGCTGGTCGTTCCTTTTAGAGGTGCTTGCCCATCTTGGGTTCAGCCAACGCTGACGTGATTGGATCTCTATCATCCTGGGTGCCTCCTCCTCCCGGGTGCTGATCAATGGGGTGCCGGGGCAGCGTTTCTGCCATCGACGAGGTCTCCGCCAAGGGGATCCGCCGTCTCCCATGCTCTTCATTCGGTCATGGACGTGCCTAATGCGCTGCTTCGCAAGGCTTCTGTCGCGGGCAGGTTTCTCCCGCTCCTTGTTCGCGCTTTGCGGCATCGCGTCTCCCTCTATGCAGACGACTTGGTCCTTTTCCTCTTCCCAGTTCAGCAGGACCTTCAATTTGTCCGAGGCATCCTTTCTGTCTTCGGTGCAGCTTTCGGGCCTGAACCAACTTTGCTAAATGCTCAATCACTCCTATCTGTTGCTCAGCCGAGGATTTGGAGCTGGTCTAGGCATGTTTTCCTTGCACGATCACTGGCTTTCCGTGCACCTACCTCGACATTCCCCTGTCGGTTCGCAAATTTCCGAAGGCAGCGCTGCAACCGCTGGTGGATAAGGTTTCCCGTCGTCTCCCCCCACCCCTCCTCGGAAGGGTCGCCTCACCATGTTGGTCGGTCGTTCTGTGCTGGTCCAGTCTGTTCTTTCCTCCATCCTGGTCAACATTTCCTTGGCGATCGGCCTCCCCGCTTGGGTTGTCAAGGCCATCGACAAGCGGTGTCGAGCTTTCTTGTGGATGGGTTCGGACTCGGCAAGTAGGGGACAGTACCGGGTGGCTTGGACGAGCATCTGTCGTCCCAAGGCTCTTGGCGGTTTGGGCATCCCTCACCTCAAGTTGGCGGGGTTTGCTCTACGAGCCTGCTGGCTTTGGCTCCAGCAGTCTGGCCGTCCCTTTTGGGTGGACCTGTCGCCCCCGGTCGAGCAAGCGGTATCTGACTTGTTCTCGGCAGCCTCCTTTTTCGTGCCCAGGGATGGGGAGTTCATGTTGTTCTGGTCTGACCAGTGGATTGACGGTCGCTCCATCGTCTCTTTAGTGCCGGATCTCCTTTTCGTTGTGTCGCTGCGCATTCGGAACTCGCGCATGGTAGCCTCAGGGTTGCTTAACCACTCCTGGGTTTCGGATATCCGTGGCGCCCTGACTGTTCCAGTCATCTCCCAGTTCCTTCTGGTGTGGTATGCGGTTGCTCATTTTCCTCTCTCTACGGGTGTTCAGGACCGTCTGGTCTGGCGGTGGATAGGCGACCAGCGTTACTCGGCGCGGTCGGCCTACCAAGCTCTCTTTCTTGGCCAGCTCTCTTTTCCCTGTGCAGATCTCCTCTGGCACGCAAAGGGTCCGGCGAAGTGCAAGTTCTTCCTTTGGTTCGCACTCAGGAGGCGTTGCTGGACAGCTGATCTTCTCCAGAGGCGGGGCATTGATAGCCACTCGGCCTGCCCCTTCTGTGCTCAGGACGAGGAGACAGCTAACCACATCCTCATAGACTACGTGTTCGCTAGGCAGGTCTGGCTTAGTGTCTTGTCCCTTTCTGGTTTGTCAGCCTTGTCCCCCTCCCATGGCAGCTGGTTGCAAGATTGGTGGCCTATGTCCAGGGCATGTCTGCCAGAACACCTCCGCGCCGGGTTCGACTTCGTGGTCCTCCTGGTCTCTTGGTGGTTATGGAAGGAGGGTAACGCCAGGGTTTTCGACTCGGTGATTTCTTCGGTTTCAGTTGTTCTTAATTCTGTCCGTTCAGAGGGTCGTCTATGGTCCTTGGCTGGTGCAGTCGTTTTTGGAGGTTGTTTGGGAGAGTAGTACTATGTTTTCCCCCTCCTTACCTACCCTCTCGGGTTGTTGCTTTTCCGCCTTTCTGTTGTGTTGGTGTTTTTAGCTTGGGGGTGGGTGTCGTGAACTTTGTTTTTGCTCTATTTAATATATACGTATAATCCTTTTGCATGTTCGTGAAAAAAATAAGATTAATCCGTGTGTGCATGTGGGTTAGATTTGGTTTGCTAACTGAAAATATTCATTCGAGTAGGTCTATCAATTTGATGGGCTATTTAAGAATTTGTCGCTCTTGAAATGTAGAATTTGCGGTTCGTATAAGCACATGCAGTGGCAAATTTTTGTTTTAAAAAATCATACTGAAAAGGTGGCAGCTCGGGCCAGGCCAAATTGGAGTTGTGCACATAATCATTGCTAGTTCGGCTCATTTCTAAATAAAAATACTTCCTGTATAAAATCAAAAAATACTTTCTGTATTATTTTATAGAAAACGTTCTTTACATGATGTTTTATGATTCGTTCTTAGATTTATATAAATATTATTTATTATAAATAAATATTATTTATTTTGTTGTGATGTATTTTATCATTAAAAAACTTTACATATTATTATAGTTTAGCATATTTATACTGTTTTTAAAAATAAAATAAATAATCGAACATTGTTTAAATACTAATGACGTCGTCTAATTAAAGAAAGATATACTAACTATACTTGTAAGAAGTGGCCATTAAATAATCGCTGTCACCTTGCAAGACGGGGATGATGGCGTCCGTACTGCGGCGATACGTGAGGCTGCTTATCTCGTACGTACCCTTCTTCGTCGAATAAGTCCTCTCCGGTTGATCGCATCCAAGTTCTCGATCTGAGAGGTGGGACTAAAAATGTTCATGTAATTTATAAGATAAATTTATTAAACTTAATTAATTTATAATTAACAAATGATTACAATTATAATAACATAAATAAGTTTATTAAATTTATCTCATGAATTAGAATTAATTTTATAAATAATTTATATTTAATATTAAAAATAGTATGTAAACATTTGATACGATGAGCATCTCGTCAACCAAACAAAGAGGCCCTTAATTATTATCAAAGAAGGCTGTTGTTGTTGGGGTCAAACTCATAAGACAGATGACAAGTGATGAGTGATGTATTTAACTTTAATTAAGTTTGGATAGAGGAATTGCATCAAGAGGCTTCGCTGCTGAAGAAAACCTTGAGAGGATGTATCTACGATGCTGCCCGTTAGAGAAGTGTGTGGCAATCTGGAAAAGTCTTTATTTTCTATTGTTCTTATTCTAGGTCATGGTCACTGTTTCAAAGTATGTGATAATAAGTACTTGGTAGCTGTTGTTTTTTTTAAAACTTTTGTTCAAGTTCTAAACCTCTGTAGCAAGTATTATTTATGTAATGGAAATGGGGGCACCCTGCCCTTGATAAAAAAATTTTTGTTTAAAATATTATCTTCATTTTAAAATATTGCTATCTAAAATAGAACACATTATAAAACAATAAATTCAAATAAAATATTCGTTTAGACTGGTTGTTTTAGAATAAATCAAATTCTATATTAAATAATAGTATTTTAAGACAAAAGAAAAGAAACTGTCAATACAGTAATATTTTAAGAAAACAGGGGCAGTGCTCCACATGCGCTGGTGTGTTGTGCGTGCATGGCGACGTTTGCGGGCGGTGCAGGCGGCCACGCTACGCCACGCCTCGATCCATCCGCAGGTAAGTACAAGTACAGTATACGCGGAGCTTCCTATCGCGCCACCGCGTGTTCGGCGCCGCGGGGCCCGTCCTCCCGTACTTCATCGTCGCACCCGCACTCGCACTATTAAGATAACGCTACACGCCTACACACGTCAGCCGTTTGGCCCGGTACCAGACGCCGCTGGCACTACAGCGACGGCGCCACATATCGAGACTAGTATACTGCCGTGTACGGGAATACGAGATACATACGTACGTACAAAAGGGGAGAGATATCCCGCAGGACACGGTCTATATGCCGTTGAGTTGACCAACACGTATGGGCTGTGAGACGATGTGCAACGACGGAGGCGCGCGGTGCACTACTGCACTGGAGATGAGGGAGATGAGGAGAGCCGGAGAAGAGTGTTGTTAAAGCACATGTAACAGAATGCTAAATAAATTTTTAATAATTGTGTTTTTAAGTCATTTCTAAAAAATTTAATTCTCAATACATCATCTCTTATTCAACAGAAGTCTTAAAATCTGGTTTCCTATAAATTTAAAATTGCTTTGGACTTGATTTCGGTGGTGCTATAGGATGATGCGGCAGTGGGAGAGGATGCGGTGGCGGGAAAGAAATGGAGGGGGAGGAGCGTAGCGACATCGGTACGAGGAGGCGACGGGGAGAGGCTGCGGCGGTGGAGGATGCGACGGCCTTGTACGAGGAGGGGTCGAGAAGGGGCGCCGATGGTAGAGGAGGCGGGGAGGATGCGACAGCGGGGGACGAGCAGGACAGGCGCGCGACACCAAAAACGCGCGCACGGGAAGAAGCGCAATGGCGCGAAATTGATATTGGGCTCCAGACTCGGTTAGCTATTTGTGAAGAACGAAAATGATGGGAAAGGGAACCAATTTTTTTAGAAATGAGATAGGCAATCTATTGAAAGATAAATTTCGTTCAAATTAGTTTAAAATAGGGATTTTAGAGGGTATTGGGCAGCTGTTGCATAGCTCTTAATGTGTTGTGTATATAGATCTTAGAACAATCTTGATGATGACTAGGATTATTTCAATCAAACCACATATATAATTCATTTTTTGAACAGAAAAGCAGCACGAGATTGTGCTTTTTTATTAAAATAGAGCGGAAATACATAAGCCCCTAAGGGCAAACAAAGGAAAAACTACTCACTGAGGAGCGCACAAGTTCACTAGATTACACGGTGTTTACGATTAGACCGCTCAGTTGTCTAGCGTCTGCTAAAGTCCATAGCTTCGCTTCTTCTTTAATTTTCGAAGTCAGGGTTATCGCCGAAGATTCTCTATGCTCAAAGATGCAGCTATTTCTCTCTTTCCAAATTTCTCAAGCTACGAGCAGGATGAGAGAACATAACCCTTTTTTGGGAACTCTCGCTTTGTTTGCTAAATTATCCCACCACTATTGAATCGAAGTCGGGACGTCCCAATTGGAAGGCCAAAGTAGCTCGTGGCCTACCCAATTCGCAACAAGGCTCCAAATCCTTCTGGTGTAGCGACACTCCGCCAAAAGATGCAAAGCTGTTTCTCCCACTCGTCTGCATAGAGGGCATAAACCATAGTTCTCCCAGCCCCTAGCCGCCAACCTATCTGAGGTCCAGACTTTGTTCTGGATGATTAGCCAAGCATGCAATTTGCACTTCCCCGGAGCCCAAACCTTCCAAATTAACGTATCAAAGGCTGTGACAGGAGCACCCATAAACGAAGGGTTACGCGGAAGCTACGCTAGCCGAAAACAAAAATTTTCTACCGCGCAAACCAGAACACTTGCAAGTAAGGGCCGATAGATCGTTACCGATTGGAGTAGAGTGCAGTGGAATAGCCAATCGGGGCAATCCGATCCGGAACAGTGTAGCCGATTCCGGAGACAACAGCCGATCAATAGCGCGCAACGTAGCAGCGCCTCTACCGGTATCCACACGTCCCGGGACGAACGCCCTACACCCGTGTGCTAGCACGCGATGCAAGGCTAGGGTTTGGCTCGAAAGTAGGGAGGGTTTCCGTGGAGATTGATCTCGGCGACTTCTGTTGCACGCGATGCAATTGATATATGGCAGCTCTCCACCCCTCCCTCCTTTATATAGAGTTGGCCGAGGGATTAGTAGCCGCTCGGGACTCTATTTTGAATTGGATCTCATCCGTATCTCATATAGAGTTTGGCCGCTCACACGTCGTAAGCCCATAGGACTCTATTTTGAATTGGATCTCATCCGTATCTCATATAGAGTTTGGCCGCTCACACGTCGTAAGCCCATAGGACTCTATTTTGAATTGGATCTCATCCGTATCTCATATAGAGTTGGCCGCCCACACGTCGTAAGCCCATAGGACTCTATCCGATCGGATCCCTATCCGATCGAGCCGTATCCGAGTCCAACTCGAATGCCTGTTCTTATCCCCTTAAGCGTGCGACCACGTAGGTTCGGTATACTCGGTTTCGGCTATAGTCTAACTTAGCCGATCGTCGGCTCGAGTCCAACTCAGCCGAGACTCACACGGCGCCTAGCAGACATATTGACACCATAGTATACAAGAATATAATATCGGCTCGAACTCGTAATGTGTACACAAATCCCTTTGCCTCACGATACCGGTTAAGCTATAGGCAAGATGTGTGCCATCCCTTCAATAACTTAACCATTCACTCGAACCGTATTGGATTATCGTCTATTGATTGACTCCTCAATCAACTTAGCATGGCCATGCATTTCCATAATCCATTACCTCGAGGGCCAGAGATATCTCTCCAAAGGAGGGGCAAATTCCATCTTGATCACTCACATCCCACTCCATGTTTCATAGCAAACCCGAAAACTACCTTTATAACTACCCGTTACGGAATAGCGTTTGGTAGTCCCAAAGTAGGCTACTACACATGTTGGAATCCATGGTGATCTCGAGTCTAGGGACTTTGTACCAACACTACCGAGACCAACTAATGGCACATTAATTCTGTAGTGTCTCATGGTGGGTCTATCCAACAATGTGTTCTCCAACACATATGTCCATGTTTATTGATTTGGTATCACCATACCCATGATCTATGAGACATGATCATCAATCAATAAACATGCCGATCTTAGAATCATATTTGTTCCAACAATATGACATATGATCGGGATCGTTTAGAAATAGATTCATACATATCGAGTCTCATAAATAAGTCACGTACTTATTGATCAATACAAGATGTCTATTTCATGGGCCGAATAACACTTTATTCATTTATACATAAACATTGACGTGATATCCAACATCTCCATGTTGCCTCTAGGGCATATCACTAACAATCTCCCACTTGCACTAGAGTCAATCATGTAAGTATCTAATACCCATTGCTCTTGTGTGCGCCTCATGCTTCGGTGAGGGAGAGGTTTTGTCGGCGGATCGGCTATGTTGAGATCCGTGTGCACTTTGCATATCTTGACATCACCTCTGTCCACAATCTCGTGGATGAGATGATATCGCCGAAGTATGTGCTTCCGAAGCGACAATGTACTCGGCTTCCGTTGTAGAATCGGCAACGGTATCCCTTGGAACTCTTCCACTGATCGCGCCTCCGTTCGGGCGAGAACACGAACCCGCATTGCGATCTATAATCATCCTTGTCTGTTTGGAAGCTAGCATCGGTGTAACCACTTACAACGAGCTCTTCTTCACCTCCATAGACTAGGAACATATCCTTAGTTCTTCTCAAGTACTTAAGGATATTCTTTACGGCATCCAGTGACCTTCACTGGATCGGACGGTATCTGCTCGTAGCACTCAAAGCGTACGAGACATGCGGGCGTGTACAAAGCATGGCATACATGATGGATCCAATTGCCGAAGCATATGGAACCATACCCATCTTATTCCGCTCATCATGTGTCCGAGGACACCGATTCTTGCTAAGATTAATGCCATGTGACATGGGCAAGAAACCTTTCTTGGAATCATGCATGTTGAACCTTTTCAACACCTTGTCAATGTATGTACTTTGGCTTAATCCAATTAGCCTCTTGGATCTATCTCTATAGATCCGAATGCTAATATGTATGTTGCCTCCCCTAAGTCTTTCATGGAAAAACTATTTTTCAATGAAGACTTGACGGATTCTAGCATAGGGATATCATTTCCAATCGCAAATATGTCATCCACATATAAGATTAGAAATACAATTGCACTCCCACCGACCTTTTGTAAACACAGGCCTCTTCTTCGTTTTTTTGATGAAACCAAACCCTTTGATTACTTCATCAAAACGAATATTCCAACTCCGAGATGCTTGCTTCAATCCATAAATGGATTTCGTAGCTTGCATATCTTTCCAGCGATTCTGGATCGACAAAACCCGAGGTTGTATCATGTATACATCCTCGCTTAGGTTTCCATTTAGGAAAGCCGTTTTGACATCCATCTGCCATATCTCATAGTCGAAATATGCAGCAATCGCGAGGATAATCCGAATAGATTTAAGCATTGCGACGGCGAGAAGGTTTCATCATAATCAACTCCTTGAATCTGTTTAAAACCTTTCGCCACCAATCGTGCCTTATAGATGTGAACATTTCCATCCATATCGGCCTTTTCTTAAAAACCCATTTACACTCAATGGTTTTGACACCATATGGTGGATCAACCAAGTTCCAAACTTGATTGTCGTACATGGATTCTATTTCGGATTTCATGGCTCCAAGCCACTTGTTGGAATCGGGTCCCACCATCGCTTCCTCATAGGTCTTAGGTTCATCGTTGTCCAACAACAATATATCACGTTGTTCCGCACTGTACTGCGGTGCACGACGTGATCTTTCGTCTCCGTGGGGCGGTGTATCTACAACGGTGGCGCAACTCTTTGCTCCTCTGTTGTGGTTCCGTGGTCGCCGAAACATTTTCTCGTGTTTCTTGAACTTCTTCAAGATGCACCCTGCTCCCACTAACCCTTCTTGAAAGAAACTCTTTCTCCAAGAAGACACCATGTCGGGCGACAAACACTTTGCCTTGTTCCCGATTATAAAAGTAATATCCCTTAGTTTCCTTAGGATATCCCACAAAGAAGCACTTGTCGATTTGGGTGTGAGCTTGTCGATTGTAAACGTTTTACATAAGCTTCGCATCCCCATATTTTGAGAAAAGACAAACTAGGGGTTGCCCTGTCCATATCTCATATGGTGTCTTTTCAACCGACTTAGATGGAACTCTATTTAGTGTGAGCGCAAATTGTTTCAAGAGCATATCCCCGAAGGATAACGGAAGATCACTTTGGCTCATCATCGACCGAACCATGTCCAACAAGGTGCGATTTCTCCGTTCGGACACCCCATTCCATTGTGGAGTTCTGGCGGAGTCAACTGGAACAATTCCACAATCTTTCGGATGATTACCAAACTCTTGGCTCAAGTATTCCCTCCACGATCCGATCGTAGAAACTTGATTGTTTTCCCTAAATGATTCTCGTACTTCATTCGGAATTCTTTGAACTTTTCAAAGGATTCGGACTTATGCCTCATTAAGTAGATATAACCATATCTACTAAAGTCATCGAAAAGGTAATGAAGTACTGATAACCACCTCTAGCCGTTGAGCTCATTGGTCCACATACATCGGTATGTACGAGTGCCAACAAGTCACTTGCTCTCTCACTATGTCCCGTGAAAGGTGCCTTTGTCATCTTACCAAGTAAACAAGACTCACATGTCTCAAATGATTCAAAATCAAAAGAGTGAAGCAATCCATCCTTATGGAGCTTCTCCATGCGTTTCTTATTTATATGGCCTAAGCGACAATGCCGGATAAACGTGGGGTTTATATCATTAGAGAGTTGCCTTTCCGTATTAATGTTATAGATGGGAGACGCTTCAAGATTCAAAACGTATAATCCATTCACCAATGGAGCATGAAAATAGAACATATCTCTGAGATATATTGAACAACCATTGTTCATTGATCTAAAATCATATCCTTCCGCTTGCAAACATGAAGCGGAAATAACGTTTTGACATAGTGTTGGAACACAATAACAATTATTTAATTCCAAAACTAATCCGAAGGTAGATGAAGTAGTACGTGCCGAAAGAATCAAGCGTGCAACGCTTGCTCCATTGCCGACGCGCAGTTCACCTCGCCCCTTCTCAATCCTCTACTTCTTCTCATTCCCGCAACGATTTGCAAATATGAGCTACGATCCGGTATCAAATACCCAAGAGTCGGTAGGTGAAGTAGCAAGATTAATGTCTATAACATTAATACCTGGCGAAGTCGTACTTTGCTTCTTTTTGAGATCCTCCATGTACTTCTTGCAGCTCCTCTTCCAGTGGCTGTCTCCTTGCAATAGAAGCAAACGGCATCGATGCCGCCGACCCTTCTTGCCCTTCTTTGCATTGGAGGCACTCGCGATCTCATCGGGAGTTAACTTCCTCTTGGTGCAAAGTTTCTTGACAGTGGTTTGCGCTTTGCCTTCGCATCATCATCACATGATGACCGTTTTTCGGATACTCTCCTCGTCTTTAGCATCCCATGCAATTCAGCCAAGGTCCTATCCATATTGTTCATGTGATAATTCAATATGAATGGCTCGAAGCTCGGAGGGAGCGACGGAGAATCACATCGGTAGCCAACTCTTGGCTAAGGGGAAAACCTAGTTTTCCGGACTCTCGATATAGCCAATCATCTTTATCACATGCGGGTCGACGGGATTCCCTCAACAAGCTCGCACGCAAACAAGGACTTCGAGGTGTTGAACCTCTCGGCCCGAGCTTGGTTCTCAAACATGCCACGCATCCCCGAATAATAGTGTGAGCATCGCTGCTCTCATATTGCTTCAAGCTCGGGGGACATTGTAGCAAGCATAAGACAGCTTATATCTAGGGCATCATTAGTGTGCTTCTCATAAGCCCTCCGTGCGGTTGCAAGTGGCGTTATTAGGCAAATCCTCGGGATAGGGTACTTCAAGAACGTACTCCTTACGCTCTTGCTTGAGAACAATTCTTAAGTTGCGATACCAATCCATAAAGTTTGTTCCATTTAATTTTTCTTTTCGAGAATAGATCGCAAATTAAAGGTACGGGTGTAGTATTAACCGCCATTTATTCTACAACGTAAAAGCAAAGCAAAGTTTAGCACAATGTTTATGCTATGTCTTTTGTTAAACAATTTAACATAAGACTCCCATTACGTATTTTCACCTTCCCTCTAGGTTACGTATTGGGTCAAGATCCACATGTTAATTAATTTTCTAGTGAGCTTTGGCATCACTTGCTAGAAAATTAGTAACATCGGTAAGCAACACCTTGCTAATCACATCTCTATGTGACTCTTGTTGTTGGTGTGGCATCTCCATGCCCGGCGCCAACCTATGCCCCAAGGCCCAAAACTGTTTTGATAGCCTTGTTAAGTAAACCAAATGCTCCTGCGTATATGTCCGACATATACCCCTCGTGTTATGATAGAGAATGGCACTCTGCTTTGGCGGACCCACCATTGACGAGCATAACGGTGACGGGTGCAACATTTGGAAGGGCATCATTACTACTTAATTTTGCGAGGGATGCTATCCTATCAAACAAACATATCACATATGAAAGCAAGAAGAATAGCATATAGTGAAATAGTATGGCCCCCTTCACATGGTGATCTCCATCTCCATGTCGGCGGAGGATCTCCATCTTCGGCATCATCTTCCAATGTGCATGATGCTTGATTTCTTCAAACTAAGCTACTACTATAGAAGCTCTAATTGAAGATTACATCGACTCGCAGTCGTGAAAGAATATTACAAGCATTGCACGTATGAAAGAATATTACAAGGATTGCACATATGAAAGAATATTACATGCATCACATGCATCTCATACATCTCATACATACAATAGGGCCATACCATCTCAAAGCATTCTCTGCAAAAACAAGTTAGGCGTAGAAACGTTTTCTACTTATCGCGAGCTACGGCATCGAGACGACCTATAAGGGGGTACGCACACGGCGGTCCCGCTAGCCGGTTAGCGGGCGGGGGGTCGAGGGGGAAGCCACACGAAATTCATAGATCCAATCTATGAAATCGCTTACGGAAACCATATCGGCATAATCACATTATGCCGTCCCGATACACTATCAAGGGAGATGGTTTGCGCGGCGCGAGGCAACAAACAAGATCGGACTACGAGATAGCTTCGGCATAATCACATTATACCGTTCCGATACACTATCAAGGAACGCTATCTCGAAGCCGACTCAAACCGAGTTCTATGGATATTGCTTCGACGTAATCACATTACGCCGTTCCGATACATTATCAAGGAATGCAATTACCATCAACTCTCCTCAACAGATCCCGTAAAACCGATTGATCTAATCAACCCGTGCGCAAAACTTGTTCCAGATCCAATCTAAAACCCGAACTAAGCAAGATTAGCTCGATACCACCGAAGGGTTACGCGGAAGCTACGCTAGCCGAAAACAAAAATTTTCTACCGCGCAAACCAGGAACACTTGCAAGTAAGGGCCGATAGATCGTTACCGGATTGGAGTAGAGTGCGGCGGAATAGCCAATCGGGGCAATCCGATCCGGAACAGGTGTAGCCGATTCCGGAGACAACGCGATCAATAGCGCGCAACGTAGCGGCGCCTCTACCGGTATCCACACGTCCGGGGACGAACGCCCTACACCCGTGTGCTAGCACGCGATGCAAGGCTAGGGTTTGGCTCGAAAGTAGGGAGGGTTTCCGTGGAGATTGATCTCGGCGACTTCGTTGCACGCGATGCAATTGATATATGGCAGCTCTCCACCCCTCCCTCCTTTATATAGAGTTGGCCGACTGGGATTAGTAGCCGCTCGGGACTCTATTTTGAATTGGATCTCATCCGTATCTCATATAGAGTTTGGCCGCTCACACGTCGTAAGCCCATAGGACTCTATTTTGAATTGGATCTCATCCGTATCTCATATAGAGTTTGGCCGCTCACACGTCGTAAGCCCATAGGACTCTATTTTGAATTGGATCTCATCCGTATCTCATATAGAGTTGGCCGCCCACACGTCGTAAGCCCATAGGACTCTATCCGATCGGATCCCTATCCGATCGAGCCGTATCCGAGTCCAACTCGAATGCCCGTTCTTATCCCCTTAAGCGTGCGACCACGTAGGTTCAGGTATACTCGGTTTCGGCTATAGTCTAACTTAGCCGATCGTCGGCTCGAGTCCAACTCGGCCGCACATCAAGCGCCTAGCGGCACATATTGACACCATAGTATACAAGAATATAATATCGGCTCGAACCTGTAATGTGTACACAAATCCCTTTGCCTCACGATACCGGTTAAGCTATAGGCAAGATGTGTGCCATCCCTTCAATAACTTAACCATTCACTCGAACCGTATTGGATTATCTCGTCTATTGATTGACTCCTCAATCAACTTAGCATGGCCATGCATTTCCATAATCCATTACCTCGAGGGGCCCAGAGATATCTCTCCAAAGGAGGGGCAAATTCCATCTTGATCACTCACATCCCACTCCATGTTTCATAGCAAACCCGAAAACTACCTTTATAACTACCCATTACGGAATAGCGTTTGGTAGTCCCAAAGTAGGCTACTACACATGTTGGAATCCATGGTGATCTCGGGTCTAGGGACTTTGTACCAACACTACCGAGACCAACTAATGGCACATTAATTCTGTAGTGTCTCATGGTGGGTCTATCCAACAATGTGTTCTCCAACACATATGTCCATGTTTATTGATTTGGTATCACCATACCCATGATCTATGAGACATGATCATCAATCAATAAACATGCCGATCTTAGAATCATATTTGTTCCAACAATATGACATATGATCGGGATCGTTTAGAAATAGATTCATACATATCGAGTCTCATAAATAAGTCACGTACTTATTGATCAATACAAGATGTCTATTTCATGGAACTGAATAACACTTTATTCATTTATACATAAACATTGACGTGATATCCAACATCTCCATGTTGCCTCTAGGGCATATCACTAACATAAACTGCACACGATACGCGGAGGAGGCCGAGTATTGGCCGTGGTTGGTGAACTTCCAGCTAAACTGGTCTTCCTGTTCATCATTTAACTAAATAGCACGTACAGCCATCCAAAGCTCCACTAGCTGGTGCCCTAGCTCCAAGGAGAAACGTTGGTTCACCTGTAGATCTAGGTCTCGCACCCAAGCATCACCCTCCTTTCCTTGCTGCAGCGACTTTCCTTTTTTCATATCCAGGGCATAGACCAAAGGCATGATATCTTTCGGCCTACACCCTTGTAGCCATGGTGAGTCCCAAAAACATGCTAGTTTGCCATCTCCAATTTCAGTCTTCGTGGCCGCGGCGAACAAAGCTTTATCAGTTCATCGCATGGGGTGCCTAAGCCCGCCCAAGGCTTGTTTGGCTCTTTTAACTCTAACCAAAGCCATCTTAATCTTAGAGCTCGTGCAAATTTTTATAAGTTTAGGATATCAAGGCCCCCATGTCTTGTTGGCATACAAGTTCTTGCTCAGTCTGTTTTGTATTTTCCTCCCGTAATGTCTCATGTTCCTGCCCAAAGAAAACGCCTCCGATGTTTGTCTATATTTTCTAACGCATTCTTAGTGACCCTGAGGGCTGTGAGGAGGTAAATAGGCTGCGAAGAAAGCATAGATTTGACAAGTGTTTTCCTACTAGCCATCCCCATATTCTTCGCCCTCCATCCTGACACCCGCCCATTAATTTTGTCAAAAGTTGGTTGTAGATCTGACATGCGTAAACTTCCAAGAACAAGAGGCAGGTCCAAATATCTTAGTGGAAACTGTGCCCGAATGGCAGGCACTCCTTCTAGGACTTCATCGAGATCAATGTTCCCACAACGAATAGGTGCAACTTGCGACTTCTGTAGGTTTGTAACCAAGCCAGTAGTTGTGCCAAAGCGCTTTAATATTTCCATAAAAGCTTGCACTCCTTCGTCTACATATATAATTCATAAATATACTGATCTCCATTTTTCTCGTTATAATTATCAAAGCATACTAAATATTCATGAAGTACTTCCAATTAACATGCCATCGGATTTCCTAAGTGGTGAGGGATAGGAGATTTATTATTATTTTTTCCGTTCCAAAATATAATCACCTATAGCAAACGATAAGCTAAACTAGGCAATCAACCTCATATACTCCAATCATATATACTGTATGATAGAAGTTCCTTACCAAGTGGCACTAGAAATTGGCAGAAACAGAGGATGGGTGTGGTGCAGGAGAAGGACGGATTCAATCCAATCAACCACGCCGTCAAGGCGTCAAATGAGAAGAAGGTTCAGCGTCACGACAGACAAAGAGGAGTCGCACTATGTCTGTACGAGTATTTGAAAAGCGGCAGCACACAATCAAGTGTAAGGAGGCGGCAAGGAATGGATAGAATTGGGGGATAAAGGAGTGTATATATCGGAAGGACCACGAAAAGACAGGTTTAGATTCATTTCACTTTTCTGTGAATCTATACTCTAGGACCCCAATGGACATATGTTTTGCTTTAAATAACATCGATTTAATCTCTACAACTTTTGTGGAATTTAGTTCACAATGATAGTACAATTAATAGGAGTAACAATATATAGTACCTGCAAATTCTGATTCTTTTTTGGAATTATTTACTCATTTTTAATTGAGCTTTTGGAATTATTTACTCATTTTTAATTGAGCTTTCTACTTGTAATAGAAAACAATCTATACGGTTAATCTAATTTGATCGAATGGTTCATATATATTTATATTAACATAGAGGAATATTATTATAAAAAAGTGTGAAAAGGTATAATCGTTATTTAGCATTGACTAAACTTTTTTTACTTTTTCGATGAAATATGAGTGATGTCCTCGTAATGGATGACCACATATCGATCTAGCCAAAAAATATAAATGACAAAGTTAACTCTAATCATTATATTAATAAATTACTGATTTATTAATAATGACGAATGATATATTATCAGTGTATAGAGCATCGGAGCATGTTTTGTTAATAATAATGAAGATAGCCCAATCATGAAGACCATTGCATTTATTCTCCACACCATGTGCACGCTTATTAGGCATGACCCGAACTCATTAAATCAACACATCACATGCATACTTAACACTCCAATCAGAATCTAGTTGTGTTGATTTAAGTAATTCACTTAGTGCTTCACCAAAAAACTATGTATTTTCCTCCAAATATAAACAAATGCAATGCTAAACACCATTACAATTTGTCGGTGACTTGTTATCTAAATTCATTTAATATATATCGTATAGTAGTCATCAGGGATAACAATGGGCGCTGTCTGGCTCGGCCAGAGCATAAACACGTTTGACTCGAGACCCCCATACCTCTTTGCAACCCAAACCTGATAGTGTTAGCGCCTTAGGATGTATTTGATTCGTGATCAAACTTAAATAGGAGATGTCCATCTATATTTGCATGTATATAACAGTTCTATTTTTTGTTTGATTATATACATATGATCATTCAGTTTAGTTTTTTATTTGGTTGGGTGGATGAGAATAAATAGAATAAAAACAATAACATATCAACTAATAGTATAATATGTTAATAATTATTAATGTAGCTATAATCTATACTAATTAACAACAAAATAGACTAATTATATCTAATCAACACTAATATTGATAAGTTAATTATTAATTAACAATAAAATTCATTATTTATTGTTAATCAACTACTAATGATCAATATTAGCAAATGTGGATATCCTCATCCAGAAAATTTGGTCGGATACACTCATCCAGCGTCTTCGTAGAATATTCCCTTTACAGGTCGTCCTATCCATCCTTGCACACCAACCAAACACACTAAAAAACTGGATCGTCGTCTCTCATCGAGAATGTCCCTCCAACCAAACACACCCTTAGAGCATATATAGACATGTTTGGTAGAGCTTCAGCTCCAACTTCATCTTTTCTGGAGCTGGAGCCCAGCTAATAGTTTCAACTCCACCCAAATAGATGTGAAGTTGGCTGGAGTGCTCTCACAAAATAAATTAAGAAGGTGAAACTAGGTTTTGGCTACTCCACAACTCTACTCCAAACCCCGCTCTTGGAGTTAAATTTAGGAGTTAGTTAGAGTCATAACACACAGTCCCATAATACTGGATGATACCAACTTCATATAGGATTTTGTAATTAATGACCTGAAGGCAGAGAGAGAAAGAGAGAGAACGAGCCAACGACTAATTTGTCGTCTGGCTGTACGTTGCAGCCCAAGGTTGTGGGGCCATCTGTAGATGGAAAATCAAGCCGCTTTGCCTCCTGCATCTGCTATGGTTGCGGCCCTCACTCTTGTGTTCACCGCACAACCGTGGCCAATGAAACACCGCCCTCATCCTACATGGTCGTTGTCCACCACACAACCGTGCCAACGAAGCACTGCCCTCATCCTACATGGTCGTTGTCGTCTCCCACATCCTTCACACAACCTCCCTTATTCAGCCCAGCCGTCGCTGTCTCTCGTGCCGTTACACAAGTGTCCTCGTCTAGCCTGGCGAAACGCAAAATCCCACATCATCTTTGATCATCGGAGTCATTGAAGGTAAAGAAGGAGAGAAGAAGAAGATAGCAAGGGAAGAGGTAGGAGGAAGAAAGAGAATGAGATAGGAGAAGATAGTAGGCCTCACGAAGATAATAAAATATTTATGTTATAGTATTTTTATCGAACATATTATGATATGACCATCTATTGAAGCTAGAAGGTTGTGTTATCGTCCTTGTTTTTAGTGGGAACAATTTAATGAAGCCAGAAGGTTGTTTTATCATCCTTGTTTTTAGTGGGAACAATTTAATGTGTCCGTATGTACTTGTACTGAGCATGTCAAAACATCAATAACATACCTATGAGCAGATAATTAAACAATTAAACATATATCACAAATCAACGCTCGAACAAAAGCTAGCAAATCTCAATAATTAATACTCCTATATCAACTAATCAAAATTTCAAACAGAGATCATAATTCATATTTACAATATTTGAAAAAAAATACATGTGCGTATCGAAGATGGTACCTCTGGGTAGGATTGACATTCATAGTAAGTTGCAATATATCGATCAACACAACTAAAATTCTAATCAACATGTAAGAGCAAGTTTAATGGTAAGTTAATTAATAGCTCTAAAGACTGACACCTACAACTAATCTCATGGGATTCTCATGGGACTACGTATAAATATATACTTCACTATTAATACATGGCACAACTCTTGTATACACATGATGTTTTGAGTTCTTAGCTATAAATCTATAACTGATTTTCTCTCTCTTTTTTACTATTTCCTTCACCAAAACATAAATTCTAATTACATTATTTATTATACTCGCTCTAGAAGAGCATTGGTATGATAGTATTCACATGTGGACGGTAACCATACCTTGAAGGTGATACCACCTCTCTGTACCCAGGGCCGGCCTTGAGGGGGCGCAGCCGGTGCGGCCGCAACAGGCCTCCAACATCTCCTGGGCCTCCAATTTCCTGGCTATGTGGAAGCTAAGCAACGCAGGGCACAAGGCATCAAGGACCCAGATCAGAGACGATCCAAATTTGATCGCTATTCCATAACAGAAGCCGTCGATCCCGATTCTAGAACAGAAACCGCCGCCGCCTACGACTCCAAGGCGCACAAGGACGTCGCCGGCTTCAATTCAGGGTGCACAAGACCGCCGGCCGCCGCACTGCCGTAGAGTGGTATTGGTACATCTCTTTCTACAGCTTAGCCAGTAGATGATAGTTATTAATTTAAGTATCATTTAATTAGCCTCTTCTTTTATATCATATGATTAGGTAATAAATAATTAATTTAATCCTTAATTCATTATTACTATCGATGCACATCAGTTTATGCTTTCTAATTGTTGTGCATTTATTTTTTCGCGCTTATAGAATGTCATTTAGAAAGTTTGAATCTGGGAGCCAAAAAAGAAAAAGAAAGAGACGTGTGGACGAGTTGATACAATCACAGAGTGGTGCTCTTGATAAATTTTTCAGAAATAACACAGTCGCGACTTCAACGAACCCAGATGCATTGGCAATAGTTGCCATGGAGGAAGCCACTAATGTGAATGAAGAAGAAAATGTTAACATCGACGTTGACGATAACAATGTAAGTGGCTCTGAGAATACAGTTAATTCATCAGGTGCAACACGGGCACAATCTCCTAATCTTGATGAGCAACCGGCTTATACTTCAGATATTTATGATCCAAGTAATTGGGATAATCTTAATAATACAGAAAAAGACATATTAGTTGAGAAAGGGCCTTTACAAGAAGAAAATATTGAATTCCTCGAGATGTTGCCTCAAGGCATTTTTCATACGCTCATTATTCTAGAAAATTAAGCAATGGAGAGGTACATGATAAGAAATGGTTAGTTTATTCGAAACATATTGACAAGGTTTTCTGTTTTTGATGTAAAATCTTTAAGCCTAGCACTAGCACAAGTTTGAGTTCCTTAGCAAGTGATGGGTATAGAAATTGGAGGCATATCAGTGTCAGACTTAGAGAACATGAAAATAGTGTAGAGCATATTCGTAACATGCAAAAGTGGAACAAATAGAAAACTAGATTACAGAAAAAGGTGGAACAAATTGAGAATGAGATTACAGAAAAAGGAAACAATTGATAGATATTTGCAGTAGCAGATGAATAAAGAGAAAGAACGTATGAGGCAAGTTTTATTAAGGATAGTTGTTGTTATCAAATTTCTTAGCAAACAGAACTTGGCTTTTAGAGGAAGTAGTGAGCAGCTTTACAATGATAGTAATGGTTGCTTGTGTTGAGATGATTGCAGAATTTGATTTGGTTATGCAAGACCAACTTAAACAGATTCAGAACAAAGATTTTCATTATCATTATCTCAGTCATAAAATTCAGGATGAATTGATATCTCTTTTGGCTGCTGATATCACAAGCTCAATTATAAAGGTTGTCAAAGAGGCCAAGTATTTCTCCATTATCCTAGATTGTACCCCTGATGTCAGCCATCAAGAACAAATGACTTTATTAGTTCGATGTGTGAATTTATCTGATGAGAAAACAAAAATTGAGGAATACTTTTAGGGGTTTCTGAAAGTGGATGACACATCTGGTTTGGGGTTTTTTAATGTATTGCTTGAGTCCATGAAATCATTCGACCTAGATTTTAATGATATAAGAGGTCAAGGCTATGATAATGGTTCTAACATGAAAGGCAAACACCAAGGGGTACAAAAGAGATTGATTGACATAAATCCAAGAGCATTGTACATGCCATGTGCTTGTCACAGTCTCAATCTTACACTGTGCGATATGGCAAAATCTTGTGGGAAAGCTATTTCATTTTTTGGAATTGTTCAACGCATATATGTGTTATTTATTGGTTCCACAAAAAGGTGGAATGTTTTGCTTAAACATGTACCTAGTTTAACTCTGAAATCCTTGTCCAATACTCGTCGAGAGAGTCGAATCAAAAGTGTTACAGCAATAAGATATCAAGCTAGTGAGTTAAGGTCAGCTTTGTCTGAGTTACGACATGCTTTTGACATTGAACCTAAGGATAAAAGTGATGCAAAAAAATATTTTTGATGCTCTTGGCAGTTTTGATTTTCTACTTGGTATGGTTATTTGGCATGATATTTTATTTGCTGTGAATAAAGTGAGCAAGAAGTTGCAGTCGCCAGCCATGTGCATACACATTACTTTGCAGCAGATACAAGGTGTAATTCAATACTTTGAAAAGTATAGGAATGAGAAGTTTTATTCTAGTTTGATTATTGCCAAAGGTATTGCAATTGAAATGGGTGTAGAGGCAACATTTCCAATAAAATGCCGTGCTGTGAGGAAGAAACAATTTGATGAAATTAACTATCAAGAGCAAATTCTTGAAGCTGAAAAGGCTTTTGAAGTTAAATATTTTTTGGTTATGGTTGATATGGCGATCACTTCTTTGAAGAATAGATTTGAAGAGCTCATGGTGTTTAAAGATATATTTGGATTTTTATTGAGCTCAAGCACCTTGAAGTCATTAAGTGATAATGAACTTGAAGAGTGTTGCACTAAATTTGCAGAAACTTTCTCTCATGACGGATCATCTGATGTCGAGGTTCATGAATTTATTTCTGAATTAAGGCTTTTGAAGTTTACTTTACCAGATGAAGAATTGTCTGCTATGGGGATTTTCGACCATGTCAGACATATGGATTGTTATCCTAATGTCTCTATTGGTTATCGAATCTTATTTACTGTGCCTGTGACCGTCGCATCGGCTGAAAGAAGCTTCTCAAAGTTCAAATTATTGAAGAACTATTTAAGGTCAACAATGACTCAAGAAAGGCTAAATGCTTTGGCGACTTTATGTATCAAGAAGAAGTTATTGGATGAGATTGATCTTAATAGTATAATCAATGAGTTTGTATCACAAATTGTTAGAAGAAGTTATTTAAGATGAAGTAACAAGTAAGTATTTATGGTTTTATGTATTCTTTTATTATCTTTAGAATATTTTGTGATCTTTATGTTAAATATTATATTTTAGTTGACATGTGTTTATAAAATTACATATGTATTTGTATGCCTATATATATTAATAGAGCTTCGGCCAGGCCTCAGTAAAAGTTTATGTTCCTGGCCACCGAAAACTGCGGACCGACCCGAATTTTTTTGATTTTTCGACCATTTTTGCAAAGATGTTTCACAAATAGGCCTTTGGCGTTTTCATTCCAAGAATGGACCCCAAGCTCGGCGCCAATAGTTATGGCGCCGAGCTTACACCACTCGGCGCCAATACAATTGATGCCGAGATCTTTGCACCACATCGGCGCCGAGGCTGACGTGGCACTGATCTCGGCGCCGTTAACATTGGCGCCGAGCTTGGCGCCGTGGACCTTGGCGCCGAGCTCGGCACCAGTAAGTATGGCGCCCAGATCAGCGCCTGTAAGGTCGGCGTCGAGCTGGGCGCCAATGTCTATGGCGTCGAGCTCGATTGTATCGCCACCAATGAGGATGGTGCCAAGCTTCAGCTCTACATCGTCCTTCTCTTCTCTTCCTGTTTCTCTTCAGCTCTCTCCTTTTCAACTATCTCCAGTGATTTCTTTCCCCTTCGCCCTTCCTCACGAATCAGCATGACCGTGAAAAATTGAGTTTGATCAATGGATCTATGGTTTATCATAAAAATTGTTGTGTAGATTAGGGCTTCGCAATGTGTTGTGACGTAGTGCACTGAAACTGTTATTTAGTTATTCGTAATGTTGTTGAAATGTTATCGTGTTGTGTAATGCACCCTATTATTGGACCTATCGTAGTACTATTGGTTACATTAAATGTGTTCATTATCGCAACTTATTAAAGCTTGTGTTTGAAATTCACAAGTGCAGCAGTTCACAGGGGTACACAACTTGTGTAATAATAGAAGGATAACTAATATTCCATTGATGCTACGACACAGGACATAACATTTTTCTTAGAATTCAACCGCGAAACATGTGCCACGGATACACGTTACGAATTAATCCGACCCGACGAATCGAGCCTTAGCTTTCCTACTGACCCCTTCTACGGCGTGCAACGTGTCTTGCATTTCCCAGTCTTTCAATTGATTGTACTCTGCTAGTGTTTTGCATTCAGTTATCTTTAGGCCGTTCTATTGGGGAATGAAATTGTCGATCCACGTCGTGAATCCGCACCTCGTTGGAATGCCCTGATAAAGAAACATAGGTAGTCAGTTAGAGTGGCAATATTATGTAGACGTTAGCGGAATTGAAAAAATGTAAGACGTATAATGAAGTCATCGTCTAAGTTGGGGCAAATAAAATATCTCCTGCCATATGTTCATGGTTCAAAGGAGGTAGCCATCTTGCAACGATCCCTACAACCACACAAGGGACGCTCCGACCATTCAGGGTAACCTAATGGGTTGTTCCTCCAATTTAAGCTTGTGATTTCCATCCGACGTACGTACTCCATCCATGCCTGCATGAATTGTTCGATCGACTCAGGTTGTGTTACCATCGGACCGATGGAAGCAGGTCTCACCGTATCGATCCACTGTTCGAATGGACACTGCCTTACATCCTCCTAGTTGTACATTTATGAAAGCAGAGGTTAGACAATCAAACAAGTGATAAGCTTTACCGGAAAAAATTGATACTCATGACAAAATCGTCGTCAACAATCTAAGGACACATGAAGCATCTTTGTTCTCGAGTTGCATGTCTAATGGACCTTATCACCTGGCAACGGAGACTACAACGACATTCTGAACGTTCCCGCCATGTGGGTAGTGCGAGTGGATCTAGAGGCCAATCCAAAGCTTCCGCACTAATTCGACGTTGGTACTCATCCTTCCGCCGAAGGTAGTCCGGCCTTGATTCGCTAAGTGGGTAGGAACGTGTTCCATCGGTTCGTGGGTTCTCCGTATCTATCCACTCAATGAAGACGATAAGCCTGCATAAGATGTTACCATGATGTAGAAACAAGTTAGTGTTTTGTGTATTAAGATTGGCATTACAAATCAGAGCACAGTAGTCATACCTGATCCATGTTGGCACATTGGAAGAATTGCCTTTCCCGAGTTTCTGAGTTGAGGGACGACGTAAGTATACATGCATCCCCACAATGGCACAACGGATGGTCACACCATAGTGGAATCCAACTGCCCAAAGGATGGAGTCGCCAGTCGAGACGCTCAGGAAATGGATGAGCCATTATACCTAGATGTGTAAGGAACTGAACGAAGATATGAAGAGCTCGTACTCGGGTGGTATAATATATAGTGGAGCAAGCTGAGACACATCTAAAGCTAAAGGGAGTAAATTAATTCGATGGATGTGACAACACGAGCAGACGCCTGCACAATTCATTTATTGAGTGTATGTGACAACACGAGCAGCGCCAAAAGTTGATTGTGAAAACTCGAACCGACCAAAAGCTGATAGCGACACAGTGAGGGCACTATGTGGATAGTAACATGATGTGCTTCATTTAGACCATCGTAATTGAAGTTTACATTCTAATTTCATTCCTCTAAGTGCTAAGTAATTTGTGCTACTCACTTCATATTGTTATGAATTTTTGTGGTTTGAAATTATGAAATTTCCCCATTTGACAAAATCTATATTCCTTCTAACTTAGAGGAGAAAAATTTGGCAGAATTTCCCCTATTTATATATTTAAAGCGTACACAAATATCAATGTAGCAAATGATATCAATAAATATATACCACATTCATCCACATCCCATATACATGACAACACGAAAAGACCACAAAGTTCATAATAGTCCCTAAAGTCAATAATATATCAGATAGTCCAAAAGAATAGTCCATACAAGACATAATACTATTCCATACAATCCACAAGTACTGCATACATCTACCACAATATGTACGTCAAGGTTCACTGCCTCCTACTCTTACCCCTGCCCTTGTGTCCAAGAGCATCACTGCCTGGAGTGAAAGGGTCTGGTGGGTGCCTTCTCCTAGTCTCAAGCTGCTGCGTAGGCTGAGTCGATGGAGCGTCGTGCAGCTGAGATGACCCAATCTCATTGGGTCCCTGGAATGCATCCTCCTCGTCGTCGTCGTCCTCATCGGAGGCAGTGCATCTGGAGTCCGTACGTGCCTGCCTAGAGGAACCGCCACCTTCGGTGGAAGCAGATGGCACGTGCACGTCTTGCCTCGTGATTGTTCTGCAACCACAACATGTAGCCGCACGACATAGCCGATGTAGTACTCTCTGTTGCACAAAATAAAGTACTTAGCTCAAAGATTGCATTCTATGATATGCATACTTCAAAGATCTTCAAAATCTTACGTCGAGGTAGTTGCGTGTGTCGTCGTCCCTAACCATGGGTTCATCACTGAATCCTTAATTTTCTAATCATGGGTTATTGTGTTCCCTATAAATCAATCATAGGTTAATGCTCCCTGCGCAACAAAACTCTGAACTATATTTGCAAATTGGAAATCTGAAATACCTAGAGACACTGGACACTGTATTTTTTTTAATTCCTTTCCTGTCATACATGTTGGATCAACAAGACTAAGTGAAGCAACATTTGCAGCAAACTGGAAATCTGCTTTTTTTTTGTCAGAACGAAATGCAGGTTTGCTTCATTTTTGAACATGCCGAATAAGCACAAAAAAAACCAGTGTAGTTCCATCAAATAACTGTCATCAGCATAGTATGTCAGCATTGCCTACATAATTGAGCAATAGTATGTACAGTGCAAATTATGAATGAAAATGAGCATCTGTTAACCTATTCTGTTTCTAAGTGCTGACATATATTCAGACAGCATGCTATGAGTTGCTATGTAAAAGTTTTTTTTTGAAAACATCAACTGACTCAGTTTTTTTGTGAGAAAAATTTTGGAATTTTTCTTTGTACTCTTTCTAACTGGAAAGTGGCCATACACTTCACTTATTCGTATTCAGTGCATATGACAAACAGGCTGCAACCAGAGACCAACAAATATGAAAACTTCTTCCATAGAACCAGTAGGCCATATGATAAATAAAATTAAATTATCTAGTCCAGAAGTTCCTAGCCATGTACTAGTCCAAAAAAATTATATGATATCTTTTCAATTTTGTTGATCTCTACTAAGCAGTGCCTAAACACTTGTAATCAGAAATTCAGAAATTCAGTCCACCATTCAGAAATTCCCATATATGAAAACAAGACTCAGTCCACCATTCAGAAATCCACTGAATTTTATTATTTTTTAGGGGCGTAATTTATAGGTTGAAACAAGCAAGGAAACAGAACACATTTGAAGGAATTAGTACCTATCCCTCCGCTACGAGACGTTATCGGTGGGTCGCGTTGTACGCCGGATCCAGAAGGTGGAATTGCGCCATTGGTATGTGAGTGAAATTGAATTAATGTATGCATCGAAATATAGAGTAAGCAATGTACAACTATTTGACACTATTATTTGCATGCGTACATAATTGAAGAAAAATTAAATACAACAACAATAGCACCTCACTAATTTGCCAACGGCAAGTCCGTGAATTGTGGCCAAGTCTACCGCACTTTTCACACTCGTACTGCTCAGCTCGGTAAGAAAAGGGGTCGATCTTGCACATCTCATTCTTCCAGGTATTTGATCCATGACCATCCTGTGCCTAGTCCTCTTCCTACTACCCCGCTTATTCCAACGATAAGCTGGATCAGCAATGTACTTTGGACCATCGTATGCAGGCCACTCTCCAGAGTCCCGAATAGGCTCAAAGCGAGGGCTTCAAATTTGCACAAGTGTGTCTACACTGAACTCACGAGGTATCCTGCTCTCAATGTCATAGTTGTGATGCCTAGCAGCTGCAACCAGGTAAGAACATACAAAGTGGTACTGCCTTGGTTTGCCACAGGTGCATGAGAAATCTTGGAGGACTACAACATGAATCCTCGACTCTCGGACCTCGCCATCGGACGTCATACCCCCACTTTGCTTGACCTCATAACGCCCCACAGTGTGGTCGAAACATGTAACCTCATGTGTGTCAGCTCTTTCCTTGGCCTTCTCGAGATGTTCATGTGCTTTAGGAGCCCATATCTGACCATCGCTCTACAACTGCAGTGCATGGGAGTGTCTTTCGTTGAACTAGGCAACAAGCTTGTAGAAGGTGAATTGCACGATGGCATTCACGGGCATACCCCGTATCCCCAGCAGCAACTTATTGAAGGATTCAGCCATGTTGCTGCACTGGAACTCATACCTCCAACTGTCGGCGTCGTGAGCTCTTGTCCACTTGTCCAAATCTCTCATCAACCATGTGAGCCATTGCTTGCCTTCTGCATTTGATGCGGTCCAGACCTGCTCTAGCTTTCTCTGGAAGTACCAATCCTCAAGCTGTCGAGCTGCCTCCTGCAAAAGATCAAAGTTTGCCTTCACATCATCTTTCCGAAGAAGATTCTCGGCAAGGTGGCGTGTACACCAACGATGGTGCAAATGTGCATAACCCTCTATCTCCTCTCGCACAACATTAAGTATGCCCTGGTGCATATCAGATATAACGCCAACCTCCCTACCAGGCCCGACCACATGTACCCTTACTAGGCTCAAGAACCATCCCCAACTGTCGTTGTTCTCCCTCTCAACCAAACCAAATGCCAGAGGAACCAGCTTGTTGTTCGTGTCACAGGCTATGGCTATAAGAAGTGTGCCCTGATACTTGCCAATCAGAAATGTACCATTGATGGAGAATACAGGCCGGCAGTGCCTAAAAGCCTGGACACACTGAGGGAAGCACCAGAAAGCATGAAAGAATATTTGTCTCCCATTCATCCATGTGTCTGGTTTAGGGATGTACTCGTAATGCATTCCAGGATTCATCGATTTGATTGCATTCAGAAGTACTGGAAGCTGCTCGTAACCATCCTCCCAGTCCCCATATATCATCTTCCAAAAGTATTGGAAGTTGCTCGTAACCATCCTCCCAGTCCACATATATCATCTTCCACGCCCGCTGCTTAGCCCTCCACACTTTACCGTAAGTTATCACATAACCCTGGTAAATCTCCATAATTATCCTGATAATTGTCCTAACCTTCATGTTGGGCTCTCCCTGCAATATCCCCATCAACCGCTTTGCAATTAGGGTAGATGTCAACTGCCAATGCTTCGTGTTCAGTTCAAGTGAGGCACAAGTGTGTGGCCCGACAACTCTTGTTATCTTCCACTTTCCGGTGACCTTTTGCTTCGTTGCACAAACCTTCCATGGGTAGCGTTCCCGTTCACAAACAACCGTGTACCACCGCTCTGCATAGGAGTGCAGGACCTTGTAAGGCCTCTTGCGTATCACAGCAAACGTCTGCAACCACCTCTTCAATGTAGGAAGGTCATTGAAAACCCTGTCCTTCTCAATTTCCATGCTAGGACCCGCCTCTGAAGCTTCCAGGAGCTCATCATCACGACCCTCAACAAACGCCTGATCGAAATTAGTAAGATCACTGAACTCGTGAACTCTAGGATCACGACTGCCAGGAAGATAAGCCTAAGCATCTCAACATCACTCTCCGTCAGCTCTCCAACTGGTCAATCATCATCAGAGTCAACAGTCCTTGTGACCTCATAAGGCTCACAATCATTGAACACTTCAACACTATTGGACGCCCGGAATCCGTCACCAGACTACAGTTGTGGCGCAACAAGAGGAGCACCCACATATTCGGGAATGTCTCCTGCAACATATGCACGAATAGAAGGAAAGAAACAAATTAACAGATGATGAATAGAAGGGGGTAGGATGACGAGAAGCGTTGCATAATTGAAACTTACTTGGATGATTTTTTGTCAATGGGATCTCCTGAAAATGATCTCCCACATCATCATGAGTCCGACACGCATCTCCAATTGTCTCAACTACTTGGACCTCATTGGGGGCAGATTGAGCATCAGGAACCGTACATGCATTCATAAGACGTTTCGGGACCTCTATGGCAGGGTATACCTGATCAGCCATCACTAGAGAAAACCTATGGCGATTGGGATCAAGCAACACCCGATGCACAACCACGTCCAAAGTCTGAAATTAACTCTTCATAGCCGATCTCACAAAGTTCTCCCACTGATCTGCACACCCAATTGGGATCATCTTCCTTTGGATGTTGAGAGGGGAAACTAGGTGAAATACACCCTCAACTTCGATGGCATCATCTCCATGGCAATGTAGCTCCTCCCGAGCCCTAACAACCAACTCACTAAATGTTGGCTTCTCATTGAATAGAACAGGCACACTTTGCATGTGTACAAACTCTACATATCCATAACGATCTCTTTCCACGGTGCCTCCATGATATATGCTCACTAAATTGTCCATCTATTAATTCAACAAAATTTGAAATACAGTTCTTTTAGTCCAAAGTAGTTTTGAAAAGACCTAAAAATTTTCGGAAAGAAACTCTGGCCCATAGAAATAAATAAATAATGAACTTCGTTATCACAATTAGAAATTTTGGTATACGATCTACCATCCTAAACCCTCATACACTTAATCGAAGGATGTGATTATTTACGTCGACATGAGACCCATGTTAGATAACTTATAGCGGGACAGTTCGTTTTAATCAGTCAAAAAATATTTTATTCAATGTTCATTGTAATATATACTACACCTCGAAAAATATACGTATCTAACTATATTGTAAATCGCATCACTAAGTATCTAACTATATTTATATAACTATAGTTCTGTCACTAATTAAATCAACTAAATATTCACGAAAAAACATGCCAAAAAATAAAATTTTCATGGTCAAAAATTAAAAATTTACCTATTCAAAAATAACCTACAACGCTTATTTAAAATTTACCTATATTGCATATTCCAAATTAATCTACATTTCATATTTAAATTCATTAAAAAATAATATACTTTGCATATTTTAGTTTTACCTACTTTGTATATTCAAAATTTATCAACATTGCATACTATCATTTTTAAATTTATCACATTGCACAAATATAAATTTTCAATATTGTATGAAATTTACCTATTAGGGAGAGGTCAGGCCGGGCGGCGGCGCAGAGGCGGGCCGACGGGGGAGGGCGGCGCCGGCCGCCGCCGTAGGGCACGGTCAGGAGGGACGGGGGCGGGCGCGCCGGCCGGGACCGGGGTGTCTCGCCCGCCGGGGAGGCACGGGGCGGGTGGGTGTGCCCAGCCTAGCCCTTGGCGGAAGGGCGCGCGGCGAATGCGGAGAAGGACGGGGGCGGCGCGGAGTTTTGGCACGGTGGCAACTGGTTTGTGGAAAAATAGAGGAAGAATACGGGTCCACCTGAAAGCAGGACTCGGCACCGAGGATGTTGGCGCCGAGCTCCACGCCAAGATCTACGGTACCGAGCTCGACGCCAAGATCCACGACGCCGAGGTTGCCACGTCAGCCTCGGCGCCGACGTGGCGCAGAAATCTCCACGCCAAATGTATTGGCGTCGAGTTGTGTAAGCTCGGCGACATCACTATTGACGCCGAGTTTGAGGTTCATTGCTGAAAAAAAAATGCCAAAGGCTTATTTATAAAAATCTTTATAAAATTGGGCAAAAAGCAAAAGAACAAAGGCGGACCGGCCCTGTCTGTACCATAAATACCCCACCCAACAACAAAATCTTGTGTACATCTACACCACAATACCGTACCCTACAACTACAACTCTCTCTCACACACACACACACACACAGGTAGTTACACACGCGCTCTGCTCCGCTCGCCCACCCACGATTCCAAGGAGAAGCGCCTCCCGCACCGGCGCGCGCCGCGGCAACCGCACCGCCAGCAATGGAGTCGTCGCGGGGAAGCCCGGCCTGAACGGCGGCGGCGGCGGCGCCCTCGACTACAGCAGCCGCCGGGGCTACTACACCGGCGCCGGCGCGGCGCTGCCGGTGGCTGCTTCCAGGGCGCCGCCGGTGGACCCGTGCTGCGTGGCGCTGCGGGTGTTCGTCCTGCTGGGGACGCTGGCGTCCGCCGTGGTGATGGCCGCTGACCGGCAGAGCACGACCGTCCAGATCGCCGGCGGAGAGCTGGCGCCGCCGCTGCGTGTGCCCGTCACGGCGAAGTGGACCTACTCCTCCGCCTTCGTGTAAGTCTGTCTACTGCTCCATTGATTTCCATCCATCATCCAACTCTGCTCCTCCTAGCAGATGCATGCACACTGATATGATGCACCTACACAACTAATTTCTCAATTACACTGCAGCTCTTTAATTAACCATCAGTTGCAGCATGATCGTTTCATTTCTTTCTTCTCCTCTACATCTTTCTTGTCTTTTCTTTTCTTTTTCCTTTTCTCTTGTGTGATTACTGTATTTTGGTGATGCAACAGTAGCTATAGCCCAGTGACACACTCATTACATAGGACAAACTATTCAAGGAGTACATATATCATGTAGGTTCGAAAAAAATGGGTCCAAACAGGCACATGCATGTCTTGCCAATTACACATGACCTGTATTCCAAATCCCGATCTACTTCTCCCTCACAATTTGTAAACAAAACAAGCTCTTTCTTGAATAATTAAGTGTCATTTTCCAGCATAGAACACAATTAAAGCACACATGCATCTTTAATTATTAGTCCCTAGTGAGTGTTAGCGTCATTGTGTGCCCGTACGGTAGATCTTTCCAGGATCGATTCCGAGGAAGGAAGAAACGAGAAATGCTTTTGAGGAGAAAGATGACACGCAAGAAGAAATGTCTCTGCATGCATGTCCTAATTGCTAATTTGCTACTACTACCTTCCATTCTCTGCCGCTGGCCTCTGCTTTACTTCCACGTCCAAACAAGGCGCCTTCTCTCTTTCTCTTTCTCCTACCTAATTATAATGGAAACAACTTTTCTAATTTGCTACAACAGACAAGGATGCCACAACAGATAGTACTATATAATTAGGGATTTTCAGGATGCTCTACGTGTTTTTTTTACATACTTGGGTACTACTCTATCGGTCTCGTAGTAATCTGATGGTGAATTTTTTTCAGCACTGTAAATAGTAGAATGCATGCATGCATGGCTTGTAGTTAACGATCGATATATCTGTATGGTTTCAAAGTTGTTTCCTTGAAATAATTAAATTATTTATGCAAATTACGGTTCTTGTAGTATTCGATAGTGGACACACTGATTAGCTGAAGAAAGAACAGAATTAAAGACAAGGACAACCCAAGCATGCCACCACAGCCTACCACTAGTGTACCGTCCACTTCAACTCCTGTTGCCACCTTTACCTTACAGTACACACAAAATCACGTTCTATTATTGCTAGCATCGTGGCGAACCTTGAAACCCTATTTTCATGGACGTGTTCATCCGTGGATATACAAAGAGATTTCGCAATTTTTTTGGGTGTTAGTTGCTACTATTTTTGAAAGTGATATGCAACCATGGCTTATTGCCAATCTATGCAAAATTATGGGAGTTGGTCATGTGGCACTGTGGGTGACATTGTTTGTCGATAGCAGCAGCCACAGAAAATTCTTCCTTCAGCTTAGAAAACAAAACAAATTTGCACAAAAAGGAAGGAATCGACAATTTTCTTTTTTCATTATTATTTTCCGGGGCAAAAAAAAGAATGGTGTTTGCAGCGCACCACGTGGCTCATGCACCGTTACTGCAGAGAAGAGAAGAGAGAGGTTGCACCTGGCCATGCCCATCTGCATGCGCAGTGGGCCCAACCCAAAAACGCAATCGCAACGTGGGCCCCGCGTGGTGATCCTGATGAGATGAGGAGGAGAGAGGCCCAAATTAACGACCATTGATTTGGCCTTTACAGAAAAGCGAAAAATCGATACGGATAGAGATTTGGAGAAGGCGAAATGATATGATGCTCATGCTCTCCTCGTTATCAAGATCACCACCGTTTATTCGTCCATTGAAGGAAAAAAATGTATATCAGCATATAAATATATGTAACTATATATAAATTTCTATCCAAATTTTGTTTCTTGCTATTTTATAGAAAATCTTTTGAGTTTTTCAAAATTAACCCATCTGCATTATTTAAAAAAATCTAGTTAAAAAAGAAAAAGGATTATTTTTTAAAACCCTTTTGAGTGTTTATAAAATTAATATGCGATCTCAATGTAAAAAGAGAGGCTTAAATAAAAAAAAAATCTCATGCTCCTCTCTTTCGTCCTCATCCGTGCCGTGTCCCACGCCGCGCCTAGACTCCTCCCTCTCGTCACCGCTCGGTGCTCCCGCGCCGCCACCTGGACCTTCGTCCTTCGCGTGCTTCCCTCCTGCGTCGTCGTCCCGTTGCAACGCACGGACATTTCTGCGCGCTGTGTATATATATATATATATATATATATATATATATATATATATATATATATATATATATATATATATATATATATATATATATATATATATATATTAATCCCAGCCATTGCAAATGAGCAGTAGCTATCGATCGAACAATCGCGATTGGTGAAAGATGTATCTTATCCATAAATTTGATGGAGCCTGGAGGAGAACAGGAGATCGATCGATGATGTCCGTCCATCCATTGATCCTGATCGATCTTAATTGATCGAACCATTGCTAGCTTGCTTCCATCAATCATGCATGCAGTTGCGTGCAAATGTAGCCTACGTTAATTCGGATGGTAGGAGCAGTTTGCTGCTTGATTGGGAAACCAAAATACCAAAGCGAATATAAGTAAACACCTGCGTGTAATTTTCCATTATTTGCAAAGCTACCAGCTAGTTATACTACCTTTGATGCTCTGTTTCTTCGAGAAAGTCTTATACTTGTGAAGCTAGAGATCAACGTGCATGCATGAGCGGTGTATCGGTTTTGCATTTTGCATCGGGAAGCGTCACGACAAGAACAATGTCGAATAAAAGATAAAGCGTGACGACGACGGCGATCTAGGATGCGACGAATGCACTGAACATCCGAGAGGGCACGCACTCGCTAATGGCCGTCGGTTTCAAACCCCGGCCTGTAGCGCACGAACTGTATCCGAGCTCGACGTGCGACGTGCAAGATTCTTCCAAAATTTGGCCGAGAACATGAACAAAGTCTTCAAATTTGGCCGAGAACTAAATTCTTCGAATTCATGCAGGTACTTCGTGGTGGCGAACGGGATGGTGTTCGCGTTCTGCGCGGCGGCGCTGGCGGCGGTGCGGAGGCGGAGCGCGGTGGTGCCGGTGATGGTGGGGGACCTGGTGGCGATGGCGCTGCTGTTCTCGGCGGTGGGGGCGGCGGCGCAGTTCGGGCTCCTCGGGGAGCGCGGGAACACGCACGTGCGGTGGGCGAAGGTGTGCGACGTGTACGGCCGGTTCTGCGAGCGCGCCATGGCCGCCGTCGTCGTCTCCCTCATCGCCGCCTTCGCCGACCTCGTCCTCCTCATGCTCACCATCCTCACTATCCACAAGGCATCCTCCTATTACTAGTCTAGTCATACTCTATTTTGCTTGCAATCATCGATCAGTCGGTCTGCATGCATGGGTCTTCGTCTCCTCGATGGATGTCATGTGTGATTTAACTGATTGATTATATTGCAATTAGTTAATAGAGGCAACAGTGATCGTTACCTGTTAGTGATCACCGTGAGATGATGCTTGCCATCTTAATTTAATCCTTGACATGTTCACTCAAGTAGTAATTGAGGCTTATTTTAGCTGTAAGGTGAATTTGAGATGATGGCTTAAAAGAAAATAATACAAAAAATTACAAGAATTTGAACTGAGGCTTAATTCAGCTTGAGGTGAATTTGATACGACTATGAAGGAACTGTAGAATTAAAATTTGAAAAAAAAACTACTCTTCAGGAATTGAAGGCTTAAGGAAAATAAAAAAAATTATATGTTGAGAGTGGGATTTGAACCCACGCCCTTTCGGACCAGAACCTTAATCTGGCGCCTTAGACCAACTCGGCCATCTCAACTTGGTGACGACGTGTCCAAAAAGTTCTGTAGATACCCTACTTCTAATTACTCAGAGCACTTTTTTGCAATTAACTAACCGGCAACACGACAAGGGGCGTGATCCTATCCAACAAAACATTGGAACATGCAGTGATTCAGTCATCTTTTAACTCGGTCAAGAAACATCGGCACCGATATATACACCACCCATACAATTGTCTTTGTTTCAACTAGCAGACAATGCTTTATGCGATCATACCTTGTTTTGTTCAGCATTTTCTGTTTTGGCATCACAACTGAATACTACTAGTACAGTCCAGAAGATCACCGGTATAAATGCAGTTATAGGGACAGGTAACGATCAATCTGATTTTGATAAACTGAAGTCAACCTGCACATTATTCTGAACTCTGCATTTGCCCGAAAATCGGCAGCCATGGTGCAAATGAATCAAGGTTGCAGGGAAATCTTGACTCGAGAGGTCACCGTTTGCTCATCGAGGCAATAGAGAGCATCGATGAGATGCATCCTGAGAGAGGCAGGTCCCTTGGCAGACTCCATCCCAATCTCTCCGGCCAGGCCAAAGACAGCAAGAGCGCATGCTGCCACGACCATGGCATCGGAAGGTTCCACCGCGAGAAAGGCAGTGATGAGGGCTGTCACGGCGCAGCCTGCCGCTGTTATCTTCTGCATCATGGCCACACCGTTGCTCACTCCGACGACCCGCTCCCCGTCGGTGATGTAATCGACGGCCCCGGACACCGCAATGACAGCCCCAGTGGACTGTGCCAATGCTTTTGCATCTTGAAGAGCGTCCCCTGAGTCATGTGAACTGTCTGCACCCTGCAAATCGATCGGAATTAATTGGAACATTGTACATTATGCTGGTATCAATGTAGGAAATTGTTTTGATCAGTCATTCAGTTTTGATTCTTGACAGAATTGAAAGAGGGGGCGTAAGATAATGATACTGACAAAAGAGAGAACAACTATAATCAATTTGACATTAGCAATCAGCCGGGCATAAAGGCACATATCCATAGTAGGTTAATCGCTTTGGATAATAATCAATCATGGAACGGTCTGAACTCTGAAGAATAACAAAAAACAGGTGCATCGATTGCAATCAAATTGCATGGGTTCATACGGGATTCAGATTGTGAGGACAGCGGACCTGAGTAATTGTCCTCATCACAATAAAGTTCAGCAAATTGTTAATTAGCACTCCACTCCTTTCCATTAGAGAGCATGAGGCAATTCACAATCAAACCAATCCATCTCAATCTTATCAATCAAGATGTTTTCTACTCCTTGTTCGGATGGGTAAATTAAATCAGGACAAAATAGTTGCAATAATAAGCGAGCAAGCTAGAAATGGTGCCTTGAAGGTGGAAGAAGAGGCGGCGGCGACTGAGCGAGAGGCGAGGGCGAGGATCTCCGACGCGTTCCCCCTGACGACGGCGGGGCGGAGAGCGAGGAGGGAGAGGCAGGCCTCCATCCGGAACTCGGAGGCGGCGACGGCGACGGGGTCGAGCACCCAGGGGCGGCCCGCGGAGGCGGCGGCGCGCATGGAGGGGAGCCAGTCCTCGGAGAGCGTGCCGACGTTGACGCAGACGGCGTCGCAGTGCGGGGTGAATTCGGAGACCTCGCGGAGGCAGTGGAGCATGGCCGGTGACGCCCCCGCGGCGAGGAGCGCGTTGGCGGCGATGTCCATGGAGACGAGGTTGGTGATGCAGTGCACCAGCGGCGCCCGCGCGCGGACGGCCGAGAGGAGCTCCCACGCCCGCCGGCCCCACCACGCCGTCGTCCGCTCCTCGTCCATGTCCTCCGGCGCGCCCTGAGAATATTGTACTGCCAGTTGCGCGGCGAGGTGGGGAGTCCCTGATCGAAAGGGTCACGAGGAATTCGCCGGCGGAGAAGAGGCGAAGTGGGAGGGGCACGCGGCGCGGGGCAGACGGCGGCGGTGTCCAAGACGACGGTGGAAGCCTGGAAGACGAACCGTCGAGTTGTCGTGTTCGTGGCGCACCCACACCTTTCCGCTGTAGTGCCTCGTTCTATTAGGAGGGTGTGTTTACATGAGGGAAAAATTTTTGAAAAAAATATCACATCAATGTTTTGGACACACATTTAAAGTATTAAACATATATTAATAAAAAATAAATTATAGAATTCGTCTGTAAACGACGAGACGAATTTATTAAGCCTAAGTAATTCGTCATTAGCACAAATTTACTGTAGCATTTTATTGTCAAATCATAGTCTAATTAGACTTAAAAGATTCGTCTCGTAAATTACATATAAACTGTGCAATTAGTTATTTTTTAAGTTCATATTAAATACTTCATTTATGCACAGGGTGTAAAAATTTGACGATGGATTTAAACATGCTCTTAATCCCGAAGAGAAAGAGAGGGTTCGAAGAGGATTGACTGAGAATAATTTTATTTTATGATAAAATGGAATATTTTTTAAAGAATTTTTATTTTTTAAAAAATTTTAAAGAGATTAATCGAACGGTCCAAGTGGGAATGGATATAACTACAAGAGAGTCACGCGTCCAAATTCGAATGTCCATCTGCCAATCCGACGGCCAGGGTCCAGGTCAGGGTTTATAAAAAAAGAAATTGGTTATATGAAAATTCGTGACTTTATATTTATACCATCAAAATTTATGGGGCACTTTAGTATCCTCCATGTTTCCACCATTTAACTCTGCACGACATTTATCTACTTCTGTTCAGCCTTTTTTCTTTTGGTTTTATAAAATATATTTGAAAATCGCTCCCATGAGTGAAATGATCTATAAAATCAAAAAAGTTTCACAAAAATTAGATAAAATAAAAACATGGGCTGATTAGCCCTACATGTTATCCTCTCAGCCTTTCTCTCCACCCGATAATTATTTGATGATAATAGTGTGGCCAACAATGGAAATTGTGAAAAAGAAGGGAGAAAAGATGGAGGACATTACCAATATGAGTGCAACAATGAATAGTGATGAATGGTGGACAACAGCTTGAGGTCCTCCGAGTTGTCATCAACAACGTGGCGCTAGTAGTCCTTGGTACCAGCGCCAGCGAATGAGCTAATGAGGAAGCAAAGAGTGTAGTGGTACTAATAGTGGTATCAGTGACAAGCGGTGAGGTCCAGATAGTGGTAATTGTTGACTAGAGTCGCTAAATCGAGGCGGAGCCTAATAGCGAAAGTAAGCAAATAGCTAGACAACTCGAGGTCTTGAATAAAAGGTGGAAGGATGGAGCGGAGGTTAAGAGAGTGTCATTTATAGTCACAACTCAGTGAAGGGTTACGCGGAAGCTACGCTAGCCGAAAACAAAAAAATCTACCGCGCAAACCAGGAACACTTGCAAGTAAGGGCCGATAGATCGTTACCGATTAGAGTAGAGTGCGGCGGAATAGCCAATCGGGGCTATCCGATCCGGAGCAGTGTAGCCGATTCTCGCAAGCCGACCGATACCGGGGCAGCCGATTCGCCAATCAACCGATTCACGATGCCGTAGCCGATCCGGCCAATCAACAGGCGCGCAACGTAGCAGCGCCTCACCGTATCCACACGTCCGGGGACAAACGCCGTACACCCGTGTGCTAGCACGCGATGCAAGGCTAGGGTTTGGCTCGAAAGTGGGGAGGGTTTCCGTGGAGATTGATCTCGGCGACTTCATTTGCACGCGATGCAATTGACATACCGCAACTCTCCACCCCTCCCTCCTTTATATAGAGTTGGCCGGCGGGACTAGTGGCCGATTAGGACTCTATTTTGAATCGGATCTCATCCGTATCTCATAGAGTTGGCCGCCCACACGTCGTAAGCCCATAGGACTCTATCCGATCGGATCCCTATCCGATCGAGCCGTATCCGAGTCCAACTCGAATGCCCGTTCTTATCCCCTTAAGCGTGCGACCACAGTAGGTTCGGGTATACTCGGTTTCGGCTATAGTCTAACTTAGCCGATCGTCGGCTCGAGTCTAACTCAGCCGACGCACATCAACGCGCGCGCTAGCGGCACATATTGACATCATAGTATACAAGAATAATATCGGCTCGAACCCGTAATGTGTACACAAATCCCTTTGCCTCACGATACCGGTTAAGCTATAGGCAAGATGTGTGCCATCCCTTCAATAGCTTAACCATTCACTCGAACCGTATTGGATTATCCGTCGTTGATTGACTCCTCAATCAACTTAGCATGGCCATGCATTTCCATAATCCATTACCTCGAGGGCCCGAGATATCTCTCCAAAGGAGGGGCAAATTCCATCTTGATCACTCACATCCCACTCCATGTTTCATAGCAAACCCGAAAACTACCTTTATAACTACCCGAGTTACGGAATAGCGTTTGGTAGTCCCAAAGTAGGCTACTACACATGTTGGAATCCATGGTGATCTCGGTCTAAGGACTTTGTACCAACACTACCGAGACCAACTAATGGCACATTAATTCCTGTAGTGTCTCATGGTGGGTCTATCCAACAATGTGTTCTTCAACACATATGTCCATGTTTATTGATTTGGTATCTCCATACCCATGATCTATGAGACATGATCATCAATCAATAAACATGCCGATCTTAGAATCATATTTGTTCCAACAATATGACATATGATCGGGGATCGTTTAGAAATAGATTCATACATATAGAGTCTCATAAATAAGTCACGTACTTATTGATCAATACAAGATGTCTATTTCATGGAACCGAATAACACTTTATTCATTTATACATAAACATTGACGTGATATCCAACATCTCTATGTTGCCTCTAGGGCATATCACTAACACTCAGAACTAGCCGAGACTGTAAATTGTGCTCACGATGTGTTAGTGAAGTGAAAGTCTTGGATGTGCTCTTCATGTGTCATTTTCCTCATTAATGTTCATGATATTGTTACTGAGTTGTAGAAAAGATGCATTAAGAAGGATCCTATTGAGGTGAAGAGGGTGTGGGGAAGGGGGCCTCATCTAGCAACGACTTATCCTACCTCATGACCTAATGGAATGAAATAATCTTACTCAGCCATGACTGGAGGAGGGGGGAGTAGACCAAATTTGGCCAACCAGCAGGGAGGAGGTTTTATTTGACTTTTCTTTTTAAAATTCCAAAAGTACTCTTTGGTTTTTAAGATAGTTAATTTGCTATGAAAATTCAAGTAAAAAACAATTAATATTTGAAAGAATCATGAATAAATTTCTTACTAGCTTGCCAAATATGGCTCATAACCTAATAAATGGTGATATAGGTGCCACATCCATTATTTTAGCATCATACTTGTTCCTTTAACATAATCGACTCCTCATCTTTTATGCGGGTATCTTTTCATGTTGTATGAAAAATAAGTCATAGGTATAATAATGTTGAACTATTGAATGTGCTAATTCAAAGTACATATGAGTTATTTGGTATGTTGCTCAAACCAATTACACTGAGAATATGACAACATTATCAAAACATTAAACACATTGGTAAGCTATTGGTACGACCAACATATTGGTAAGGTTAAAGAAAAGCTTATAAGCAACTACATTGACTTTTCGTAGCAAACAAATGCTTCACTGGAATTTTGACACTACCCTTTTCCTTTTGATTGCCTTCTATTTTACATTAAACACACTCGAGAACCAAACACATTTTCCTCTATTACTACAGCTTATAACAATAACAACAAATATAGTAGGTATGCTTCGATAACACATGATAAGAATTATTCTAGATCTATCATCTTGCCACTAACATCTTAATATTATGAGGGATATAAAAATAAGTATATACCATTCATTCATACTTAAACGCAAAATCCGACCCAAGAATATTAATTTTGATATAAGATATATTTATTTTTTAGAAAAAAATGACTTAGAAGGTAAATAGTCGACAACGTGTATAAAGAAGGGAAATGAGGCGGCATTGATAGTTAGTGATGGAAAGATACCTTACCTACACAGAATCCAAAGTGACCAAGTTACCTAACATCTCTACCATTATAAAAATTAAAGTTGTTTTTGCTGATGGCATGATACGTCGTCCTGTAGCTTCATATCGATATCGGTTAATCGGAATGGTATATGGTATACCAGTTACAGCCGAAGCCGGTGATTGTTGAAGCCACCCAGGACTCTAGGAGGGCCTCATGTTGTCAAAGCCACGCCATGGGCCACTGTTGGACCTTGAGCCGGTGAAGCCCACGTTGTCGGAGTCAAGCTCTCGCCTGGTGGCTGTTTGTGCGGCATTGACGGATTGGAATATGGAGATCAACACTTCACCAACACCTATGTGGCTGTCAGTTGCACGACACGTTGAAACTACTGTTGCTACGTAGTTGGTGGATAAAATAAGACAAAACCATACACACTAGCCAAAGAAAATGGAGTGTAATACGTGGTTAAGTATAGCAATAGGTAAAAATGATATGTTTATTGTCTCGAAGCAATCATATAAGATATTTTAAAAAAATATTTTACTTTACAATACAAGATTGGCATGACCATATATTATACTAGTGTTGTCTTTTTTATTAATGGTTGAAATTACAAAAGTTCGACACATGTCATCCAAAACCGGTTCGACCCCTGTCGTGGCTTCAAAGTTCCAAAAACATTTTACCACTTTCATATATGTATTCCCGAACCTCCAACCCCCATGTGCACAAGGTGAGCTGAGTGGCTATCTAGCGTGTTTCGTCTATCTGTTGTTGTCGTTGTAGTATTATTCATTTGTAAACCATTGCAACACATAGATATTTTGCTACACTAAGAAAGAACGGAATGAGCAACCGTATCATAGTAAATATTCCATTGCAATGTAGAATCCTGCAAAAATAAATCTCTCGTATTGAGAATTGCTCTTGAAATGTAACTCGTGACGCTAAGATAATGTTGTTGTAGGATACAAGACATTCTATTGCAACGCATAGATATTTTGCTAGCATATATAAAATATAAAAGTAGAGTGAATAAAAAACTCTTCTACTAGCGTCTCTTATATAATTCATTTGATTTATAGCCTCAGTTGGTTTTCTACTTTGGAATATCTTTTAAATTTCAACGATAGAATGGCTGAGTTTGGAATATCTTTATAGCCTCGCCGTTGGTTTTCTATTGCTAAACAATACATTTTAAAAAACTTTTTATATATAAATTTTTTAAATAACAAATAAATTTATTTTCTAATTTTATAATAATTAATATGCTACAGATTAGCGAACAACACACCCTGTTGTTCCACGTGATCAGAATAACACCAATAAAATAAAATATATCTATGAAAAATGAATTCTTTTCAGATTAAAAAAATGAAAATAGGAAGAACAACGCAGAAAAGAGCAAGGAATAAACACAACCGCCTCACGGCCACCGACCACTCTACCCCTTTTCTCCTCCGCTTCCTTTTCCGCTTTCTTGGCTTGCCCCCTACTCCTCTCCCACATCACGCTCTCTCACCCACTCTCCCCTCTCCTCTTCGTTCCCCCTTAAACCCCCCACAACAACGCAATCCAGCAAGGCCCCATCTCGGCCGCTCCGGCCGCCACGCCGCGCAAACCCTAGCGCGATCCCGTCCGCCCCCGCGCCTCCGCCGCCGCGCCGCACGCCAATGCGCCGCCTCCGAACCCTAGCATACTCCCTCCGCTAGCGCTCCCGCCGCCGCCTGGAGTATCGCCCCCCCCCTTCGCTGGCGGAGATGGCGGCCGACCCGGCCGCAGCGTCCGCCGTCGCGGCGATCTCCGCCGTGATGGACTGGCGCTCCTCCCCCGACGCCCGCGCCGCCGCCTTCGCGTACCTCGAATCGGTCCGTGCCGCCACCCCTCCCTTCCCCGTCTCCACTCCTGTGTATGCCTTTTTTTTTATATGCTCGAGTGTGGTAGGGTGGTGAGCGCTTTGGTGATGCTTCGCTCGGATGCTTGTTTTTTTTTTAACTTTTCCTAATTTTGCGTGCTACCTGTTTTCACGGGTTGATGTGAATATTGATGCAACACGGCCATTTTTTGTTGATTGTATATGTATTCAACAATCACGAGCTTTCATGAGTTTTAATCTTCGTCAATTTGCACACGATTGGTCTACAAGTGAACTGCACAAACTTTTCCATTTGCTGAAGCATGCAACTCAATATGGTATTAGAGCAAGAGGTCTCAACTTCGAATACTGGATGATGACGCAATTAAATGAAAAGCTGCAGTTTACTTCTGTTCCATACGTGAGGTCTGAGAGGGCCTCTTATGTGAGGGCGAGTGTTAAAAAGTATAAGTGAATTCTTCACCCGTCTCCATCAGCTTAAGCTCTTTGGTGAACTAGCTGGTGCTTTCAACTCAATGTTCTAGTCTCTACTGTTTCATTATAGTGTGTAACTGTTACTGCTCTGATTAGTTAGTTCATTTCATGGATAATGTTTTTGCACATTTTTGCTGCTATAAGAAAAATCCTGTGTTGCCTCCTTGTTCCAAATGTGATGCCATTGGAAACCATTGTTTGACGATGAGACTTTTGAAACGCAGGTTAAAGCAGGAGATGTCCGGGCATTGGCGAACACATCATTTCTATTGGTTCGAAAGGACCAGTCTTCAGAGGTCCGACTGCATGGTTTCAAAATGTTGCAGGTATGATTGTTGTATCCTGTATGCCAAACAGTAGCGGCATACCAATTAATTGCCAAAAGCTACACACACAATTGAACATGATCTGAAATCCAGAAATTCTTTTCTTCTAGTTATCAGCATGCTGTTTTGAGTTTTCCTTACTGGAATCAATCACATGCCCTATTGAACATATGATTGACCATATGGGCTGAATTCCTTGTTTCTAGTAAATCATGTACATTTGGTATGCACTTTTCCTTGTAGGAGCATGATTCTTCTCACCACTAATAAATTGTTCCATCTTGCTTTTGTTACTGATATCTACAGCAGCTCATTTTTACAACTGGTGCGTTAGTGCTCTTCTCACTTCTACTACTAAACTTTTAACCAATTTCAGCCACCTTCGACCCACACCATCTGACCCCCTTCCTTGAACCAGTTGATCTAGTTTCATGGTGAACGTGACTAGGACATCCTTCTATGCTGAGACCTTTTTAGGATGAATGACCAATCTAGCTTCTGTTAACTACAGTCTTATGTGTTTGGGTTATCAAAAGAAAAGGGCCAGTCATTATTTACCCTCGTAACATGACACCCCATGTCCACAACAGTACATATGTACAATTGTTAGTGCATCGCAGAAAGTATTTTCTATAAAAAGAAAAACCACTTGTATGGACAACTTGATTTTCCGCTGTTAAAAGAAACCCTAATTATGATGTTTTTCAATTAGAACCTTTTTATCAATGTCATAGTCATTGCGTCAGCAATGCTTGTATTGTAATTCTCGTAGAGCTCTAAACTTGATATCCTGTGACGACTGTGGCCATAATGCATTGTTTACTGCTATTTCCGTGTAGGGAAAAAAAATACTTTTTCTCTATTAGGAGCTATTATCGTCTTGTATTTTATTATGGTCATAACTAATGGTTCTGTTGGTAACTTTTACAGCACTTGGTTAGATTGAGATGGGAGGAACTCAGTGTTGCAGAGCGAAATGAATTTGCTAATTTGACTGTTAATTTGATACCTGAGGTTGTTGGTCCTCATGAGGACTGGGCTTTGAAGAGTCAAACGGCTGCATTAGTAGCAGAGGTCCCTTACATGGCTACTCTCATATACTTTTGTTGAAACCTTTGTACTGCGACAATATTTGTTTCTTTAGGTACATTCTTTTGTAGTGACCGTCTTATCTTGTAGGTAGTTAGAAGGGAGGGAGTTGCTTTGTGGAATACTTTACTCCCATCTATTGTTTCGTTGTCAAACAATGGTCCTATCGAGGTATGCTCCTTGCAGCTTTGCAGCTTTTTTCTGTACCTCTACCAGTCGATATATTAAATTGCATTTTATTTTCCTTCCCTATAACTGTTAGGCTGAGTTAGTTGCCATGATTCTGAGGTGGCTTCCAGAGGATATCACTGTTCACAATGAGGATTTAGAAGGTAAATTCTATTTGCTTACTTCTCTGTCCTGATCACTTGAAACTGTATTCACTTGAAGTATCAATCTCCAAATAGAAACTTTGTCTCTCTCCTGTTAAATTGTTAAGTACATGCAACAGGTGATAGACGCAGAGCATTGTTACGTGGCCTTACTGAGTCATTGCCACAAATCCTGCCGCTGTTATATTCTGTAAGTTTTCCTTTATTTGTCCAAAAACAGAGGCTCATCATTTTACAACATACTAATGTAAGCATCTTGTAATGTCTCATTTTGTAGCTACTTGAGAAACACTTCGTATCTGCTTTGAACGTGCACACGAATCAGCAAATGGAGTTGGCTAAACAACATGTTGGGACAATAACTGCTGTGCTGAATGCTGCCAATGCATATGCTGAATGGGCTCCTGTGACAGATCTCGCCAAATATGGTTTAATTCATGGGTCTGTTTGCTTGAATTTCTCTTCCATGTTTGGATGGCTTTCTTTCCCCTTTATTTTACCAGCAATTCTGTTTCGCAGATGCGGATCCTTGTTTTCTTACAATGATTTTCGTCTTCGTGCTTGTGAATTCTTTAAAATTATATGCCAGAGGTACTGAGAGGCTGATGCATTTTTCTTAACCTATATTTCATTCTGTCGGCACCTTTTCTGATATGTTATTGGCTTGTCCAATGCAACCTAGCTCAGAAAACGGCCTTTGGATGTTGCAATCGTGGAGTATGATGCAGCAATGAGCAACATTTTCCATGTGTTGATGAACATTGCACAAGATTTTTTAGTGAGATCCAAGATGCAGCCCAACGCTATTGATGATAACGAATATGAGTTTGCAATGTGTATATGTGAGACAATGGTTGCTCTCGGTTCTTCTAATATGCAGTGCATACTAGCTGATGTAGCTAGGACTTCGCACTTCCTACAACAGGTGTGCAGTTCAAAATACGCTTCTCCATATATTTCTTACACAAGATTAATGCTTAATGCTGCTGTGCAGCACCTTCTCCTCACTATTTAGTAATGTAAAGTTTAGTCACTACTACCTCCATTCCACATTATAAGACATTTTGGCCTCTCCATCACTCGTCTAGATTCACTAAAGTACATATGAATTTTGACACACATATGAAGCACGTACATGGATCCATGCATGGATCTATTCAAAACCCAAAACGTCTTATAATAAACGAAGAAATTAACTGATTCCTTGTTACACTATCAAAATGTGTGCATGCCTAAAATTTCATCAACACCATAGTTTGCAGTGTCCACATATTGCATCATTCTAATGTTAAGTTATTTCATTTCCTCATAGATGCTGGAATATTACCAACACTACAAGATCGCGCTTCATTTCCAATCCTTATTGTTTTGGCTGGTATACCTCTGGTCTCTTCTTGCATAGTTAACATCAATGCCATACCGTTTTAACTTAGAATGTTAACATGAGCTATGTGTAGGTGGTCTTGAGAGAACCATCAAAAGCTAAGTCTGTTGCACGTATTTCTAGTGACACCCCTGCTGCCGGTAATTCTGCATCTACTGGTGGCGGTTCAACTGAAAGGGAGAAAAAAGGGGTGTCAGTATTAATTACTGATGAAATGTACAGTACAATTTTGGATGTTACGTTCAAAAGAATGCTTAAAAAAAGTACGAGTGCATCTTCAGGGCTGTTAGAACTATGGAGTGAAGAGCTAGAGGGGAAGAGTGACTTCTGCAACTACCGTGCCAAGCTGGTAGGTCTTGTTTTCTCCTGACATGTATAAACTGTAGTTGCCGTTGCCTCTTGCTTAACTTTCAACAATTTCATGAAATTGCCTCATTCAGTCGTTATATCCTTGGAATAAATTAAGAAAAACTGCTGGCACTTATTTTGGCATGCAAACCTGATGTATCACATCACAAATATCAGTCGAATTGCAGACTCAACCTTTCTGGAATAGCCTTGCACACACCATCTGACATCTACAGCTCTAGTCCTTGGGTTGTGTTCTACATTTGGTTGGTCCCTTGGTTGATGTGTATGTTAGCCAAGGACATTGCCAGAGTTCAGACACACATGTTGTTGATCAACGTCCACATAATTTCAGCTGTCTAGGTAAAGCCAAGGGACATGGACATCGTGAGTGCCTGCCTGCCTGCTACTTGGAGAATTCGCCTGTTATCATAGAGCTTCTTTAAGTTCTTAAACTATTTATTGACTACAGCAAGCAAACTGCCAATCTGCTTGGTCAGTTTGTTACCAATTGCAATAAGCATGTTCTTTGTTCGAAGTAGAGCAGCAAATTCTCTGGCATTCAGCAAGTTCTATGTTGCAATTTGTTTTAGTTCAAAGTGCAAATTTTCCTCAGTCAAATCTGATTTTACTTTAAGTTCAAGTTATTTGTTGAGGCACTGGAGCAGTGCTGCTCACCGAGGCAGCCACATAGTTCATGGTATGCCTATTAGGTATTCTAGCTGAACAAAAGCATGATTGTTATTCTTTTACATTCAGTGCTTGGTCATGTGCCATTTCATGCTACAAGTATGCATTTGTCTTTTGTGATAACATGCATTCTTTTTTGCAGATTTTCAATATGGACATGTGATTTGTGGCAATGCAGGATATTTGCCATGCAATTATAGTTTGTACTTCCTCAAATCATTTACTACTTAATTAACAAGTTCCCTGAATTCTTCCTGCAGCTGGATCTCATAAAAGTCATTGCTTCTCAAAGGCCTGGTATTACAGCAACAAGCATTGTACAGAGAATAAATGTTGTATTTGGAGATGCTAATGAAGCAACAAAATCATCCCAGGTTGGATACCTACATTACCTACATATATTTGCGACATCAATTTAATGAAGCCTTGCAATTTTGCTGAAAGAACGATTACCTTCTATTTTTTGTTGTTGTGTAACTTGCATTAAGTATCCATGCCAGGATCTTGATGCAATGGAAGGTGCGCAGCTGGGGCTGGAAGCAGTTGTTATTTCTATATTCGATGGCTCATCTGATTATTCAAAGATTGACCAGGACACAAAATTCCAAATTCACAGGATCTTTGAAGGTTTCAGCTGCCTTCAAACTTTAATTTAGGTCTGCCGTTGGATATTTGGATATACAATGTTCTTACTTTCATTTGCTTCTGACCAGGCTTACTTCAGCAGCTTCTTTCTTTAAAGTGGTCACAACCAAATCTTGCTGTTATTCATGGTCACTATTTGGATTCTTTGGGTCCTTTGTTGAGACATTATCCAGATGCAGTTGCCAGTGTTGTGAATAAGCTTTTTGAACTATTAACATCTCTCCCTATCACAATTCAGGTACATTTTCTAGGCTGCAGCAAAATACCTAAGCAATATACATTAACTACCCTGATGTTACGATGTGGCAAATCAAGGACTTTAAATCCTTCACTCCAATTCAATACTATGGAAGACTTCACAGAAATGAATATAGATGTGGACTTTCATGTCGACGTTTCATGCATTTTATTTCTCTCCTGTTGCTCGTCATTTAATATGTTTTAAGTTACCTGGTAATTAATAACATGTTACATATTTACATTTTCGTGTCATTTTCTGCACCAATAGGACCCTTCAAATAATTTCCGCCAAGCCAGGCTGCAGATTTGCTCATCATTCATTCGTATATCAAGAGCTGCTGATAAAGCACTTCTGCCTCACATGAAGGTCAGGATTCGCCCATAATTGTTTTTACCACTTGATCTTACATGCAGTTACTTTGAGCTACATTTAGTTGTATGGTAGCCAACTTGCCATTCTTCCAGTGTAGTTGTGTTTTTGGACTTATATTATGATGTAGTAGTTACAACTAGAAAAAGGGTCTTCATGATATTTTAATTGCAAAATGAGGGAAATTTACCTGGGAAGTATATTGTTCTTATTTACGGTCTTGGGTTGTACATGCTCTTAAGTCTTATCAATACACGGTTATTATTACTTGATAAAGAGTCAGTTTGTGAATACAATTGCTGTGTTGCAAAGTGAAGTCTTGCATCATGCATCATAATCTCGGACTCCTAGGATGCAAATAGCTGTAGTACGTAGATAATTTTCCACTTTTCTTGTACTAATTATTCTAGTAAGGATTTATTATGGATCAAAGAAGATACTCTTTTCTAGTGGTTAATAACTTAATATCGATAAGTAGAAGAATGAATTATAATCCATCAGTGCCATACTAAGATTCAATTAATCTAGTTCTGTTAAAATTTTTAGTGTGATCTTGTTGATGTGACTCCTATCTATTTCCACTTTGGCGTAGTGTAACAATGTGAATTTCTTTATGACCATTGTAAAGACATTTAAGTGCAAGCAGGTCATTTACATCAAAATACATTAGTTATGCAACATAGAGCAAAGGGATAAATGCTGCAGAGACCAATAGTGACAACTTGAAGAATGGTGCTTTGAGGCAGTGTCATGGGCATTGGGCCGAGAGGCTGAGGTCCATTAGCAGCTCAGTACCAGGCGAGTTAAAGATAAGATTAGATCGAGTCCTTACTTAGGGGTCAAGTTATTCCATCTATATAAGGATGGGATTGTGTCTATTATCATTAAGCAATGAATCAGAATTAGTCTAATCTCTCCCCTAATGTTCTTCTCCTCAACCTAAGTCTACATCCCTTCCTTAGCAGCCGACGCTGCCTGGCTATCCTCCTGGCAGTGATTATCTCATCGTGGCCTCGGGTTGTGACGACTTGGTATCAGAGCCACTCACCATGGCTTCCGATACCGAGTGAGTCCTTTGTGTCACAGTGAGCCATCTAGTGTATCCGGTGGATGAGGAGCTACTCCACGAGTTGTTTGATGGCTATGGAGCAGAAAAGAAGATCCACATACTCCAGATGGGAACACGTGAGGAGGCCTCAGTTCGGTGCCTGTTAGGGTCAGAGTAAAAATAGTCAGAGCAGTTGTTGAACAGGCTGGGCTGTCACCGGTCTGACTAGTGGATCGCTAGTTAAACCGTGGTTCATACACCATTTTCACGATATATGTCCCCACATGCCTCATGCATGAGTCTGCGCATGGCTGCCACATGCGTTGGCCTGGCTGCCACTTCAGGTGGCTGTTTGAGCTGTACCTGCTGCTTTGGGCCATAACTAGCTGCATGGCAGGCTGGGATGCACACCAGCGGCCTGCAAATGGAGGGATGAGAGGAGCTTGATTTCTTGGTGATACATTCATAGTGTCACCCTAAAACCTCAGTGCTCAGTGTTACCTTCAAGGTATCACGAATTCACGATACCCTCGTGAAACTCGGTGAAACCTCAAGATATCATCAGGTATCATCTATATTGCATAGAGGTATCATTTAGTATCATTGTTATATGGCCTATGAATGAGTATTACCAAGTGTTTCAAATTGAAAAGGAAAAAAGAGGAAAAAAAATCTGGCATGGTACCCTGATGCTCCTCCACCGTGCTGTTTGGCTAGTAGTCACTCACTTTACCACACTTGAGTCTCCATCTGGCCGCACTGACGGTTGTCGCGTGCCATTTGGCCCTTGCTCCACCTGGCCACCGCGCCCTGCCTCCATGCGTGGTGAATGCCACACTGCACGAGTGTCACGCACAAGCACCGGCAGCAAGCTGCGTGCCTCTCCCTCTTGTGCTGATGCTACCATAGAAAGCTGCTTGTGTCACATGGTTTCTTGCTGATCTCGATTTTCCAAGCGAAGATACCAACCGTTTCTCTAGTTGGTGGTCCAAGGCAGTAAGAGCTGTTGATAAGGAATCAAAGAGACGGCTCAATTCACTCATTATTCTTGTTGATTGGGAAATTGGAAGCATAGAAATGATTGTGTGTTTAATGGGGTTGATCCTAGTGTTGTGGCTATCATCCAAACGGTAGTTAATGAGTGTGGTCTTTTGTGCATGGCTGGAGCTTCTAAGTTCAGTGAGTTTCTTAGTAGGTCACTCACTCTGGTTGCGTAAGGTCGTGTTGAGTTAGTTTTGTTTAAGTGTAAGACTTGTATGTTTGTGGTGAGTGGGGGCGTTTCAGCTTCCCTCATTTGTTTTCTTCGCTCTTAATGAAATGATCCACAGCTCTCATGTGTATTCAAGAAAAAACTCAAAAGGGAGATGAAGAGAGAGGGAGGGAGATTTATGGATTATATGGTGTAGAGCTGTCCTGTGTTGATAGTATGATATGTGGTAGTATTTCTGAGTTCTTATTTAGTATTCGTTTGTAAATACAACAAGCTGAGCTAGGTAGGTGGTAGCAGAGGCAGAGATTGTGCTCTGCTGATTAGAGATTGAACCCCCTTCATGACCCTTTATTCATGCCCATTTAATTAATGGTTTGACTATGCGGGCCTTTAGCGGCCCATGTGTTCCACTCCTGTGTTCGAGCTGCTTGCCGAGAATGTCCTGGTTAACTGGTTTTCATGTGGAATTGACCAGTTCAATTTTTTTTACTGGTCATTGCATGTCTTTGAAGCAAATTGAGCTGTTTGAGGTTTCTGTTTGAGGCTGGCTGATTTTCTTGCTAGGGCTGGGTCAAGGTAAACTAGCCTAAAGATAGCAACTCGAGGCTTGAGGGATTTGTGACAGATGATACCGGCTAGTCCCTGAGAACCTAATCTAATGTTTCCAATTAATCTTGGTAACACTTTGAATAAATAAGATCCTATCCAAACTCCATTGTTTATCAAGGCTTTAGGCACAAATCATATGCAAACCAGCAGCTATAATCTAATCAGTGATTAGGAGGCCTAAACGACATTAGGTGGTGCGCCCTCTAGAACATTGATCCTACCAAAATCAGTGTGTTGACTGTACTTGATAGCTTAATCTGCGCTAGATATTAGCTGATAGATCCTATCCTCTCTCTAGCTGTGATCTTGGCCCTAATGGAATGCATGTCTATTGCTGGCTGCCAGCTATGGCATGTACATGGCAGTAGTTTATCCAATTACGATCCTTTTTTAAAATAGTCGTTGCATAAGTTGATCTACAAAGATTTATTGCTACAATTCTACAATTTCTGTTAACAAGGTAAGAAATGTGTGTGTAGATGAACTGAGGAAATCCCTGTGGCCAGTCTTCAATGTAGTAGGGTAGCAAATATGTACATGAACAAAGTAAGAAATGCAGTGTGCTATCGAGATTGTCTCAATTTATTTTGGCCTGCATATTTTTGCATTCTATAGTCCTACTCACCAGTCACCGTAGCATCTATTCTCTTGTGGTCACTGACAATGATTACCAATTACGCAGAACATTGCTGATACAATGGCTTATCTTCAAGGAGAGGGTCGCTTACTACGTGCTGAGCATAACCACCTATGTGAAGCGTTTCTTGTCATGGCATCCTCTGCAGGGTATTTGGTTTCCGCATCTTTTCAGATTTATGTCTTAACATTATGGTATTGTGACATTGTCAATGTGGGTTCCATCATATGTTTGAATCTTCTACCTTATTTATAGGATTCAACAGCAACAGGAAGTCCTGGCTTGGTTACTAGAACCTATTAACAAAATGTGGACGCAAGTGGAATGGCAAACTGCGTACTTGTCTGACCCATCTGGCTTGACACACATGTTTGCTGACAGCCAATTTATGTGGTCAATTTATCACAACATTACATTATTTGAGAGGGCACTCAAGAGGGGTGGGTCCAAAAAATCTGCAGCAGCTCCACAAGCACTCGCCACAACAGTGGTAACTGGTAATCTGCATCCAATGTGTTCACATCTACCATGGATTCTGCCCCCTCTATTAAGGGTAATTTGACACTTCTTTCTTGCCAACACATCATTCTTTTTTTTGATGTAATTACATTGTATTGGCTAAGCTGATAGCTAATTATAGTTTTGACTTCACTATTTTTCCTCCTCTCCCTGATCTTCAGCTGTTGCGATGCATACATGCGCTTTGGGCCGAGCCTTTTTCTCAGTCTCTGGCAGGAGAAGTCAAAGCGGCAAAAAGCATGACTGTAGCGGAGCAGACCAGCCTTCTTGGGGAGACAAATAAACTCACCAAAGGCCAGGTTACATCTGCTGATGGATTGTTGGATGTTCAAAGGGAGGGAGAGTCTAAGGAAAACACCATAAGGAACTGGTTACGCGGGATCCGTGACAGTGGGTAAAAATTAACCTAAGCATCTGGTCTTTCATATGATCAAATTTCTAATTCCTATTAATAGTTATACTGGCTATATCAATAGCCCAGGTGAATTCACGGGATCAACATTTCTGATATCCCTTAAAATATGAGAACGGTTGAGCTACATTTATCTGGAAATTTGCATCTTACACTAAGACCCAGTTGTCCTGAATCTGTCTTTGACCCATCTGAACATTTCATACTGCAGGTACAATGTTATAGGACTATCAGCTAGTCTTGGGGATCCATTTTTCCGATGCATAGAGGGTTCCTCCATCACCCCTGCTCTTATGGAGAATGTGCAAGCTATGGAATTTCGGCATTTGCGCCAACTTATCCACCTTGTTATTATTCCTTTGGTTAAATATTGCCCTCCTGAACTCTGGCAGATGTGGACAGCGAACCTTCTACAGCCATTATTTGTCCATTGTCAGCAAGCTCTTGATTTCTCTTGGTCCAGTCTTCTTCATGAGGGCCGGGCTAAGGTTCCTGATAATTTTGGTAATCTTTCTGGGTCAGATCTGAAGGTAGAGGTAATGGAAGAGAAATTGCTTAGAGACTTGACTCGCGAAGTATGTTCCATTCTTTGGGTTTTAGCATCGCCAGGCTTGAATAGTGGTCTTCCATCCTTAGAACAACTTGGACCTGCCAACCGGATTAATTCTTCTCTTAAGGATCTGGAGTCATTTGCTTCCAGCTCTATCACTGGGTAACACAAAAGTTTCTAGCCAGCTGTGTGCTACCTCTCACCTCCACAAGACTGATTTGATATCCTTTTGCAGATTTCTTATGCTTAATGTCTCCACTGCTGTTCCTGCATTGAGGATAACTGTTGAAGTGTTCAGTTGGACAGATAGCGAAGCTGTCACAAAAATCATTCCTTTTTGTGGTGCATTGATTCACCTTGCTGTTGCAACAAATCGGGCTGAGTTGAGTCAGTTTGTTGCGAAAGATCTATTTTCTTCTATATTACAGGGCTTATCTGTTGAGTTGAATTCAATTACGAGTTCAGAACTTGTTGGACTTTGTCGAGAAATATATGTCTATCTCTCAGATAGAGATCCCGTACCTAGACAGGTATTTTTGATATATATAGTTGGGCAAAAGTAACTACTGTATGAAAATGTGATTTTAAATATCTTGATTTCACATAATTGGCTTTCTCTGCAACAGTTGTGCTTTTACCTTTTTGAATTTGAAGCTATGCATATGTTTTTACAGAAATATGTATTATCACAATTTGAAACCTACAGCTACTTGCTTATACAATAAAATAATTACACTGCCTATAGCAGTGGCTTTCATAGAAATTTTGAGCACTGGGACTTACAGGAAATGCTTTGCTTGTAGGTTCTTCTGTCCCTCCCACACATGAAGCAGGAAGATTTGCTAGCCTTTGATGAGTCTTTGAGCAAAACTGCAAGTCCAAAAGATCAAAAGCTACTTATGCGAAGCTTACTTCTGCTTGCTTCAGGAAACAAATTGAGAGCTCTTGTCGGTCAAAAGGCTACTAATGTTATTACCAACGTTACAAGTGAGAACTGACTTGCATTACTTTTCTGTTAATATGTTTATTCTATTATTGCGTAATGGATGAACAGAACGTTGTTTTAATGAACGGGAATAAGTACATTAGGTGAAAAACTGAATCATTTTTCTTGTAGTTGCGTTTTTTTTCATATTCAGCCATTACTCAAGGATTTCTATACTGAGTAAAGTGGAGACCATCCTGCTTGTATTGTTTTCATTTTTCTACCAACTAGATTCTTCTATTAACTAATTGTGAATACTTTTGAGCCCTCCTTTCTAACTTGTAATAATTCCATTGCCAGCCTTTTTGTTATTCCATGCAGATTGAGCACTTGTTTAGTTATCATAACACTCAGAGCTAGTATTGAATATGGATTATTCTACTCTGTAACAAATATTGCTTTCTCTGATGTCCAGCTCGAAACCGGAGCTCTGCTGCACACCATGGACTTAGCGCTGAGGAAGATGACCACATTGGTTTAGCTGCACTATCATAGAACTGACCAGCTAAAGTTGTTTTTCTGTACAGAAGGGGAATGGGACACTATAGATTGGTAATGTGGTGGCAAATTTAAAGGCGAATATCATATCCTTGCAGCATTGTCAAATAGGAACGTATGCATGGTTGAGTTTATACACAAGGTGCCATCATGAGCAAAAGAAAAAAAACTTGATTACGGCTTCTTTCCCCATAACATTGTATCTGCCCTTGTGCACAGCGCTTTGTGCAGAGCGTTGTTTGTGTGAGCGTGGTTTAGGAGCGTGGAATGTACATGTATTACTGATTTGCTCCTACTGACCATGTTTTGCCGTGGTTTAAAGAAGGAATTGCCTCAATTAGATTTGACCCTTTAAATTGATTTCCAATACCAATCATATTCGAGTACAAATTTGTTTGATTGACCTTTTTGTACCCCCTAATTCTAAGCAATTCTGATTTGCATGTAAGTTGTAATTAACAAGAAACCCCTGGTCCCTGGACATCCTAGGGCGGAACACACTCACACATGCAAAAGCAGTCTGTTCGATTCCTCTTGAGGCGTGTACAACGAAAGATCCCAATCCTGCCTGGCGAAGATTTCAGTGGTTTTATCGGTTTGCTTGGCTTCAACCTGCATGGCCAGCTCTGCAAACTCGACTGAACTCAAATGGTCTCAGCAATCCTTGCGCAACCAGGCAAGCAGCAGCGGGTGCCAGATACGTGCGAGGACACCAAATGGAGGCTTTCTTTTAGTTTTGAAACGGGATGCTAGCTTAGGTAAGTTCAGTTGGGCTGGCAGATAGGGCTGATTGTGAGATGGCGTGACACCACCAAATAGAGGCTTCTTTTAAGTTTTGAAACGGGACGGTAGATTAGGAGGGCATGTTCGGTTCGGCAGATAGGGCTAACGTGAGATGGCCGTCTGTTTTTTTATGTATTTGTTTTATGGGTGAGCTTTTTATGTGTTTGGTTTACGGGTGACAAGAAATATGTTGCCCCTGGGTGATCCATCCACATATGTCCGTGAGCCAAATAGACCATTGTTTGTCAACCTGTTGGTGCATGGCAAAGTAGAGGGTGTGTGTACTGCATCCGGGTCGAAATGCAATGCGATTATGCTGATGACCATTGTTTGTACAGTGAAATAAGACAATGAGTACAGTACGTAAGTACCCTACCACGTATTATTGATGAGATCATGTGGAAAGACAAAGGATCTGTGGTTAGTGGAAAGACGAAGGATCCGTGGTTAGTGGTCTAGGTGAATCAGGATATCTGCGAAGCGACTATAAATCGAACGTCTAATTTTTTGAATTGGACCTTATTTCACCGCTTTATTAAAAATATTTCAGTATTAAAAAATATGTTTCAACTGTTGAAATGGTGAAACATAATCGAATCATTGTTGAAACATTTTGCTACAACATATCAAACATCGGTTTCAAATGTATTGAAGCATCAACAGATCTGAATACATCAAAGAAAAGAAATGAAAGACCACTGAAAACTCACTACAACATTTTGATCCAACTAATGAAACATCTGAATACATGGGCTGATACATCAATATTTTTTCAAAAAACGAGCTAGATCTACCTCTTCCTCCTCGGATGGTTTGGCCACTACATCGACGCTAGGATGCCGTCATTACTGCAGAGGAGACACGAGCGTGCAACTGCCAGAGATGGTGCCATGGCCAATAATGCCCTACAACCACCATTGCCCGCTCCTGCTGCCTCTCTACAATGCCTTTGTGCCGCCGCGCTGAGCTCGGTACGTCCTTGGCGCCGCCACCGATGCACAAAGCTCGGCCACGTCTGCCACCGTAGCTGCCTACTTCTGCCACACTTCGTCACCGTGGCAGCCTGCTCCTCTACCGGTTCATCACCTCCTCCACCTCACATACTAGAAGAATTAGAAAAAATAAAGGGTGGGAAGAGAGAGACAGGAGAGGAGGAGAGTGGATAAGAAGGAAACTAGTGGAGGGTGGATAAGAAGGGAACTGATGGACCAACGGTAGTGCCTGATAATTTGTCGTGCATCGGGCTACCGATGCCGAGCGTTCCCATGATGTCCACTGCGGATGAGAAGATCGCAACTATCGAACTGTAGTTGGTTGTTTGAGGGCCTGTTTAGTTGCTCATTTTGGATGTAAACTTTACACCCAAAAGTTTTTGGATGTAAAGTTTACACTAGAGTTGGTGTTTAGTTGTATGTGTAATTTTTTTGCTATTGTAATAAAGACATAATTGCCCCTAATAAATGCATGATTTAGTACATTGATTGGGCTGCATGCAAATGCATGCATAAGTGCATGCTGCCATTTTTTCTCCTCTCTACTAACCTTCACCATCAAACAACAAAGTATACTTGAACAAAGTATAATAAATTAGAAAACTAGCACATACATTGTTTATAGTTTATTACAACACGTACAAATTTTGCAAGTTGTACCATACGTCCTCATAATTTCGAAAATGTCATTGCCGATTTAACAACCCAATGGCAATCGAGTCACGAAATGCATTCATCATCAAAGAATCATCCCTATCGCGCTTGACTACCTCGTGGTTGATTGGCGCAGCTTCGGGAGGCACATATTCGGATCACGATCACACAAATCAAAGTCTTTATCAACTAGTCCACTCATTCTAATGAAGTTATGTAGCGCAAAGCATGCAACGATGATTTGTGTTTGCTTATGGCATCTTGTTCAAAATTTGCCACTTCATCTTCAACACTCCAAACGACCTTTCAACGACATTTCTAAGAGATGAATGAGCATAATTAAATATCTCCTTTTTACCTTGTGGCTCCGGTCCGTCTCGATACTCCGAAAGATGGTACTTGGTTCCCTTGTATGGCGCAAGGTAACCTGGACGGTTGGGATAGCCGGAGTCCACAAGATAAAATTTTTCTACAAACATCAAAGAAACGTCAGTTTCAACACATAAATGTTTAGAAGGCCCAAAATTAATAAATTAAATAGTGTACCTGTCGGTGGATGTGGAAAGACATGGTTGTACGTTGTCATGGCATCATTGAAAACTCTCATGTCATGCACAGATCCAGGCCATCCAGCAAGAACGAATGTGAATCTCATGTCAAAGTCACAAGCAGCCATCACATTCTGCGTCGTCATTCCCAAATTGTTCTTTATCATGAACCAAATTGGTGGCCAAATAATACCTCTCTACTACCTCCTTCCACCCTTGCTTGGTCATGGTACCCCTCATATAATTTCCTTTTTCAATTTGATCACACCAAATTTCACAAAAATTGCTAGTGTTATCATCTGACCACTGTGCCCTGTCGTTCCTAGCCTAAAATAGAATTGGTATTATTGTAAGAATTAAAACGATCAAATATGGTTGATCGGGCACATAATTGATTTTTTAACCACATAAATAAAAAAAAATAGTTCAAGTTCTGGCACAGTACATCACAGTTTAAACACTAGTACAGCAAAAAAAAATGTATAAACACTAGTACACGCCTCAATTTGAAAAAAATGTTCTGCATTTTTATACTCAAGATAGTGAAAGTACAGGCCTCTAGTACTTCCATAGGAGAAGCAAGATTCGAAATGACCTCCAAGAATAAGACATCATACTAACAATGGCATGATGATAATCCATTGCCTGTATCATTTCCAGGTGAAACAGAACACCTTGGATTTTCTGCTGCAGCTATGGAAGGAATCATGTAACAGGAAAGGATGATGATAAGTGTTTGTGTGTTGGACATAGCAGGAGAATTTAGGGAATCAGGTTGCTCAAGTAGGGATCAGGAACAAGTGAACAACTAGACAATCAGATTTAACAGTTCCATTTTGTCTATTCAGGACTCATGAAAATATGTCTGCACTGTTGCTGGACAGCATTGTCGACAAACACCAAATAGACATTGAAGCTGATCATATCAAAATTGTTAAGGTAATCCATGTTTTCATTCAGTTCTTGTGGAATTTACCCATTGCCATCAGAATAACCCATCTCTTTCTGTCACTAAAAACAATGGTTCTTAGAACCTCCTCTGCATAAGATACATTTTCTATATCAATGCAGCAGATTGAGACAAACTTTTGAGTCGGCACCGGCATGGATCTATATGGAAAACTTTTGTGCGCCCGGCGTAATCAGCAGAGATCTATCTGTGTTATATTTAATGAGCCTCAATATCATTGTTTTCCTTGATTACATATGTTCAATTCATCAATTGTATCAGAAATACCGAAGATAACAAGAATAAATATACCAGTTTTCTATTTCTTAGTTAGCATTATTCTGTTTTGGACTTCCATTGAGCATCAAATCGCAGAGTACTTCTGTATGACAGTGAAATCCCTTCTATTTTAAATATATATTCTAAATTGCTAAATAGAACAAATGCACCTCTTTGTTTTCCTTGCGGCAATCATTTTCCTTCAGTATCAATTATAATATTTGTCTACTAATATTTTAGCACATTTAGTTTATCATGGAACAATAAACATTTAGTTTATGTGATATACGTCAATTGAACGGAACTTGCCAATTGGCAGACCTTGGCTGATATTTTGATATTAAATCAGACAAGAAAGATCCTATACTCTTACAGTTACATTTTCCCCTCTGTTATCTGATTGAAGAACACAGAAAGTTGGTCTGTCATTTAATCAAAGTGAAAATGTTGGTACTCTGATCATATATATTGCATCCACACAATCAAATAAGAAATACAACAATTTACCAAAAGTTCTCATTGAAAGGAGTGAGAAATTTTACCGAAACTTGAGCGTCGGTGACGTCGTCGTTTACAGTACCAATGGGGAGGTTATCTGAAGCTGGAGGTCGACGTAAAGCGCGGCCCCTTGATCCTCCCAGCGCACTAGATGCAGATCCACGCCTCAATTGACCTCCCGCTTGGCCCCGATCCAGTTGAGGCTCTACTCGAATAGCGCTGCGAGCCCCACGCAATCCGAGTGTACGGCTCCCGCTCCGGTGAGGGACACGAACATGGGGGTGGTGAATGCTGGTGTCGCTGCCTCCCTCTTGACGTTCGGAGCGAAGAATGCCCTCGTATGTACCCATTCCAGGCCACCCTTGGCCGCCATTGAGGTCGAGCGCCTCCATCCCCGACCTAGGAGCGCCAGGAACCCGGCTAGCAGCGTCGGGGAGGTAACCATATCCGCCGGCGCTGGAATATGTATTTGTCTGTGAAAGGAAATCTCTCGTGCGCTCCCCGTCGCCGTAATCGTCCTCATTGAGGTAGCTGGAGTCGTGTCCATACTGGTCGTCTTGGCCGTAGGCGGACATCCTCCACTCAACGGCGGATCTGGAGCAAGGAAGATGAACTGAAGCGGCGCGGATTTGGAGCAGGGAAGAGGGACTCAACTCGGGCCGGCGGGAGAGGCTTGTGGTGAGGCGGCGGAATATGCTCTTGGTGGGGCGGCGGTGCCTTGGTATGGCGCTCGTGGGGGAAGTGAGAAGAGGAAGTAGATGCCGGGCCGAAAAAAATGGAGCCGACGGCGCCGAGTCGAGTACGGGGATGCCGTGCCGGAGAACGGCGGGGACTCCGGCGCCGACTGGGGCGGTGGCAGGGCTGGGATGGCGACCGGCGGCAGAAATGGAAAGGCAAGCGGCGGCGGCGCCCGAGGAAGATTCGGGGGCGGCGGGCGGAGTCGGCGCGGTCGGGGGAGTGAGAAGAGGAAGGAGATGACGGCACCGAACAAATTTTGCAAGTTGGCGCCGAGTCGAGTACGGGGATGCCGGCGCGGAGAACGGCGGGGACACCGGCGCCGACGGCAGAGGCGGCAGGGTTGGGATGGCGACCGGCGGCAAAGATGGGAAGGCAAGCGACGGCGGCGCCCGAGGAGGGTCGGGCGGCGGCGGAGTCGGCGCGCCCGTGGGAGGGATGGCGGCGGGATACGGTGCGGCGGCGGGGAGAAGGCTGGCGCGGGGTATGGACTGTGCGGCGAGGGGTTAGGGATGGGATGCACTGCTACCGAGAGAAAATTTCGCCTTTTTGGGCCAAAACCCTTCCAAATCCAAAATCTTTACCTGGCCTGTTTACACCTATCTGTTTAGTTCCAAAATCCCAAAAAGCAACCGAAATCCCAAAAGTTTACATAAGTTTACAGCAACTAAACAGGGCCTGAGTAGATTAGTGGCTCATATGCGAGTCAGACTGTAACTTATACCGGATCTTTGACTCATGTAACTGTGGGCACCTCCTTATACAACGAGGTTGTCTATTCAACTCCCAGGAACATATTTCACATATTGCTGATGCCGAACCCTATCGACTGTGCGTGCTCTTGCACGTGTCTACTCCAGCATTCTCGGATCAATACTACTCACTCCATTTTACATTATAGAACGCTTTGTCCTCTCAATCTTCTGTCTAGATTTAGTAACATCACATGCATAGTATATATATATATATATATGGATTATGTACTAATATATTTAAAATCCATGTTATAATACGAAATGGAGTAAGTAGTTGTGGTGTTCGTTATTTTCTGGTCGGGTGACAGACACGACAACATATCCAGACGTCATCACCAATTTGGGCATTGCTTGGACCTCCAGCTTGTGGCCGGCCGAGGGCTTGCTCGGTCCTGATTGAAGTTCAACTCTTTGCTAGTCTTGTGGTCTTAGCTCAACACTCTTTAGCCATTTTATTAAAACTAGGCCACAGGCTGCCCCTAAAATTATCCAAATGTATATGATCTAGTTTATTTGAGCGTGTACATATAAGCTTATCCGCGGAGTGTGCACAGGTGAAGTTACCGAAACACTAGCTCTCCCCATGACACTTGAATATAGTGCAATTGTCAAAATGTCATCGCAAGGTTGCAATAGTTCATATGATACTCGATCATGGAAAAAGTGTTTACATAAACATAAATTTATTCTTTGCAATTCATTCGTCCATTTATGACGATGCCAACATGCAGAGTTGACAGAAAAATACATTTAGCGAGGTACGTCATTCCAAGAGACAAGCTCTTGCTCCATTGTGTAGCATCGAGTGGCATCCTGATTTGTCAGATCACCAACTATTCCAAGCTCACCATGGGTCGGGTAAGTAGAGTTGGATGCAGAAGGAAATAGTGGTTCAGTTCATTTTTCTTCTGTTTTTCATCTTTGTTCTTTCCTACGATCTTTCCTCTTAGAAGCTGCAGGCTTAATTCCACTCCTTTCATTGTAGGTCTCTCTTCTCTTTTGGGCCTTAAGAAATCCTTGGCAAGCGAGGCTATCTCATCGATTTCCCTTTGGTTTGCTTCTTCCACAACCTGAACACCTACTATTTCAATTGTGGTCTTGTTTTGTTGTCAGTGAAGAAAGTGTTGACACAAGTTCCATTGACGAAGATTGTCAGTTTGATACTTGTTGAATCAACTGTTAGCTACCTAACTCAGGACTCTCAAATATCACACGTAATAGATAGAATCAACGGGGATTTCCAACAAAACTCCACCGCCGCCGCAGCCGGCCACCGCCGCGGAGTTCTTCCTTCAGAGCTTGCCCCTCAGGCTTAACTACTCACTCACCCACCCGGCCATAACAGAATATTTGGGCCATACGCACACACAAATGCTTAGAAGGCCCATTTCGGCCCACTCACCCTTACATTAGCTTTTGTAAGTCTTCTTGTCCTTCCGCCAATCCTAGGTACAACAGAACCATCAACTCCATCACCATTCCCAGGTTTAGCAACTCCATCGCCATTCTCAGGTTCAGCAGAGCCGCTAACATTCCCTTTCCCTTGAAATATGGCTTGCCCCCAAGCCATTGCATGAGGAAAACGAGAACAAAGATCTTCCAAATCCTCCCAAGTAGCAGCATTCGCAGAATCATTAGACCATTGCACCGACACTTGCGGGACAACACACGTACCTGATTTGTGCACCCGATGATCCAGGACAGCTACTGGAACCTGTTTCTGTTCCAAGTGAGCAGGCAGTATAGTAGAAGCACTGCCCTTGAACCCCTGAGCCAGTTTGAGTTGGGACACATGAAATACTGGATGGATGGAGCTATGTGCAGGCAATGCCAATCGGTAAGCAACTTCTCCCACCTTGTGCAAGACTTCATAACGGCCAAAATACTTAAAACTGAGTTTGTGACTGGCCCTGGCAGCTACAGAAGTCTGAACATATGGTTGCAATTTAAGGTAAACCCAATCCCCTGCCTCCAATGACCTGAAACTGCGTTTCTTATCAGCTTGCTACTTCATGTACTGCTGTGCCCGATTCAAATGTTGTTGCAAAAGTTGGATCATCAACCCTCTTTCGGAAAGCCATTGCTGCACATTAGGGAGCTCACAAGAATTCACATTAATTACCAGTTGGTTTGGAGTGTGACCATACAATACCTCAAAAGGAGATTTACCCAAGGTAGAAGGGAAACTTGTGTTGTACCAATACTCTGCCAAATAAAGCCATGTGGACCACTTGGAGGGACAAGAATGAGTAAAACAACGCAAGTAGGTCTCCAAACACTAATTCACCCTCTCGGTTTGGCCATCTGTCTGGGGATGGTAGGCTGTGCTCATATGGAGTTTGGTTCCTACACTCTAAAAGAGCTGCTCCCAAAATTGACTGGTAAAGATTTTCTCTCTATCAGAGACAATGGCTAGAGGTAGGCCATGTAACTTGAATACCTTCCATGTACAAATGAGCCACATCTGCTGCAGAGAAAGGATGAGCTAGTGGCAAGAAGTGTGCATGCCTAGATAGCTTGTCGACCACCACCATGATACAATTGAATCTCCTAGAAGAGGGAAGTCCTTCAATGAAATCCATTGACACCGTTTGCCAAGCTCCAGTGGGGACAGGTAAGGGCTGCAGTAACCCATGATATCTGGATCTATCAGGTTTTGCTTGCTGGCAGATAGAACATTCTTTGACCTTTAGGTGCACTTGCTTCTTCATGCCTGGCCAGGCAAAGAGAGCCTTGATCCTTCTGTAAGTCACAGGAAACCCATAATGCCCTCCAACAGAACTATCATGAAGGGAAGCAAATATCTTGTTTTGTAGCTCCTCATTCTGCCCTACCCAGATCCTTCCCTTGTATCAAATAAGGTCATCTCTCAATTGATAAGGTGAGTCAGGTTGGTTGTGAACAGACAGCTCAGCTAGCAGCATAGCTGTTTTCTCATCCTGGAAGTACGCTGAGAAACCTCTTCCAACCAAGTAGGTTTGCACACTGACACAACCACAACTTCCAAGGATGCACCATGATCACACCTGGACAAGGCATCCGTAGCCCCATTATGAATTCCCTTCTTGTAACAAATCTTGAATTGCAAACCTAGTAATTTGGTGTAAGCCTTCTATTTCTGTTAACGACCAAATTTGGTAACAAAATCCCCGGGTTTGAAGCAGAGATTGAAGCGAAATCGAATTGGGAACACAGCTGCGGAGAAACAGAGGCCGCATCGGCTAAGTTCGAATCGGGTGGGAAGCCCGGCTAAGACCGAGTTGGACAGGAATAGCCGATAGCCGATTCCGATTAGGAGATGAAGGAGGAACTGGTCTCGATAAGGAAGCTTAAAGATAGATATTGGATTCTGTTCCCAAGAGTTCGTTAAAGATATTGCCATCTATGGATAAGGTCCTGTAACGGCAATTGTATCTGTAAAATAGGAAGTTGTATAGATATTCCTTTTGTAACGCGGCATGAGACCCCGTCCCGAGATATTGTCGTACCATAAATAGTGGATAGAGTAGAAAACGTGATCTACATGGACATTGTTGTAACCGGGTATAAATAAGACCCGAGGGCTTGTAAAAATATATCACACAATCAATACACCTTCGACGCATCGCCAACCTTTTTGTTTTACTTTTTCGACAAGTTCTTGCTCTTGCTCGGGCTGCATCGGCTTCGATCTCCGGACAAGGTAATTTCTTGTTACAAGTGGCTTGTATCGTCGGGGTTAGTGCTTCCATCCTAATGATACTCTGATTTCGATGTTATAAATTGCTTAGATTATCATATGCGGCATATAATCTAGAACAATGTCTAGATCTATCTTGCCATCGGCTGATTTCTTTTTGAAGACAGTAGCCGATGGAGCTAGATCTAGATGTTGATTTAGATTATATGGCGTGTCTACCGTCTCGAGGGGTTCTTATTGGTCCATACAGATCTAGTATTTTTTTGTACTTAATGCTGCATCAAATCAAACTGTTAAGTCACTTTTAGAGGTATATAGATCTGTTCGACATAATATTTTCCATTAGAGACAGTGCTGGGGTTTCAGCCAGCCTTACCTGCTTTAATCGTCTTCTCAGTATTAATTGCTATTAGATGTATTAGAGTTGCCTTTTATATTAAAATCTCAACCTATTTAAATGCTCTAAGCCAGTATCAATCTGTTGAGCTATATCAACAGCCGATTGATCTAGGTTTATCGTATTTAATTTAGATTGATATCTTTTTATAAAACATATCGGAGTACTAGCCGATTTACATTAGATCTGCGACATCGACTGGGTTAATGAATGCATATAATTTTTATCCTAATGTACTCTTGGACTTAAGTGGTTCATACTGTCTCGGTACACTACCGATCTATCCCAATCACTTAGTCTAAATGTGCTTTGGGATAGTGATTATATGTTTATTAATTGCTTTAGCCGATCGAGTAGGATCTAATCCTAACCAAAACGTCTATTTCTTTTTTTCTTGTTGGTTACAGGATCAAACCAATTAGCACGCCCAAACTTCACCAAAGGCGACCAACATGGACCTGCACTAGAGTAAAGCAAATCTCTCAGGCCAGTGCGTGGGAATTGAATTTCTCATCAACATGCTTTTGGCACGCCCGGTGGGACCATCTACAGACTTCCAAGTTTGATGAGATGTCTGACACCAAGACTCCAGAGATCGACCAAGAAAACGTCATCTCGATGACAATGGAGCAACTGTCGGCTGAACAACTAGCCGACTACAAGCAGATGGTTGAGTGGCTGCAGGCTCATTATCTGCAATCTTTCACCTAGACCAGATCTGGAGCAGTCCTCCAGAAGTTCAAGTTCTCCATCGAAGACTTTGACATGTCTAATGAGGACAAGAAAGGAAAAAAGAAGATGGAGGACATAAGTAAGAACAAGACGGTTCGGGCCCTTACACTGTACAGGACCAAATCGACTCAGCTGTCCATCATGCGCTCGTCAACCAAAGTGGCATACTGGTTAACACCCTCAACAACATGATAAGCACTGTAGTTGACTCGAAGATAGCCGAGAGGGCCGACATACTTCACTGATGGCCAATTCCCGGGCTATAGGACGCTGTCAACCCAGGGTCTACCAATTCTACCACTAGGACAGCCGAATCCTCAAGGAGGGGCTCCGACCTAACCAAACGTACATGCATTGGCTTCAGAGCCGCACCCCAGGATCCTGGTCCGACAACAGCCTCAACATCAGAGCCGCGGTATCCCAACAGTGACGCAGGAACAGGTGGAGAACATGTTTAACATCAATCGGCGGCCAATCATGTCCAATGAGCCGATCGACAACATCGCCCCGGCGCCACATCATAATCCTGTGGGCAATCGTTGAAGGGTTACGCGGAGGCTACGCTAGCCGAAAAACAAAACTTTTTACCGCGCAAACCAAGAACACTTGCAAGTAAGGGCCGATAGATCGTTACCGATTGGAGTATGCAGCGGAAATAGCCAATCAGGGCTATCCGATCTGGAACTGTGCTGGCCGATGACAGCCGATTCCCGCAAGCCTACAGCCGATTCCTGGGGACAGCCGATTCACCAATCAGCCGATTCGCCGATGTAGCCAATTCGCCTAGTCGTCTGACCGCGTTGTCGCGCCTCGCTCCGATGCGCTCGACCGCAGCCGATTCCACCACAGCCGATTCGCAGCCGATCAACAGCGCCTCTACCGGTATCCACACGTCCGGGAACAGAACGCTGAACACCCGTGTGCTAGCACGCGATGCAAGGCTAGGGTTTGGCTCGAAGGTGGGAGGGTTTCCGTGGAGATTGATCTCGCCGACTTCTAAAGCCGCGTGTGATCAGACTGATTTCGGCACAATTGACTTCAATTGACGTACTTGATATATCTCAGCTCTCCACCCCTCGCCCCTTTATATAGAGTTGGCCGACTGGGACTAGTGGCCGATCAGGACTCTATTTTGAATCGGATCTCATCCGAATCTCATAGAGTTGGCCGCCCATACGTCGTAAGACCATAGGACTCTATCTGATCGGATCTCTATCCGATCGAGCCGTATCCGAGTCCAACTCGAATGCCTGTTCTTATCCCCTTAAGCGTGCGACCCTGTAGGTTCAGGTATACTCGGTTTCGGCTATAATCTAACTTAGCCGATCGTCGGCTCGAGTCCAACTTAGCCGACCTGTCAACAGCGACGCCTAGCAGCACATATTGACACCATAGTATACAAGAATATAATATCGGCTCTGAACCTGTAATGTGTACACAAATTCCTTTGCCTCACGATACCAATTAAGCTATAGGGAAGATGTGTGCCATCCCTTCAATAGCTTAACCATTCACTCGAACCGTATTGGATTATCTGTCTGATGATTGACTCCTCAATCATCTTAGCATGGCCATGCATTTCCATAATCCATTACCTCGAGGGGCCCAGAGATATCTCTCCAAAGGAGGGGCAAATTCCATCTTGATCACTCACATCCCACTCCATGTTTCATAGCAAACCCGAAAACTACCTTTATAACTACCCAGTTACGGAATAGCGTTTGGTAGTCCCAAAGTAGGCCACTACACATGTTGGAATCCATGGTGATCTCAGGTCTAAGGACTTTGTACCAACACTACGTGAGACCAACTAATGGCACATTGATTCCTGTAGTGTCTCATGGTGGGTCTATCCAACAATGTGTTCTCTAACACATGTGTCCATGTTTATTGATTTGGTATCTCCATACCCATGATCTATGAGACATGATCATCAATCAATAAACATGTCGATCTTAGAATCATATTAGTTCCAATAATATGATATATGATCAGGGATCATTTAGAAATAGATTCATACATATCGAGTCTCATAAATAAGTCACATACTTATTGATCAATACAAGATGTCTATTTCATGGAACTGAATAACACTTTATTCATTAATACATAAACATTGACGTGATATCCAACATCTCCATGTTGCCTCTAGGGCATATCACTAACAATCGACTACTTCTTGAGCAATCGACACCGATCGCGTCTCGGCCACCTCCCGCTGCAAATCAGTTTCAATGCCAATATCCGCTGATTTAGCTTTTCACGGCCCTTTGGCCCCAATCCGTGAAAGGTTTTCAGCTCAAGACTTTGACAGCCTGACCCACTTGGCCCAAAAGGTGACGGCGCACGAGCAAAGATTTCAAGAATCTAGGAGGGTCGTCAAGAAAGTTACCCATGTCGCTTGCACAACAGATTCAGACTCAAGTGATAGCGACACAAGGGTGGCAGCATCCGAGTGGACCAGAAACAAGAAGGCCATAACCTGCCAATGGTTAAAAAGTCGGCTAAGGAGGAGAAATATGAATTTGATATAACTAAAACCGACAGCATTTTCGATCTGTTGCTGAGGAAGAAGCAAATTCGGCTACCGGACAACCACATCATCTCATCAGTCGACAAACTCAAAAAGAAAAGGTACTACAAATGGCACAACACCACCTCCCACAGCACAAACGATTGCAAAGCATTCAGGCAGCAAATCCAGTCGGCCATTGAAGACAGGAAGATAAAATTCGAAGAATTAGCTAAGCCGATGAAGTTCGATGGTAACCCTTTCCTGATCAACATGGTCCAAGCCAGCCCCAGACGAGTTGATCGGCAACACCGAATGACATATAGTTTAGCCGAAACACTAAAATCAGTCAATGCCGACTCAGGAGCATCGTACGAAAAACCGACTGGAGATGAAGCCGCACCGATCAATATGGTACACACCACTGGCCGATCGGCCGACCGTCGGCCCAGACAGAAGGCAGCCGAGTGTGATTCCAGTGCAGGGTCCAAGAAGAAGAAGATAGCCGGCGCGGTAAGCCGTACCAGAGGGCACCGATCGGCTGGGTGTAGCATACTACCGTCGCCATGACGGTTGTGATCCGCATTGGCGTTGCGAGTTCTTCAGGTTCTGCTGGGAGCAAGGAATGAGACTGCCCATACTTGAAAATTGCCCGGCATGCAGCGAATACAAGGAGGATGAATACAGGGATTCACCGATGGAAAGTTCTAGCCGATTCATCCCCTGAGCCGTTCAACTTAACCAGCAGAAACTTCCCGTCCATGATCGGCTCGGCCCAATTCACTAGGACTTCTTCCGAGAAGAGGCCGAAGAGGAGGCTGATGAAGAGCAATCTGCTAAACCCCAATGATGCCCTTCGGACTTGTTCACCAAGATGCAGAAGAGAAAAATTCAGAGGCTTAAGAGCGAGGGACAGGAAGAAGAAGTCCAGCGGATGATCCAACAGCAACAACATCGGCAGGGCGCAAAGCAATGGCGTGTCAAGAAATAGGCAGCCCCAGCTGATGAGAGCCCAGCCGACAAGGCCAAAAGGGCGATGAAGGGCAAAGGAGTGGTCACTGCATCGATAAACATGGTTTTTATATTGCCGACCGAATTTGAGGCTGTCGAAGTCGATGCAGACACAGTGGAAGAAACCTTGGCTAAGCTGGTACTGTCCCCAGAATAAGCTATCTTCGAGAAACTTGAGGGAACCGAGAATCGGCACTTGAAGCCCTTATACGTCAAAGGGTATGTCAATGGGAAGCCGATGTCCAAGATGCTAGTTGATGGAGGGGCTACTGTCAACCTGATGCCCTACGCAACCTTCAGGAAGCTGGGCAAAGGAGCCGAAGATCTGATCAAGACCAACATGGTGCTCAAGGACTTCGGCGACAACCCTTCAGAAGCCAAGGGAGTTTTAAATGTAGAGCTGACTGTCGGCAGCAAAACCGTGCCCACTATGTTTTTCGTCATCGACGAGAAGGGGTCGTATAGCTTGCTGCTTGAGAGGGATTGGATCCATGCCAACTGTTGCATCCCTTCCACAATGCACCAAAGCTTAATCCAGTGGCAAGGAGACAAGATAGAAATCGTGCCAGCCAACAGGTCAGTCAACATCGCTAACGCCGATTTGCCATTTTGGAAAATCGATGGTATTGATTGCCTGTCCGGCAACGTTTGGCAAACCGATTTCTTAAAGGTGTCCGATTCTGATATACAGCCCATTGGAGACGAAGAGCCTCAATTTTTACTTTGAAGGCGTCGTGGAGGGTTCGAGTGTCTACAACGAGGACACCGTGGATGACAACGACGACAAACTTGGGCAAGGTTTTATGTCGGCCGACGAGTTAGAAGAGGTTGATATAGGTCCAGGAGATAGGCCTAGGCCAACATATATTAGTAAAAAATTGTCTTCTTATTTCAGAACCAAGCTTATTGATTTATTAAAGGGATATAAAGACTGCTTTGCTTGGGAATACTTTGAGATGCCTGGTCTTAGCCGATCTATTGTTGAACATCGGCTCCCTATTAAGCCTGGATATCGGCAATACAAACAGCCTCCCAGGAGGTTTAGAGCCGATATGTATGAAGCAATTAAAGCCAAAATCACTCGGCTATATGATGCTGGATTTATTCGGCCCTGCCTATATGCAGAATGGGTTTCAAATATAGTCCCAGTAATGAAGAAAAATGACAAACTTTGGGTGTGTATCGACTTCGGAGATTTAAACAAGGCCACCCCTAAGGACGAATACCCAATGCCCATAGCCGATTTGCTAGTAGATGCCGCCTCTGGCCACAAAATCATAAGTTTCATGGATGACAATGCAGGTTACAATCAAATCTTTATAGCCGAGGAAGACATCCACAAGACGGCTTTTAGGTGCCCAGGAGCAATCGACCTATATCAATGGGTTGTCATGACGTTCGGCCTGAAGAATGCTGGGGCTACATATAAGAGGGCCATGAATTACATCTTTCATGATTTGATCGACTTTTTAGTGGAGATCTACATTGATGATGTTGTCATCAAATCCAAGGAAGTAGAAGATCACATAGCCGATCTGAGGAAAGTTTTGGAGCGAATAAGGAAGTATGGCCTGAAGATGAACCCTACAAAGTGTGCGTTCGACGTATCGACTGGACATTTTCTGGGGTTTCTCGTTCACGAGAGGGGAATCGAAGTCACGCAGAGAAGTGCCATCAAGACAATTCAACCTCCAAAGGACAAGAAAGAATTGCAATCTTTGATTGGCAAAATCAACTTCATTAGACAGTTCATTGCAAATCTGTTGGAAAAGATGGAGCCGTTCACACCGTTGCTTCGGCTGAAGGCCGATCAAGCGTTTACCTGGGGGACAGAGCAGCAAAAAGCTTTGGACAATATCAAGAGTTATCTAAGTTCCCCTCCAGTCCTGATTTCTCCACAGAAAGGGGTGCCATACAAGTTATTTCTGTCAGCCGATGAGAAATCAATCGGCTCAGTTTTAATTCAGGAGATCGGAGGAAAGGAGAAGGCAATCTTCTATCTCAGTCGACGGCTTCTAGATGCAGAAACAAGATATTCACCAGTGGAGAAATTATGTTTATGCCTGTATTCTTCATGCACGAAGTTAAGGCATTATTTATTATCCAACGAGTGTGCTGTGGTATGCAAAGCCGACGTAGTAAAATACATGCTATCGGCTCCAGTTCTAAAAGGACGAGTTGGGAAGTGGATTTTTGCGCTAACAGAGTTTGATCTAAGATACCAGGCACCCAAGGTAGTAAAGGGACAAGCTATAGCCGATTTTATAGTAGAACACAGAGATGCTTCAATCGGCTCAATGGATATCATGCCTTGGACTTTAACTTTTGATGGCTCGGTTTGCACAAATGGGTGTGGCATCGGCTTAGTAATAATTTCTCCAAGGGGGCAATCTTTGAGTTCACTTTTTCAATCACACCCCATGCAACAAACAATCAAGCGAATATGAGGCCGTGCTGAACTATAATTGCTCAAGGAAGTCGAAGCCGATGCCATCGAGATAATGGGAGATTCACTATTGGTCATCAGCCAATTATCAGGAGAATATGAGTGCAAAAATGACAAGATGATGGTCTACTATCAAAAGTGCCGAGAATTATTGGATAGCTTTCGGCTAGTCACCCTGAAACATATCCCCAGGGAGCAAAATGCAGAAGCCAATGATCTAGCTCAGAGGGCATCAGGCTATAAGCCGATGACGAGAGAAATCAAAATAGAAATTGCGAACATGTCAGCCGACGATTGGAGATATGAAGTTTACAACTATTTGCAAAATCCGTCCCAATCGACTTCAAGGAAATTACATTACAAGGCTTTGCACTACGTTTTGCTCGATGAAGATTTATACTATCGGACGATTGATGGCATACTGCTCAGATGCCTAAGTGCCGATCAAGCCAAAGTGGCTATCGGAGAAGTACATGAAGGAATCTGTGGCACACATCAATCGGCCCACAAAATCAAGTGGCTACTTCGGAGAGCAGGGTACTTTTGGCCTACTATGCTAAAAGATTGTTTCAAATATTATAAGGGCTGTCAGGACTGCCAAAAGTTTAGAGCCATCCAGAGGGCGCCAGCATCGGCTATGAACCCCATTATCAAGCCTTGGTCGTTCAGAGGTTGGGGAATTGACATGATCGGCCAAATCATCCACCTTCAAGCAAAGGACATAAATTCATACTGGTAGCTACCGATTATTTCACCAAATGGGTGGAAGCAATTCCCTTGAAGAAGGTTGACTCTGGGGACGCAATCAAGTTTGTCAAGGAGCACATCATATACGATTCGGCGTCCCTCAAACTATCACAACGGACCGGGATCTATCTTTGTCTCCGACGATTTTGTTCATTTGCCGACGCATGGGGATCAAGTTATGAAATTTTTCACCATATTATGCTCAAAGCTAACGGGCAAGCGAAGCGTCAAATAAGAGTTTGATCAAGTTGATAAAGAGGAAGATCGCTGAGTGCCCGAAGCAATGGCACAACCGATTGGCCGAATCATTGTGGGCTTATCGGATGTCTTGCCACAGATCAATCCAGGTGCCTCCATACAAATTGGTCTACGAACATGAAGCAGTTCTACCATGAGAAAACATCATCGGCTCACGAAGGATTCAACTACAAGATCAGCTAACAGCCGATGACTATTTTAATCTAATGGTAGATGAATCAGAGGATCTAGTTCTATCAAGGATGCGTGCTTTGGAAAAAGTGACCAGGGACAAGGAGCGAGTAGCCCGTCATTATAACAAGAAGGTGATGCCTAAGTCTTTTGAAGAGGGCGAGCTCGTTTGAAAATTGATACTGCCGATTGGATCAAGGGATAGCAAGTTCGACAAGTGGTCACCAAACTGGAAAGGGCCTTTCAAATTCCACAAATGCGTCTCTAAGCGTGCCTACATGTTAGAAGGATTGGACGGAGAAGTATTTGGGAGGGCTCTCAATGGTAAGTATCTGAAGAAGTATTATCCCAGTGTTTGGATAGTCTCATGATTCAGCTAAGCTTTTGCCGATGCATGTTAGCCGATGTGTTGTGCCGATACACGCATCGCCTTTAGGATGTTTTACCCTAAGTTTTTTCCCCTCTGATTTTTCCAAATTGGCCCAATCTAGCCGAAAACATTGGATTACTAATTTTATCAATACTGGAGACATCATCGACGAAATTAGGGAGGCATATACAATACAAAATCAAAAATCAGACATAGAAGACTTAGCAGATTTTTGGATGTTACAAATTTTTGAAACTTTCTTTCGAAGAATTCAAGATACGATCGGCAAACGCACATATGATTAACATTGAATAATGCAAGCAAGCCGATTACAAAAGAGTTGTGAGAATTTACTACAAAGTCAAACATTACAACCGACTTAGTGAGACAAGAAATCAGTTATGGCCGATATGGCCTTGCGACGGATTTGATCTATGTCGTCAATCGCCTTCGTGTTGGCTGCATCGCTCCTCGGGATCGACTTCACCGCCTTGGCCAGATCGGACAGATATGACACTGCAGCCTTGATCTTCGCCCTCTGGTCTTCAATTTCCTTGGGTAGGCCAACTACACGCTGTTCTTCTGATACTATTTTGGCGTCAAGCCTGGCAAGTTCAGCCGTCCATTCTTCCCGGCGCTTGCGAAGCCGATCCAGTTTAGCAGTCGGCTCAGTCTTCAGGGCGTCAAACTTTGCCTTCTCAGCAGTGATTTCTTGTTGGCTGGCTTTGATATTGGCCTCTAGCGCTTGGTTTTCTCAGCGATCGGCTAGTCTTTGCTTAGCTCGTTCAAACATATGCCGATGCACCTCCATGAAGGTAGCCGGTGCGATGATATCAGCCAGCTGATCTGGCAGTCGATCTTGGATATCTTCAAACCGACTTTGGATGGAGACGCAATCGGTGACCAAGAAGTCGAGGGAGCTCTCTAGCCGATTGGCTATGTCTGACAGTGTGGCCCTTAAATCTTTATCTAACAGCACCATGGCCTTGCCAGCATCCTCATCGGGGTCCATGAACTCTGAGAGATCGAAAGGCAAGAGATCAGCTACAGTCTGCAAGATAGGAAGTGGTTAGAAGATCAATAAAAGTCAATGAGCCAGTTTATAAGGACAAAGGGACTTACTCGGATGACTGGGATCGAAGTGGCCTCATCTTCAGCATCGCCACCACCTGCAACCGACGGCGTACGCTCGCTCGACACATGGGGGCAGACGTTGGAGCGTGAGGAGGCTGAAAAAGCATAAGTTTAGGAATCGACCAATTGAAATACTAGAGTTGATAAAGCTTACCGATGGAGGAGGGGATGCTTTCTTTCTCGAGGCCAGTTCTTTGTCTGTAAACACAAAAACTTGATAAGGCATAAACATGGAAAATATAAGATCAGATAATAAGAGGTGTTTACCGGCTGGGAACGAGAAGCGCGCTTCGGAGGGCTCGGAGTCTTCTCAACAGTTTGTTCAGCCGATGGAGTCCGAGCATATTTGTCCGAAGTACTTGTTTTGGCTGCAGCTTCGTGGATGGCTTGTTCCATCTCCTCATTTCGGACCTCTTCATCAAGAAATGCATCTACGTCCGGGTTGATCGAAGATAGGTCATCGGCTGGGATCTTTTTCTGTTTCTTGGAAGCTCTCTCCTTCTCCGCAGCAGCGACCGGTGTAGCAGCAGCCGATGGTTTAGTCCTTTTCTGTCGACGCAGTGGCTCACGAGTCTGGCCATGCAAAAGTGTTAACACTTTCGGCGCATGGAAGCCGATGATGGATGGGGCCAACCCGTAGCCATCGGACAACACACCAGGAGCATAAAGTATTGCAACTCTTGTGTTGCTAGCATGGGGAGGGGAGGAATCGGTTGTCTGCAAGGGAATGAAACATGGTTAGTCAAATGTGCAAATGACAGCCAACGAAGAAAAAGAATTAAGGGAAGAAGACACTTACCGATGGAATCAGGTCCGGGTCGACGATTGTTAAATACATTGAAGCCGACTGATGGAACAAGTGCAGCTTCCATTCGTTCCACCATCAGCTAAAGATGGCTGTCCTTTTTACTGCCAAATCAATATTGTCGATACTGCCCAGAGGAGGACCGGGGATGTCAAGCAGCCGACGCATCATGATAGCTCCCTCAATTTTGCCTCTGGCTTGAATCTTGTCCGAGTAGAATAAGCCGATCGGCAATTGACCCATACCAAGCTGTCTGGCAGCGATCATAGGGTGGTAGAACTCATAAGACTTCTGCACATTCCTCCCTTGATGGATGCCAACTGGAAGGATGCAAGGGGATATGGTCACCACATAGATTTCCCTTGGCTTCTCATATTTTTCAGAGTTGATTTCATCTAGCCTGAGGTCGTCTGGGGACTCGAACTTCTCAAAGTTTTCATAGGCGAACCAGATTCTTGAAGAAGTTGGAAAGCCGTTGTAGAAGTTGTTGAACCAATTTTTGAAGTGATCGGCTGACAGTTTGGATCCGAAATAAGATGAGGCTGCTTCTCCAAATGACAGGCATCAGCGAATCGTCACTTCTTCATCATCCTCAAATCGGGGTTCGGCCAAGAGGAAATCGACTTCAAAGAGACTTGGCCTCTGTGCAACTTTGTAAGTATGGAGATTCAGCCATAGCTGTAGCAACCACCAGGGGCCTCCGGTGCTGATGGCTTGTTTGGAGGCAAGCTTAGCCGATGCATTGCCTAATATCTAATAAAGGTAGCCGAGGAGGTATTTTTATAGGGATTTGTTTCTAATTAACCAAAGCCTCGACTATATGCTGCCAATTGCTTGTTGGACCACAGCTTGACCCACAGAATACGAACTTCTCCAACCACATAAGGAGGAAAGCTGCATGCTCCCTATCAGATATCAGGCCATCCCTCATATTCATGGCTATGAATCCATTCCAGACCCCTATGCTCTTGGTTTTGAAATTGTGATGGCACTTGGTGTTGAGGCCGATGGGGTCAACTGTTGAGGTAATGTCCAGCCCTGTGATCATAACCACGTCTAAGAGTGTCGGCGTCACCGGCCCTTTTCAAAACAGGAATGCGTTCAGGGTATCTGACCAAAAGTAGCTTGCAGCCGACAGAAGTGGCTCGTCCTTAGGCGTATCGGCTATTGTCAAGGCTAGGCATTGACCTATTCCTAGTTCCTCCCAGTGAGCTTGCTTCCTAGCCGATATTCTTAGATACCAAGATGGCCATGACTTGTCCGTTGAGGGCCAAGATTTGAAGGCACCAGGCCAATATGCTAGATTGGGGGTGGAAAACCTAAAAGGGATCCGGTTGGTCTCGACGTTGATGAATTCAGAGGGGTCCGAGTTGCCGATTGAGCCTAATAGAAATTGATTGGAATGGAGGAGGTCTGGGATTGCGATTTGGTGGAAAGATGCTACAAGTCGAAAGATGAAAAAAGCAAGATTACAGGAGGTAAACAGCCAAATCACGGTGAAAGGGAAGCTACAACTGATGAGACTTACCTCAGGGTACTCCATTTAGGTCACGTCGGGGCAGGTGCTGGAGGATGCCATTGCTGGGGGAGATCATCGCCGCAGAGGGGTTCGCCGGTGAATGTGTTCTTCGGTGTCGATGGAATCGCCAAAGAAGGCCGAGGAAGTTGTTTGGCTAGGGCTTGGAGTGCAAAAGTGATGGCGTGGATCTGTTTGGCACAAAGGGGATGTTATTTAAAGGGTTTCATTGTAACGGCCGAGAAAGACTCGATTTCGGATCGAGCCAAATTTGAAATTGCGTCAAATCCGCAACATTTTCATATCGCGGACTTGGGGGGCATGTGTTAACGACCAAATTTGGTAACCAAATCCCTGGGTTTGAAGCAGAGATTGAAGCGGAATCGAATCGGGAACATAGTCTGTGGAGAAACAGAGGCCGCATCGGCTAAGTTCGAATCAGCTAGGAAGCCAGTCGGCTAAGACCGAGTTGGACAGGAATAGCCGACAGCCGATTCTGATTAGGAGATGAAGGAGGAACTGGTCCCGATAAGGAAGCTTAAAGATAGATATTGGATTCGGTTCCCAGGAGTTCGTTAAAGATATTGCCATCTATGGATAAAGTCTTGTAACAATAATTGTATCTGTAAAATAGGAAGTTGTATAGATATTCCTTTTGTAACGCGGCATGGGACCCCGTCCCGAGATATTGTCGTACCGTAAATAGTGGATAGAGTAGAAACCATGATCTACATGGACACTATTGTAACCGGGTATAAATAAGACCCGAAGGCTTGTAAAAATATATCACACAATAAATACACCTTCGGCGCATCGCCAACCTTTTCGTTTTACTTATTCGACAAGTTCTTGCTCTTGCTCGGGCTGCATTGGATTCGATCTCCGGATGAGGTAATTCCTTGTTACAAGTGGCTTGTATCGTTGGGGTTAGTGCTTCCATCGTAATGATACTCTGATTTCGATGTTATAAACTGCTTAGATTATCATATGCGGCATATAATCTAGAACAATGTCTAGATCTATATCATCATCGACTGATTTCTTTCTGAAGAAAGCAGTCGATGGAGCTAGATCTAGATGTTGATTTAGATTATATGGCGTGTTTACCGTCTCGAGGAGTTCTCATTGGTTCATACAGATCTAGTATTTCTTTTTGTACTTACTGCTGCATCAAATCGAACTGTTAAGTCACTTTTAGAGGTATATAGATCTGTTCGACATAATGTTTTCTATTAGAGACAGTGCTGGGGTTTCAGCCAGCCTTACCTGCTTTAATCGTCTTCTCAGTATTAATTGCTATTAGATGTATTAGAGTTGCCTTTTATATTAAAATCTCAACCTATTTAAATGCTCTAAGCCAGTATCAATCTGTTGAGCTATATCAACAGCCGATTGATCTAGGTTTATCGTATTTAATTTAGATTGATATCTTTTTATAAAACATATCGGAGTACTAGCCGATTTACATTAGATCTGCGACATCGACTGGGTTAATGAATGCATATAATTTTTATCCTAATGTACTCTTGGACTTAAGTGGTTCATACTGTCTCGGTACACTACCGATCTATCCCAATCACTTAGTCTAAATGTGCTTTGGGATAGTGATTATATGTTTATTAATTGCTTTAGCCGATCGAGTAGGATCTAATCCTAACCAAAACGTCTATTTCTTTTTTTCTTGTTGGTTACAGGATCAAACCAATTAGCACGCCCAAACTTCACCAAAGGCGACCAACGTGGACCTGCACTAGAGTAAAGCAAATCTCTCAGGCCAATGCGTGGGAATCGAATTTCTCTTTAACAGTTTCCAAGTAATGTGCAAACATTGGTAAGTCAAATTCATCAGACTCTTGTGATCTGTAAGAATCAGGAACTCAGCATGTTGCAAATATGACCGCCAATGCTCCACCGCTAACAGAATAGCTAGACACTCTTTCTCATACGTGGAGAGCCCCTTGGTGCGAGGTCCCAAGGCCTTGCTTACATAAGCAAGGGGATGCTTCTCTTGGGATGATACTGCCCCTATGCCATTATCACTTGCATTAGTCTCGATTACAAACGTTTTTTGAAAATCAGGTAAGGCCAAGACAGGTGTTGTGGCCAATGCTTGCTTGAGATTGATAAAGGAGTCATTCACCTCTGGAGTCCAGTTGAATTCAACTCCCTTCCTAAGCAAGTTAGGTGAGTGGCTTGCTCAAGACCCCAAAATTCTTCACAAATTTGCGATAATATCCAGCGATGCCCAACCCCTTAATTTCTTCAAATTAGTAGGGACAACCCAATTAAGAATGTCCTAAACCTTGCTTGCATCTGTTGCCACACCTGCAACCCCAATGGTATGTCCCAGATAATTGAGCTCCTGCTGATCAAAGGAGCACTTGCTTCGCTTGACATTCCATTGATGTTGTTGCAACAGTTGTAACACCTTCCTGAGATCTTGCACATGAGTTGGCAAATCTGGACTATAAACAAGAACGTCATCAAAGAACACCAAAGCACACTTTCTCAAGACTAGAGCTAAGGTATCATTCATAGCCCCTTGAAATGTAGCAGGTGCTCCTGTTAACCCAAAAGACATCACCTTGAACTCAAAATGTCCAAAATACGTCTGAAAGGCAGTCTTAGGTTCTTCCCCAACTCCTAACCTAATTTGATGATATCCTGCTCCTAGATCCAGTTTGGAGAACCAAGCTGATCTAGATAGTTCATCTAGCAACTCATCAATTACTCGCAAAGGATATTTACTCTTCACTGTGATGGCATTGAGCTGCCTGTAGTCTATGCAAAGCCTCCAGGTACTATCTTTTTTCTTCACTAGTAAGGCTGGGGAGGAGTAAGGGCTGATGCTTGGCTGGATGACACCAGATTCTAACATTTCCTAGACTTGCTGTTCAATCTAATTCTTCTGAGTTGGATTGTATCTATATGGCCTGATATTGACTGGCTTAGAACCTGCTATCAAGGGTATTTGGTGATCACAATGTCTTCTAGGTGGTAGCCCTTTAGATTCCTCAAAGATATCAACAAACTCAGTCAAGATCTATTGAATTAGCAATGGATTGGCTGCCCCAGAATCCCCAAGATCTGTGACAACTTGGAATAGATGCATAAGTGCCCCAACATTGCAAAGCCCCTTAAGTTGCTCTCCAAAAATTAGCTTACATTCATCCACCTTGGAATGAACACCTTGAATCTTAACAGAATAGCCATTATGTTGATACTCCAACCATCTCTGGACCCAGTCGATGCGCATGACTCCCAACCCTTCCAACCAATCCATGCCCAAGATTGCATCATACCCATTCAATGGCAACAATTTGAAGTTGGATCTATAGCACTTGCCTTGCAACCACCAAGCACATCAGGGATTTGCTTGTCACAAAATAAAATTCCTCCATCAGCCACCTTAACCTTTACTGCTGGAGTCAACCTAACAATGCCAGGAAGATGGTGAATTAGATGTTCATCTACAAAAGAGTGGGTGCTGCCAGAGTCAATGAGTATGAGTAGTTCTGTGCCCTGGATTAGTCCTTTAACCCTGAAAGAGTGAGCTTAGTTTGTGCCATTACAGGCATTGAGAGAGATAGTCATCAGTGTACTGCCATCCTCAACAAGGTCTGAGACTGGAACTGGAGTGACTTCATCCTCTTCGGTTTGGAAAGCTTCCAATAATGCTTCTACCACATAGAGCTGGACAGTCTGAGCATATTTGTGATCCTTACTCCACCTCTCCCCACAAGTGAAGCATAAGCCCTTAGCCCTCCTATATGATTTCAAAGCTGAGACCCTATCAAGTCTAGATGGAACTCGGCCAGACTCAGGTGTTTTATTATCTTCCCCAGGAGAATTGACAGGATTCTTGAGTGTAGTGCTGGATTGTGTCTGCTTTGGGAAAATCTTGTTGAAACTGCTTACTTCCACCTTCCTAGAGTTGAGTCTCCTGCTGCCCTCTAGAATTTCTTCCTGCAACATAGCCACTGAACAAGCAGAGTCTAGATCGACAGGTTTTTGAATCATTACTACTGCCTTAATATCCTCCTTCAACCCATCCATGACTTGGTAAGAAAATATAAAGGAGATAGAGTATTGTCATAAGAAAGCAACTGGTGCATCAGCCCATCAAACCTCTCAACATATTCAGCTACCCACTTGTTTGAGTCAAATGTATCCATTGTCTGATAAGTGTTTCCTGCCTGTCCCTGGTAAATTTCCTGCAAACTCTATCACACAACTCAGTCCATGAAATTCCCACTAATCGATCCCTCACTGATTGCAGCCAAAACAAAGCACTTCTAGTGAAATTCAGCAGAGCCACCTTCACCCAATCAGCAGGATGCACCCCATAAACATCAAAATAAATTTCACAGCTGTCTCTCCACAACTGGGGATTCTCCCCATCAAACTGAGGGAAAGCCATGGGAGGAACATTACCACCAATACTAATCAAATCACTGCCCAAACCCTGATGAGTGGAACAATTCTGGGGTATATGGGCTAACAGAATGGAATTGTGAAGCCTTCCACTCTGGAGTAGGAGTAAGCAAAGAAGGGTTTGGGTAATTACCATTTTAATCATCTTCAGCAAACATTGGAGTTGAACCCTGGTTGGTGTCCCCCTTGAACCTCTTAACACCAGAATTTGGTAAGCCCCGGAGTCCCCGTCAGCTCAAGATTCATATTGGCTCAAAGCTAATATCGGCTTAGAGTTTTGTATCAGCCGATGGGGGTTTTCTGTTATCAATATCTTCGGTAGTCGGATTCTTGTAAAATTTGGTTTCGAAAGGTCTTATCCAGAAGAAACCGAGTTCAGGGAGGATATGACTTTTATCTATTAATTAGGAAGAGCTTGTTAGCTTTCTATTCTATCTTTAGGAAAATGTGTTAGTGTCCAATAACGACTCGGTTTGTTTCCTTTTATCTTTAGGAAAGTTTGAATTGTAATATGTTAAGATCTTTGTTAGCCTATGCGTATAAATATGTAAGCCCGAGGTTCATGTAAGGATCAATCTCACGATCAATACAATTCGATGCATCACCACCTTTTTACTTTCCTTTGTTTCGACGGGTTCTTGTTTTCGAGCATGGGCTGCATTGATTGAGTTCGACCTCCGACAAGAAGCGAGTTCCGCCATCTTCGCTTGCGTGGCGTGGCTAGGACTTCCTCGGTTGAGTCTGATATTCTAATCAGGGCGACACAAGTGTTGTCTATCTGGTATATCATCTCTGTCTTTAGTTCTATTATTGTTTATAGTCACATCGGCTTAGTTAGTACTTTCTCGGTTAGGTTCGATATTCTGATCAAGTTGATGTTTCTTTAAACATAATATCGCTTTAGATAGATTTGTTATATCCATCGTATTAGATAGATCTATCGGCTCATTTAGTATTAGATTATCATATACAATCTTGTGCTGCATCGATTAGGTCCGACCTTCTAGATTGTTATTGATAATCTAAGTCTTGTTAAGCCGATAGGTTTATGCTAATGTTTCATCGGAGGGTTAGCCGATTTTATCTGATGTGTTAAATTTTTCTCTGATAGTTTTGCTGTCTTAGTTAAATTTAACACATGACCACTTTGATCGGTGTCATACCAGCTGGTTTAAATCTATTAAGTAATTATCAACCTTATGCTGCATCAGTTAGGTCCGACCTATGAGGTTGCGGTTGCAAGTTAGATTTATTTAAGTCAGTGGGCATCAATCATTGTTTCATCGGGGTTTCAGCCGATGCGTTATTTAGACGTTGCATCGGCTTACAAGGATTATATACAAAGGTGGTTTTAGCCGACTACAGCAAAGGTTTCTAATTATTTGGATTTAATGACATCGGATTACTAGCCGATATATGCTTTAACCATCAACATCAGCTGGAATCACGCCATCAGCCTATCGGCCAATCGACTGTCTTGGTTATCGGCTGACATCATTATCGGCTGGAATCGCGCCAATCGACTGTTTTGGTTATCGGCCTGTCGGCTGATATGCTTTATGCTTTGTTGCTTTGTATATCTTGTCAGTGGCAAGATCAAACTGACTGGCACACCCGCGCTTTATCAATTTTAGGACCTGCACTGGAGCTAAGCAGATCTCCCAGGCCAGTGCGTGACATTTTTCTCGTCAACAGAACCAAACTCATTGCTGCGCTTCTCGCTGGCATTTCTCCAACCCCGCCTGGATGGATTTCACCTTCTGTGCCAAACCGCTCACCGAACCTCCCAACTCGCTTACTTTCTTCTCCACCAAAGGTATTCGGGACTCTACTGCTACCTTCAGTGATTGCATTTCTACCTGACTCAGCGCTTCCGACTCATCGCGCTTCCATTCTGCCTCCTCCCGCTTCTTCTCTGCATCTTCCATCATTTTCAACAACAAATCAAGTTTTCCATCTTGAGCCATGATTTGAGCAGCCTGCTTAGTGAGGTACCACGACCGCTCCAGGATGTCTCCTCTAGTCCCACCCCGAACCCAGCCGACCAGATCGAGGCAGCCTCGAGAGCTTTTGCGGAATCGCGCCGAAGAACGATGAATCCCCACCTCTCTCATGGAATTTCACAGCCGAATCAAGGGAATCGAGGTAACCAGAGAAGATTTGGAGGGCTCTGATACGAATTTGTTAGCTACCTAACTCGGGACTCTCAAATATCACATGTAATAGATAGAATCAACGGGGATTTCCAACGAAACTCCACCGCCGCCACTGCCGGCCACTGCCGCCGAGTTCTTCCTTTAGTTCGATAACAAAAACAGAGTTTACCCCTTAGGCTTAACTACTCACTCACCCACCCGGCCAGAACATAATAGTTTGGACCATACACACGCACAAATGCTTACAAGGCCCATTTCGGTCCACTCATCCTTACATTAGCTTTTGTAAGTCTCCTTGTTCTCCCGCCAATCCCAGGTACAACAGAACCATCAACTCCATTATCATTCCCAGGTTCAGCAGAGCCGCTAACATCAACATGTAGTAGATCATACAGTGTGCCATTGGAAATGAATTCATAAATGAGTAAAGGTACCTCAAATTCAAGACAACAACCAGAGAGCTTAATCACATTACAATGAATAACATGGGATAGGCAACCTCATTGACGAATTGATTAATCTCATTTTGCTCAGCAATTTTGGACCTCTTAATTGCCACCACTCTTTGATCGGTTAAAATATCCTTGTAAGCTGTGCCATGACCCGTGTCCAACAATACATGTTGAGTCAAATTTATCCGTTACCTTCTCTAGTTCTTGCATGGAGAATGTTCTCATGGTGTGCACAACACTTTCATTCGATGAGATCAATTGCTGTAATAATAAGCCTTGATTTATTCGAAAATAGGCCCTCCTAAATTTTTGTTGCACATGTTGCTTCCACTTTCGGATTAACACAATAAAACTTATATTGAGAGAGTTCCAAATCCACAGGCAAGTCCAATAGAAACACCTGTGTATAGATATACGAGAAATTTCAATGAAAAAAAACTTCCATTTTCTCTATATATGTGCTATCTGACTTGTATATGTGAATGTGCTTTTGTGCCTTTTCTGCTGTGTGTGGGGGACTTTAATTAATGTCTCAGAACCTCGTGAGATTTCTCCCTACCAACCAAACAAAATGATACTCGAATTTCTCCAAATTGATAAATTCGTTCACATATAGGTCATTGATTTTATAAAAAGTTTTGAATCTCCCCGAGATTTTGCTACCTCAAATCCTCACTAGAATTGCTCAGAAATGAGATTCTGAACATGACGCCGGGCCGCTGTTCAAGCACCGACGCATTTATGCCACTGCCACTACGTCCGTGGCCTATTTGCTCTTTGGTAGGGTAGGGGAAATGTTGTCTGTTGTGCGGTTGCAACTTTGCCATTTTGCATAAGACTAAAAGAATGATCCAAGCTAACTTCTTGAGATTTACTTATCCGTTTTATATTATAAACGGTTTGACTCTTTTTAAGTTAAGCTTTTTTGAGTTTGATTAAGTTTATAGAAAACATAACAATATTTTTGACACCAAACAAACATACTATAAAAGTATATTCAATGTTAACTTTAATAGAACTAATCTATTGTTGTAAGAGTTGCTATATTTCTTTATAAACTTAATTAAACTTATAGAAATTCGACTTTGAAAACAATTAAAGAGTCTTATGAGTACCTATCATAAGGTTGACCTTTTGGATGAAAGAATTTATTTTCTTCTTTTTTTTCGAAAATGCAGGAGAATTGTGCTTCATTTCATTAAAAAAAGAGAAATATTTACAGAAGAGATCCAAAGTATTTCTCAAGCGAAAAAAAGACGTAACGCCATGACATACTACTAAAACAAACTCTAAGAGGAACTAGCCATCAAAGCTAGCAACCTACAAGCTCATGGCGTGCTTTGGCTCTAGCGATACTCCAAAGGGTACCTCCTAGCTATTGCTTGAATAACCATCAAAATATTAGGCTTAGTCCCATTAAAAACATATAGTCGTTACGATGCTTTCAAATTTCCCAAGCTACTAGGATAAACAAGAAAATCAAGTCCTTGTTCTCCTCCTTATGGATATTTTGATGGCTTTATACCACCAGTTAGAGAAACGAGTCAAAGAAGAAAGAGGGCTGAGGTGCTGTAGCTGCCCTTCCAATCTTCTCAAAGATCAAAACCAAAAAAAAACATTTGATCAAGAGATGTTGAATAGTTTCTTTTCTTAATCACAAAGTGGGCATGCCTCCGGGAGTTGCAACTTGAACTTGGCGAGGTGGTCGGAAGTCCAAACATATTCACCACCAACCAAGTGAAGAATTTGTATTGTGGAGATGCTGTAAACATCCCGAAAATCAAAGAAACGAAATCGGAACGTAAAATCGGAACTTTCAAAAACCTTCGCTTGTTACTTCTTCCTCGGGTTTGTTGCTTCTTATTTGCCAGCTCAGTTGCATAAATCTAGTTGTGATCAATTCCCTTTCGGTGTTTGGGGATGATTTGGAGTTTGTCGAAAAGAAAAATGCGAAAGTCCGTATTAGGGATTTTAAAAGAAATCAGAGATAGGATGCGGATTTATGAAAATGCGAATTTGTGAAATAGAGTATTAATTGTGAAGGGTGAAAGATAAATTAGGACACAAAATAAATAATAAAATATTTGGAAGTCGTACTCGAATCGGGAAATTTTTGAAAAATAAAATAGGGAATTATGAAATTAGGAAAAAGGATTTAAATAAATAAATATGAAAAATATGGTGGGAAAATAAAAGTGGAGAAAAAGTTGAAAATATTATATTAAAAATTATTTTTGAAATATAGGAATTTATTTTGGAATTTTTAGAAGACAGGAAAATTGAAATAGGAATTAAAAATCAAAAATCGGGAAAATTGATAAATGACACTGTTCATATTGCACCATGTGTTCGACGCCGTACCGTTCAACTGTACGCGCGCCTCGCGGCCGCGCAGCGACACGCCGCGCGCGGCGCGGCCGCGCCCGGCCCGCCTCGCACCGCGCGCGCGCGCCCGGCCCCTACCCCGCGCGCCACGCGCGCGCGCGCACGCACGCCCGCGCCTTGGCCCCCGCCCGCGCCGCGCGCCGCCACGCGCCGTGCACGCGCCGCCCGCCCCGCGCGCACGCCTCGCCCGCCGCGCCGCACCCGTCCGGACCGCGCCCGCGTCCCGCCGCCGCGCCGGTCGCAAGCGCACCGCCCGGCCGCTTCCCGTGCCGCCGCATGGCAACCGCCCGAGCCGTGCTTGCGCCGGCCCCTCTTCTCCCCGCCTCGGCCGCGGCTATAAAAGGCGAAACCCCCACTTCCCTCACACCGCCGCCGCCCTCTCTCCCTCCCTTCCCGAGCCAAAAGCGCCGTCGCCACCGTGCGCCGAGGTCCCCCGTGCCCCATCGCACCTCCCCGAGGTCCGCCGTCGCCGGTAAGCCCCGCCGCCGCCCTCTTTTCCCCCATGCGCTCGCGCCGCCGCCGCCTCTGTTTCGGCCGAACCTCGGTCGAACACGTTAAGCGCAATGAACAGTGGCGCTGGAAAAAGAAAAATAAAATAAAATAAAATTAAAATTTGGAAAACTATTTTGGGAAGATTTGAGTAAAATTTTGGGCAAAATTAAAGTATATTTTTGTATGTTTTCTCGGTGCGAAAATTTGGAAATCAAATCCGGACTTTTCCGAAATTCCGTTTTGCGACGTTTTTGAATCCGAATTTCGTTTAGATCTTTCTCGCCATTTAAAAATGTTTCTCTTTTGTGCTCGGACCTTCAAAACCTCTAGCACCCATCCCTCCGCGGATATTTTCAAATCCGTTTTCTTGAGCAAATCGCGATCGTCGTTTTGCGAAAACCCTAAGTCGTCGACCCGATGACGAAACTTGGAGTTTTCCGGGCGATCGTAGTACAAACTTAAGTAGGAAGTTGGGCTTAGCTCTTGGAATCGTTTCGAGACTTTTCGAATCTTTTCGACCTTTTGGTGTTATATGGGATTCTAATCGGAATCGATTGATTTTTCGCACGTACGAGTAGCACTCGAAGAGACCGGCATCGACCCGTTGAAGACATCACCCCTCAAGCGTGCGAGCAAGGCAAGTCATCACACTCTTTGAACATATTGATCCTACTTTGCGAAATGATGTTGATTTTAATTGCAAATTGCATGCTTACACAGATATGTACCTATGCTTGATATTCCCTGCCTTGATGTTGATTACCATTAGAATTATTCTTTGTAACCTTCGATGTGATATGACCGGAGGCTAACTTCGGTAAAAATGCTTAGCCCCGCGTAAACTAGATCCCCGCATACTCATGATTTTACAAGAAAGCTTTGTGCTTGGGCAACTACCTTAGGGAAGGTAGTTGAAATGCGGCCTGTGGAGACATGAGCGCCACATGGCCATGAGAATGATGAACTAAGTTTGATGAAAATTGAAAATGCTATACAAATGTTTTAGACTGGGGCGACTGGATGATTTGGGTGGATTCCGAAAAAGGCAAGTGCCGACCCTGGTCAATTAAGGACCGAGCCATGAGATAGCCGGGAAACGAGCCAGTACAACCGTACTTCTCGAATGGGTATAGACCTAGCTGACTAGATAGCCGAGCGGATGCAGTATCCTTGCATAGATGGTTCTTTATGATGTGGTTTATGTGATGAGGATGAGGCTGCGGCCTATGCTGTGAATGGTGGAATTAAATCGATATTAATTGAACTTAAAGATTGAGAAAGTTTTCTCTTACCCCGGTGCGCTGAACTCCTCTCACTGCTAGAAAATGACGGCTAGAGTGCATGAGGGCTTAAGTTCATGGAGCGGACGCCAAAGTGAGGTTATCGAAAGGCTTTGTCGTGACCGTCTCATGTGTTGGGACGTAGGCTCATTCGTTGGGCTGTCGCGGAGTACGGGTAAAGTGTACATCCACCGCAAAGGTGAATGAATCAATCTATTCGAATAGCCGTGCTCGCGGATATCGAGCATCGTGACAAGACTTTCGCTTGGCTAGACTTTAAACTTAAAACTCGCGGGATGGGTTTTGCACGATGATTTCATTCGCTGGTGGATCAACTTCTCGAGGTGCGAGAAGGGGTGGATTTCCCAAAAAATCATGACGAATCGGAGGCGGGAAGCCATCCTTGGAATCACGATGGATGGTAGACGAACCGTCGCCGAATTAATGAACTATGGAACTAAAACTTGACTTGGCTAGTTGTTAGGCTTGTGAAAAGAATTATGAAAATTGGCTTTATGCAAAAGAGCTCCAGCCATTCCTTGGATAACCCTATCATATGCATCACTTCGTGTTGACTTGCCGAGTACGGTTGGTACTCACCCTTGCTATATGCACAAACCTTCAGATGGTGGGAATGAAGAATCGGAGGATACTTACGCCTACTACCAGGGAGGCGAAGATGTCGATGGCGCTTACTAGGTCTTAGCCCCGGTCGTTGCCTGTGGCAACTGACATGCCACTGCCTCTATTCCGCTGCCGTATCTAATTTCTGCTTTTGTGTTGTATTCGGACCATGAGGTCCTGTGTGTTGAACATTGCCTTCGGGCCTATGGTTGTAATAACTTCATTGTAAGACTATTCGTACATGCGCACCTGATTATTCAGTACTGTATTCGTGGATACCAACTACTCGATCCAGGAAAATGGTACTAAGAACACGAAAGATTCCCGTTCCAAAAAGGGGGTCCCCAGATGCCCAACTTTTCTATATTTTCCTCCAAGGTTCAAATTTGATGGTCCCACAAAGAAAGTATCATAAGCAGATTTACTTGTGTAAGATCCCGACCCTGATAAGTGTCACACATCCCCACCTGTATGCATGCATGCACGTAAAATGAAAATTTGCAAATCACGTGAAGTCGATTGGATAGATGCATGCAAGTATTCAATCTGCAAACGAAGCAAAGGGTTGTGTGCATCACACTCGAAACATAATGGCCTTCCTTCCTTAGAACATGCCAGCATAATCCAAATTTGATACTTCATATTCCTATATAAATGACGATCCAAACACTACTGGAGAAACCATTTCCGGTTGAAGTACCAAAATCCACAATAGTCCCGGTTTGAATAGTACCCGGGACTAAAAAATATTTTTAGTCCTGATTTAAAATGTCTACAGATTTCTAGGAACATTAGTCCCGGTTCATGTAGTCCTGGTTCAAATATTATCAGAGGTTGTCAGAGCACCGGACATCTTTAGTCCCGATTGTTAACACCAATCGGGACTAAAGATACTATTATTGTCCCGGTTGGTAATACCAACCGGGACTAAAGATCCCCCGCGCTCTTTAGTCGTGGTTCTTTACCTTAACCGGGACAAGAGAGAAAAAAAGAATCTTTATCTTCTCGTATCCCGTGTGCAAACAACAATAAGTGCGCACTTAGCTAGCTCCCTCTCTCCCGCAAGTTGCATGCTCTCGGGCCTTGGCAAGAACTCTCTCTCTTCCGCAAGAACTCTCTCTCCCGCAATAAGTGCGCACTTAGCCTCCCTCTTCCTCCTTCTCTTCCTCTTTCTCTCCCTCTCTCTCCCGCATGGAGGCCGGCGGCGAGTGGCGGGCCAGGGTGGTGCGAGCGGCATGCCAGTGCGGGCGGCCGGACGGGCGACGGGCGGCGGGCGGTGGGGGCGGTGCGAATGGCGGGCGGTGGGGTGGTGCGAGCGGCGGCGGCGAGCTTGGCACCGATCCGGCCTCCATCCCCACTCCTCGGCCTCCTCCCTCCGGTGGCCGGATCTGGTGCTGGCGTCGCGGCCGCGATCTCGGTGCGGGTGGCGTCGGCCAGATCTGGTGCGGCGGCGTCGGGCGGATCCAATGCGGGTGGCGGCGACCGGATCCGGTTCGGGCGGCGGCCGGATCTGGTGCGGGCGACGGTCTCGGTGCTCCCCTCCGCTGGATCCGGCCTCCCCTCCGTCAGATCCGGCGTTGTGAAATTTTTTTAAAGAATTTGTGATGTTCATCTGTGATATTTTGTGAATTTTTTTGATGTATATGTGAATTTTGTGATGTGAATCTGTGATGTTTTATGAATTTTGTTATGTATATGTTAAATTAGAGATGTTTTATGATGTGAATTTGTGATGTGGATGAGATTTTGGGATATTTGATATGTGATTGATATGTGATTTTGATTTGGGTAGAAAAAATAATGAATAAAATAAAAATGGGTTTGGGATGTTGTTAGGCGCTGTATCTTTAGTCCTGTCTGGTAACATCAACCGGGACTAAAGATTTATTTTTGTCCGGTTATTTCACCCGGACTAAAGTTAGCATTTAGTCCGCTTTCGCAGTCCTAGTTTGAAAACTGGGACAAAAAAGAGTTACGAACCGGGACAACTGTGCCTTTGTGTAGTAGTGAAAAAATATTCTTCCTCCATATCCTTTCTATTCCAACAAATCATCCATATTACATCCTTCATATCACATCCTCCTATAATTTTCAACTAACCATATATTTGTGTTATTTTCTTTTATAAGGGTTACATTTTGAACGACTAATTTTAACGGTGTTAGATAAGTGAAGTGTGAGAGTATAGCAACAAAAATTAAGCATGCCCTATTCCTATTTTTTTCCAACCCAAGCCTTCATTCTTCCCTTCCTTTCTCTGCCTTTCTTCCTCTCTACTTCTCTCCGCCGCACCCTCCAATCTCTTCTCCTTCTCTTCTCTTCTCCAACAGGAAGTGGGAGCAAGCGCAGGGGTATGATGGCGGCAGCACGTAGGCAGAGGGGCGCTCGTGGCAGCTGGTGCCACATCTTGGTGTGAGCGACGGCCGAAGCGACCGTCACATCACGGAGCCCGTCTGCGGCACCAGGCGAGAGAGGAGGGTTGACGATGGTAGCTCGTGGTCGGAGGGGAGCCGACGGTAGCTCACGGGCGAAGGGGCACTGGTGGCAGCTGGTGCTGCATCTCGAGCCGATGACGGCCAGAGCGGGCGCCACATCATAGAACCCGTCGGTGGCACCGAATGAGCGTGGAGGGGCGATGGCAGGAGCAGCCGCCGTACCTCAGCGCGGCCGACGATGTGCAGGGGGACAGCAGGTGCTTACAGAACTGATACACCTCTCCCTCTCCACCCTTTCTACTGTCGTTGGACCCTTTCTACTGCCGTTGGGGACTCACTTTCTTTGACCGCCAGCGACGACAACTGAAAGTGTTTAGGGAATGATTAATTCTATTCCATGTAAATGTGACGGTACATATGGAGGTCGGGGTGGCTCCTAAGCCAACCACACAGGCGTTTTACATGCCGCTAATCAAGGGCAGCCTACTATAATTACACTTGCTATAATTACAATAGACTAACACTCCCCCGCAGTCTAATCGGGAGCATCGCTAACATTCAGGCTGGATCGAAACTCCTGAAACAGTGAGGTAGGAAGGCCCTTAGTGAAGACGTCGGCGTACTGCGATGTTGTAGGAACATGGAGAACCCGAACGTGACCGAGGGCGACCTTCTCTCGAACAAAATGGAGATCAATCTCAACATGCTTCGTCCGCTGATGCTGCACTGGATTGCTGGAGAGATATATAGCACTGATATTGTCACAGTATACCAGGGTGGCACGGCGAGGTGGGTGGCGAAGCTCAAGGAGCAACTGACGTAGCCAAGTAGCTTCAGCAACACCATTCGCCACAGCACGGTATTCGGCTTCGGCACTTGATCTGGAGACCGTGTGCTGACGCTTGGAGGACCAAGACACCAAATTGTCCCCAAGAAATACTGCATAGCCAGATGTCGACCGGCGAGTGTCAGGACATCCGGCCCAGTCGGCGTCCGTGTACACCACAAGCTCATCAAGTGAGGATCGGCGCATGGTCAACCCAAGTGACAGTGTCCCCTGTAGGTAGCGCAGGATGCGCTTGAGAGCACAAGATGTGGCTCCGAGGATCATGCATATATAGGCATATCTGCTGAACAGCAAAAGCAATGTCTGGACGAGTGAATGTCAGATACTGCAGGGCGCCAGCTAGACTGCGGTACTGTGTAGAGTCAGCGACAGGAGGTCCATCAGCAGATAATTTGGAGTGTACATCCACAGGCGTGCTGCACGGCTTGCATGCACTCATCCCGGCGCGCTCCAAAATATCCAGAGTGTACTGTCGCTGAGAGAGGAACAGATCATCTGTAGAACGTGTCACAGAGATGCCCAAAAAGTGATGAAGCTGACCCATGTCTGTCATAGCAAACTCACGCTGGAGTGCACCAATGATATACTTCAAAAAATCAGCCGAGGAGGCAGTGAGAACAATATCATCCACATACAGTAACAAATAAGCCGTGTCTGGTCCACGTCGATATATGAAGAGCGAAGTGTCTGACTTTGTTTCAACAAATCCAAGTGACACTAGATGAGAGGCAAACCTGTGATGCCAAGCACGAGGAGCCTGTTTCAAACCATATAAAGACTTGTTGAGCCGGCAAACATAATCTGAGCGAGATGAATCCACAAAACCAGAGGGCTGTACGCAGTATACTGTCTCAGTAAGAGTGCCATGCAAAAAGGCATTCTTCACATCCAGCTGATGAATGGGCCAATTCTGAGATAACGCCAGGGAAAGAACAATACGAACTGTCGCAGGTTTGACAACAGGGCTGAAAGTCTCATCATAGTCCACACCAGGCCGCTGTGTGAAACCCCGAAGGACCCAGCGTGCCTTATAGCGATCAAGAGACCCATCTGCGAGCAATTTGTGTCGATAGATCCACTTGCCAGTCACAACGTTGACACCAGGAGGGCGAGGTACAAGGCTCCAGGTGTCATTGGCGAGCAGAGCATCGTACTCAGCCTGCATAGCAGCACGCCAATTGGGGTCTGACAGTGCATCACGAACAGAGCGTGGGAGAGGCGACATAGGCACAACGTGGAGGTTGAGGCGATCCACAGGCTGTGCAATGCCAGCCTTGCCCCGTGTGCGCATCGAGTGCGCATTAGTGACCGGTGGAATGGCAATCGGTCGAGTAGCAGTTGTACGGCCGGTGCCGCTGGCAACAACCTGGATGCGAGCACCAGGGACAGCAGAACCGGCAAGCATTGCCGACGTCGTGGAGGTGGTGCTACGGGCGTAGCTGTGCGGGTGCACAGGGGGCAGCAGCACTCGCCGACACGGACGGAGGCGTGGAGGTGGCCCCATGGCAGCGGTGCCGGGACCCATAGGATCGAGGTCTGCGCCGTGGCCGGCGGCACAGAGCGGCCTCGGGCACGTGTGTGTCGCCGAGGGATCAACGGTACTCCGCACGCACAAAACGAGCTCCGAGGAACTGAGCGGTAAGATCATGATCATCGACTAGAAAATCCAAGGCAGAGGAGGCCATGGGTGTGGTAGACATGTCGGAGAAAGGAAAAAAAGATTCATCAAAAATGACATGTCTGGAAATAAGAATGCGATTCGACCGAAGCTCGAGACACCGATAGCCTTTGTGTTCCGAGGAGTAGCCGAGAAAACGCATAAGGAGGAGCGAGGTGCAAGTTTGTGGGGTGCCATGGAGGACATGTTGGGATAACAAGCGCACCCAAAAACTTTGAGGTGATCATAGGAAGGGTTGGTAGAAAAGAGGGCGGTGTATGGTGTGGAGGAGGCGAGAGTCTTAGTGGGGAGGCGGTTGACAATATATGTGGCGGTGTGAAGGGCCTCAACCCAAGAAGTCGGAGGGAGACTCGCTGAAACAAAAGGGAACGCAAAGTGTTATTGATAGTGCGAATGGCACGCTCCGCTTACCATTTTGCTGGGAGGTGTATGGACACGACATGCGGAGTGTAACACCATGGGAGAGGAAGAACGTGCGGGCCTGGGAATTGTCGAATTCACGGCCATTGTCGCACTGGACGCTCTTAATGGTGGTGCCAAACTGTGTCTGAACATAAGCAAAAAAATTAGAAAGAGTGGAAAATGTCTCGGATTTGAGGCGAAGTGGAAAAGTCCAAATATAGTGCGAACAATCATCAAGAATAACAAGATAATATTTGTATCCCGACACACTAACAAGTGGAGAGGTCCATAAATCACAATGTATTAAATCAAAATTATGAGCAGCTCGTGAGCTAGATGAACCGAAGGGTAGACGTACATGACGGCCAAGCCGGCACGCATGACGATGTGATCGATATCATCTTTATTACAAGAAATGACATTGGACCTAATGAGTTTGGACAGAACTTCACGCCCAAGATGACCGAGACGACGATGCCAAAGGGAGGTAGGTGCAGCGATGAACGCGGAAGCGCTGGTGGAAGGGGCATAGAATGGGTAGAGGTCACCGGTACTATTGCACCTGGTGATCACGTTCCTGGTTTGCAAATCCTTCACAGAAAGGCCAAATGGATCAAACTCAATAGAACAATTATTGTCGGTGGTAAAACGACGAATGGAAATTAAATTCTTAATAATGTTGGGTGACACTAGAACATTATTAAGAGCAAGGTTGCGATGTGGTAAGGAAAAAATGTGTGATCCAGTAGCTGTGACAGGAAGCAAGGCACCATTTCCCACAACAATAGATGAAGGAGTAGATAAAGAGGGTGGGGAAATGATGGAGAGTATACCAGCGTCCGAGGTCATGTGCGAACCAGCACCTGAATCAGCATACCACTCTGAGGTCGGCGGATTCAGCATCATGGTGTTGAAGGAGTGCGCCAGGGAGTCCTGGTGCCAAGACCCGCCGTGAGTGGGGTTCCAGGGCGCTGCCTGGTAAGCTGGTGAGGGCGCCTGGAAGACCGGCGGTGCAGCTCCCCCGTAGTACGTGCCGTATGGGGGTGGCGGGGCACCGTATGCGCCACCATAGGCGGCGCCGGTAGGAGCACTGAACCCGCCGTAGTGCGGGGCTGCGTGGAACGCAGGTGGCGCCGGCGGAGGACGTCCTGACGGGTCGTACGGCCACATGCGCACGGTGCCGGCCCAAGGGTGCACGAACGACGGATGCACACCAGCACCCTGTGGAGCACTGCCCTGTCCACCTGGGGACGCACCAGCGTTTGAAGCTGGAGGGCCGCCAGCAGCAGGGGCGCCGCGTCCGCCGCGGCCACGACGACGTCCGGTGCGCTGGCCCCCGGTCTGTGCAGCTGGACGCGGAGCAGGAGGCGTGCCCGGACGTGGAGGGGCAGCTGCGCCAGGTGCCGCTGGACGCGGTGTCGCAGCGACGAGGGCTGCCGGCGGGGACGGAGGACGGGCGTCGATTTCCATCTCCTCCAACAGGAGGTGTGTACGGGCTTCAGAGAACGTCGGGAACGGCCTGTGCATCTTGAGGATGGACACCATGTGGCGAAACTTGCCACTGAGGCCGCGAAGAAGCGTGAGCACCATCTGCTGGTCGCCAATGGGGTCGCCGAATTCGGCGAGTGAGACGGCCATGGACTCAAGGCGGCGGCAGTAGTCGGTGATGCTCAGGGACTCCTGCCGGAAGTTACGGAACTGCGTCTCGAGGAGAAGCGCACGTGACTCCTTCTGGCCGAGGAATTCATCCTCGAGGTAGCACCAAGCGTTGCGGGCAGAGCCTTGCCGCATCATCAATGACTGCTGCAGGTCGCTGGAGACAGTGCCGTAGATCCATGTGAGGATGCAGCAGTCTGCCTGGACCCAGACCGAGCGCGTGGGGAAGGCCTCATCCTCGAGAACGTGGCGTGTTAGGGCATATTTGCCAAGCACGGTGAGGAAGATGCCACGCCACTTCGTGTACGAGTCCGTGGCCTTGTCGAGGACGATAGGGATGAGAGCCTTCACGTTGATGACTCGCCGTGGCTCGTGCCTGCAGAGCTGCGTGAGCCTCGCTCGTACTCGTCAAGGGCTGCGGCACGGAGTCGAGCCTCCTCAGCCCGGCGCTCGGCATCAGCACGGGCGGTTGCCTCCTCCTGCGCTGCCGTGGCAGCGGCGACCGCAGCCGTGGCGTCGTCGTCGTCCGCCATCAAGGGACGCCGCGATCGGCAGCAGGGACGCGGACGGGCGCGCGACGCCGGGTGGTGTCCGCGACGGCGAGCGCGCGACTCCGGGCGGCGACTTCGGGAGTAGAGGATAGAGCAGACCAGCGACCGCACCCGGCGAGAGGATCAGCACAGGGCGGGCGATCGGCTCGGAGCGCTGGCGATGAGATCGCGGCACACCCGGCGACGGAGTCAGGCACGGGGTGGCGATGGAATCGGCGGCGGCGCGATTGTTGCGGAAGAGTAGCTAGCGGATCGTTACCGCGATTGATACCATGAAAGTGTTTAGGGAATGATTAATTCTATTCCATGTAAATGTGACGGTACATATGGAGGCCGGGGTGGCTCCTAAGCCAACCACACAGGCGTTTTACATGCCGCTAATCAAGGGCAGCCTACTATAATTACACTTGCTATAATTACAATAGACTAACAACAACGACAAGCGGAGATCGATCCGCAACTCCGGATGGGGAAGGGAGCTCGATCCAGACACGATCATTACGGAGACGCGATCATTACGGATGCGTTATTTTTGGAGCATGCGATGGCATGTCTGCCGGAGGTCTATTTTTCACTTCCATGAGCTATTTCTCACATGGACCAGATAGCGCTTCCGCTAAGGATGCTTTTATATGACAATCAAATTTGGATATCATTTGTTTCCTTTTTATATTAGATCAAAGTAAATACGATGAAGATAATGTTTTATACATATAGATAAATTTCCTGGCTCTCGGCAAAAATGTCAAAATTTTTCTACATATAGAAGATTTGTTTTCTTGGAGATAAGATCCATTTAATGGTTAAAATCTTCTATATGTACAAATCTTCTATATGTATAAATTTTTCATCGTATTTTTATACATATAGATAAATCTTCTATATGTCTTTTCCAGGCTCTCGGTAAAAATATCAAAATTTTTCCTCATCCATCCTCCAAACTTTTTCTATTATGTAAATACAACATGTAATACCTAATTATCAAATTTTGTAATTTTTTAATTGGTTTTGCTATATTTCTTTGATTTATTGTATTTTCGTAAATTTTTTTCAAGTCTCAAATTAGAACTACAAGTGGTTAAAAAATAAAAAAAGTAGTGAAAAAATTATATTCATGTTATTTAGACCCTTTTGAGTCAATATATGGTAAATGAACGGAAATTGAGATGTTTTTCTTCATGCAACATGGTTAGGAACGTGTTGACCGAATGATTTCAAAATTGTAAAAATAGCAAACGAAGTCAGAAATTCATAAAATTTGTTAGGATGTCATGATATCATACGTGGAGGCTGGGGTAAAAAATTGAGAAGGTTTCGAATATTTTATGGATTGAGCGGCTTCTCCCGGTGATGGTTCGTGGCTATGTCGCTGAGCATGTCTGGCTAGTCCTTGCAGAGTTGAGCAATTTCTTCCGTCAGCTGTGTGCTAAGGAGTTATCTCCGACTGTGATTGACGAAATGGAAAGAATGGCACCTGTTTTGCTATGTAAGTTAGAGAAGATCTTTCCTCCCAGCTTCTTCAATCCGATGCAGCATTTGATTATGCATCTCCCACACGAGTGCCGAATGGGGGGGCCTGTGCAGTGCCGTTGGTGCTATGTAATTGAGGGATGTTTGAAGGTTATTAGAACGAAATGTAAAAATAAATGCAAGATTGAAGCTTCCATTGCAGAGGCATACATTCTGGAGGAGGTTTCAAATTTCACATCAAAATACTATGCTGACAACCTTCCTAGCGTGCATAATCCACCTCCTCGTTACAATGCTGGCGAAGATAAATTAAACCTCAGTCTTTTCCGAGGCCAACTTGGAACGCTAGTGAAGCGACCAACAAGAGATTGAATCATCATGAGTGGCGCAACATCATGCTATACGTGTTGACCAACCTCGATGAAGTGGAGCCATACATGCGGTAAGTTCTCAAGAAATTTGTTACCAATTAGTCACTATTGGCATCGTTCAACCCTCTTGTTCTCGTTCGTACGGGGAATTTCAACATCAATTTTGGCGTCAACCAAGGGAACCTACCCCGCAAGAAGTCGAAAACCTTCTAAGGCAGGGTGCGGGAAATGGAATGCCCGATTTTATTTGTTGGTTCAAAAATAAGGTACTATCGAAATTCTGTCTAATGCTTAATCTTTTTGCTTATGCTGGCGAAGTTTGACTCTAAAACCTGCTTTAACTTGCAGGGCAAAAACGATGCGTCTATGAGTGCCGAGTTGCGACAAGTTTCGGTGGCTGTTCATATAGGGTTAAGTCATTTTCCGGCTATGATGTGAATGGATATCGCTTTCACACAACAAGCCATGAGCAGAGTCGACCCAATCGAAGAACCATAAATACTGGAGTTTTTACTCCAGGGCTCGATGGGGTTGATTACTATGGAAGAATAGAAGAAATATATGAACTCGAATTTCATGGTTATAGACCTCTTAATCCTGTCATATTCAAATGTCATTGGTTTGATCCTGCTCAAGTGAGACAGACTCTAATCTTGGACTAGTCGAAATTCGACAGTCAACCGTCCTAGCAGAGACGATGTATATATCGTTGCTCAACGGGCGACACAAGTTTATTATCTGTCATATCCGTGCCAAACCGACGATCGTCTTCAGGGTTGGGATGTTGTGTACAAGGTAGCGCCACACGGTAAACTACCTGTACCAAACAATGAAGACTACAACATGGACCCAAACACATATGATGGCGAGTTCTTTCAAGAAGATGGGCTATAAGGAAGTTTTGAGATAGACTTAACCGAAGCGATGGGGTTGGATGTAGACAATGAAATGGTTGTTGATGAGGACGCTGGAGAAGAGGTTCGTAATGTGAAGGACTTAGAATTGCTTCAACGGTTACATTTAGGAAATGAGAGGGACGACAACATTCCTCCTGCCGAGGAGGAACCTAATGATTATATCGACCATGATGATAGTGATGATGACAATTATGATCCAGCTAATCCTGACCATGATGATTATTTCTAATACATGTATGCACTTTGCGTTAGCTATGTTCTCTTTATCTATTTATTTTGCATCTCTCTCTTCGTATTTTTATATGTGTGCTAATTGGTTTTCTTTTTCTACGTGCGGGTGATTCAACAAAGATGGTGGGTGGTTTGAGGAAGTGCGCGTCGGTGTTGAAGAGCCAAAGATGCCATTCGAGGAGCTGATGCGGCGAGGGGTCGGTAGGAGTCGCGGCGGGGTCGCCGCAAGGTGTGTGCTGCGGGGTCGAGGGAGGATACCCTCCCCGTGCCGTCCTCTAGTGACGAGGAGCGGGGAGGAGCGAGTGGAGCAAGCGGAGCGGGGAGGAGGAGGCCGAGGGGTCTAGTAGCTCTAGTGAGGAGGAGGAGGAGCAGGAGGCTGGGGGGTCTGGCTCGGCTGGGGGGTCTGGTTCTGCTTCCGCAGGGGGGTCTGCCTCGACCGTTTGGTTGCGAGGTCCCTCGACCCTCCCACGGCGACCGATACCTTTCGAGAGACGCCCGCCGATTCAGCCTCAAGGGACTCGGTAAGTAACCTTGGATGTTGTCAATACTTTCTCATTTGATTTGTTAAATATTACAATTAAAACTAATAATTCATTGCATTTTCACTTGTCGGGTGTTGGACTGTGATCGAGGAGGTGATCACAAACGCCAAGTCAACGGCATCCTGGGTCTTCTGTGCAGAGTACACTTTCCTGGCCTTGTTCAGTACGCCGGAAGGTCGGAGCCTGCCTACACGTTTGACCACTACGTCGCCGTCCCCGATTTCCCTGATCGAGATGGAAGGATCTTCAACAACAGGGCGGAGCGAGTGAAGGCCGAGTTGTGGGTAAGTCTTTTGTCAAACCACGTCCCTCAATACATCACATTCATTGCACATTATGAAACAATGGCTCAATACATAATGTGTTTATGCAGGATTTTTTTAGATGCCAGACAGGATACGAGGCAAGAGCGGCTGCGGTGGCTGACAAATCCTGTCGCAAACTCGTGACTGACATGCATTACGAGGCGCGCATCCAGGCCATCATTGCATACAACGCTGCATACAACAACCTGAAGGTCACCAAAACCGAAGCAAGAACCATGACTCTGACAAAGGAACAATACATGCTGGTAAATATAACATTGGATTTTTGAATGATTTGATTTGATCTAGGTATATCTCTTATACTTGATAACGTGTAGGTGCCTGTTTGGTGGTGCGGCCAACTTCTCGATTGCTTGGAGCGCATGGTGGATAGGTGGTGCGCCGCCGAGTGGCGGAGACGCACGTCGCTTGCCGAGAGCGGCGTTTGATGATGCCAGGTGCACCACACCACCAAGGCAGCCTTAGCCTCAACCAGTATGCAGCTAGATGGGTACGTGAATTCTATTTTTCATTTCAATGACCAATGCTCAATAGTTCTTAACCATACTATTGTTTTATTCGCAATCGGCGTCGCATGATGGGCAACCTATCTCCCAGTTCAAGGCATGGGCTTTGGCCCACAAGGGCAAGGCGGCGTCCGACGTCGACTACAACCCGGAAGGACGGGCCCTCGGCGTACACCAATGCGATCGTCCACGGCCGCCTCGGTCGGTACACCACGATGGCAAGGGAGCTCCATGGGGAGGATTTCTATCCTACTACCCAGATATTGATGGAGAAGTCGTCATGAGGGTGGGAGGTGGCAAGAAGCATGGGCGGTACTGGATTGGTGACAACCTCCTCGACACAGCCAGTACACCCACTCTGTCCGCTTCGAGCAAGGAGCACGAGCGAAAGCCCGGCCATACGCACACGGCCGACACGCTGCACGCACCAAGTGCAGCACCTTCGGAGTTAGAAAATTCTTTTTTCTCAATTCATTAATATTTACTGATTGTTTGCTTCACTTTGTAAAATTGAAATGGAATATTGTAGGACGAGTTGGAAGAGGAGAAAAGGAAACGACGGGAGATTGAGATGAGGATGACTGAGATGTACAGCTACGTGCAATCAATCAGTCAAAACATGGGTCTTTCTATCGTACCGCCACCACAGCCTGTGGTATTCACTCCTCCACATCCTTTTGTAGGCACTCCGGTGAGTCACTTAACCTCACATTTAATTTTTTTATTTGCGAATGTTACTATCTTGACAACCTATACTATTCTATTTTCTTTTTGTGCAGTCTCAGTCGGTGGCATCAAATAACCCCCCCAACAATGACCACGACGGTTGGGCGCCGTGGCCATCTCGGTAAATTTCTTTTGAACAATTGTAATTCTGGAGTATCTACTGTGAACTACTATATTTTCTTCGAATTTCGTTTGCGAATTGTGGACTAGGTACTGTGAACTATTATGTTTATGTTTTGTGGATTGTGACTGTGACTACGAATGTCAATTATATGTCTTGTGGGTTGTGAATGATGCTTATGGGATTTGGATGATGCTTATGGGGTTGTGGAATGATTGGGATTGTGAATGTTTATGTTTTGTGGATTGTGAATGATGCTTATGGGATGTGGAATGATGCTTATGGGGTTGTGAAATGATTGGGGTTATGAATGTGATGTATATATTGAAAATTTTTGAAATATGCGATGAACAAATAAAAGAGGGTTAAAATTTTAACTTTGCCGAGTGCAACACTCGGCAAAGAGGGCCTTCGCCGAGTGCAATGACCAAAACACTCGACAAAGAGGGTAACCCTGGGGTTCGGATATCATCTTTGCCGAGTGCACAGATTCGCCGAGGGCTGCGGCAAAAGCACTCGGCGAAGTTTTCAAGTTCGCCGAGAGCTTTTGTCAAAACACTCGGCGAAGTTTGGGAATTCGCCGAGTGTTTTCTTTCCCGGCTCTCGGCAAAATTGAAACTTCGCCGAGTGTTTTTTTCGGCTCTCGGCAAACTTTTCCGTCACCGAACCTAACGTGTACTTTTTGTTGCCGAGTGTCGACGCGGCACTCGGCGTCTCGGCAAACAGCTCTTTGCCGATCGAAAGTTCACCGTGTGACCTATGCCGAGTGCAACGCTCGGCGAAATTTTCGCCGAGTGTTAAACAGGCTTCGCCGAGTGTCCCAGGCACTCGGCAAAAAGGGGATTTCCCACAGTGATCACTTGGATATATATACCCCTTTCTTTTCTTTTCAGTGGTGAATCCAGAACACATAAAAATTATCTAATCGTTGATTAGTATATATTAATTAATATGACATGAATTAGCTAGAATCGAATAATCTTTAGGTGAATGTAGTTACGCCCGTATCTATTGCAAACTAACCAAACAACAATAAGATATTATAAAAAAATGAACATATATTTTGTCATCTTAAACCATTCAACAAACATGCACCGTGAATAAATTTTCATATAAAAGAATAATTTATCTAGCTGTCGCAATAAACATTAAAAATAAAATGAGCATATATTATGTAATCTTAAGTCATTCCACGAAATTACATAGCTAAATTAGATCGATGGTATTAAAAATGAAAATTATGAATTCAACCATGAAAATAAATTTAATTTATGCCTAAAGGAGAAAGTTATCTAGGAATAACACTCCTAAGCTTTGCATCTCATCCAACTTGCCATACGGAATTATAAATTAATTTAACATCATACATTGCATTGTCATACATTACTTTGCAAGCATGCATATAAAAAATAGATATGTAATATGTAAGTTAAAAGAACAAATTTAACTATGAATAACATAACAGTTATAAAAAGAGATTGTACCTTTTAGTTGGATGCAACAATATCCAATTAATTATGTCTTTTTGACATGTGCTCAACTGACTAGACAAATTAAATCGGCTAATCACTACTGGAGAAACCATTTTCAGTTGAACTGCCAAAATCCACAACAGTCTCGGTTGGATAGTACCCGGGACTAAAAAATATTTCTAGTCCCAGTTTAAAAAGTCTACGGATTTCTAGAAACATTAGTTTAGATTGAAGCCACCAACCGAGACTAAAGATCATCTTTAGTCCCGGTTAAAATATTGTCAGAGGTTGTCAGAGTGCTGGGCATCTTTAGTCCCGGTTGGTAACATCAACTGGGACTAAAGATGCCATTTTTTGTCCCAGTTGGTGTTACCTACCAGGACTAAAGATGCTATTTTTTAATCCCGGTTGCTATTACCAACTGGGACTAAATATTATTTTGATCTTTAGTGCCGGTTGATAACACAAACCGGGACTAAAGATGGTTGCTTTTTGTACTTCTTCTTCCTTCTCCAGCCCGAGCCAGCTACACTTGTCTTCAAAATTTTTCTCTAGCTAGAGGGGAGGTGCTGCCAAAATTTTTTGTGATTTTGTTTTGGTGATAATACACAAATCTTTGTTATCTACAAGGTTAGCAACTTCTTCCTCTTATGATCTATGCTTAGCACTTCGTATTTTACGGTTGTTTTCTATACATTTTCATCTCTAGATTTTTTTTAAACATGAGGAGAGAGAAAATTTGTTTGGTCTACTTATTTTGCTAAGCACATTACATTGTGTTGAGAAAAAAGTTAGAGAAAATAAAGAGGAAGAAAAGTATGCTTAGCACATATTTATAGGAATTTAGTCAGTATAATTATATCTCAAAAAATGTTTATGGAAAATGATGAGAGAGAATCTTTTGGACAAAAGTTATAAAATAGATTACAAATGACCTTCTAAAATACATGCAAAATAATTAATTAATTTTATGTTTACCACTTTAAAAGACCTTTTAAAAATAATTCTAAATTTCTTAGAACAACAAATTACGTATGTTGGATTAGTATATAATTATTATCTAATTACATATATATAATTATTGTAATAATATTTAAATGGTTTAAATTTCATGAAATTTTCTTACGATTTTTGTGCATTCCATGTAGATGGATCGGCAATGGATGTACAACGCGGATCGACGGTCGAGAGAGTTTATTGAAGGCGTGCATTATTTTTTGAGTGTGGCTGATGCCAACAAGCAGAAGGGTTTCATATGTTGTCCATGCAAAAAGTGCAAAAACGAGAAGGAGTATTCTATATCAAGAATTATTCATGCCCACTTGTTTCAATCGGGATTCATGCCTCACTACAATTGCTGGACATCGCACGGAGAGGTAGGGGTTGCAATGGAAGAAGATGAAGAAGACGACGACAACATTTCGATCGTGGTCAATACGGTGGGTTTGAAGAGAATACGCGGAGCGGCGGAAGGGGATGTCTTGAAAACGACGGTGCCGATGACCTTGGTCAGATGTTGCGTGACATACAGGGAGACTGCGAAGGCGTAAAGGAGGTGCAGAAATTGGAGCGTATGTTGGTGGACCACAAAAGGTCGTTGTATCCAGGCTGTGAACAGGGGCACAAAAAGTTGGGTACCACGCTGAAATTCTTGCAATGGAAGGCCAAAAATGGTGTCAGTGACAAGGCATTTGGCGAGTTACTAAAACTCGTGAAGAACATTCTTACGAGAGGAAACGAATTGCCGGAATCAACGTACGAGGCTAAGAAGTTAGTCCGCCCTCTAGGGCTGGAGGTACGAAGATACACGCATGTCCTAACGATTGTATCCTCTACCGCGGTGAGGAGTACGAGAACCCGAAGCATGTCCGGTTTGTAAAGCACTTCGATACAAGATCAGACGAGATGATCCAGGCGAAGTTGACGGACGACCTTCGAAGAAAAGGATTCCTGCTAAGGTGATGTGGTATTTTCCTATAATACCATGGCTGAAGCGTCGTTCAGGAACAAGGAGCATGCAAGGATGATGCGCTGGCACGCGGAAGAACGCCTACAAAACAGCATGCTGAGACATCCCGTCGATGGGTCACAGTGGTGAAACATTGACACAACATTTAAAGGCTTTGGTGAGGATGCAAGAAACCTAAGGTTCAGCTTAAGAACGGACGACATGAATCCTTTTGGAGAGATGAGCAGCGGGCATAGCACTTGGCCTGTAACGATGTGTATCTACAACCTCCCGCCTTGGCTATACATGAAGCGGAAGTACATTCAGATGCCGGTTATTATTCAAGGCCGGAAGCAATCTGGTAACGACATCGATGTGTACCTGAGACCGCTGATCGAAGATCTAAAACTGCTGTGGAAGAAAGAAGGGGTTCCCGTGTGGGATGAGGATAAACAGGAGCAGTTTAACCTACGAAGGTTGCTGTTTGTTACCATCAACGATTGGCCTGCACTTGGCAACCTATCTGGACAGTCATACAAGGGGTGCAACGCTCTCACCCACTGTATGGAGGAGACTGAGTGTACGTATCTGAAACACTGTAAGAAGGTAGTGTACATGGGCCATCGTCGCTTTCTTGCTGCAAGCCACCCTGTCCGGAGAAGAGACAAACATTTTGATCAAAAGGCAAACCATCGTACAAAGCCAAAGCATCACAACGGAAAGGCCGTGTTTGCCATGGTGAAAGACCTCAAAGTAGTATTTGGAAAGGGACCCGGCAACCAACCTATAACAAGTGAAGGTGGTCACGCGACGATGTGGAAGAATAAGTCAATTTTTTGGGAGTTGCCCTACTGGGAAGTCTTGGACGTCCGCCACGCAATCAACGTGATGCACCTCACCAAGAACCTTTGCGTAAACCTGCTTGGCTTCCTAGGTGTGTACGAAAAATCAAAAGATACACTTGAGGCACATAACGATCTGAAACATATGGCATAACGCGACGGCCTTCACCTGCAACCAAAGGAGAAAGGAGCCCAATACCTAAGTCCAGCCAGCTATACTCTGAGCAGGGCAGAGAAGGAAATAATATTTGAATGCCTGGAGAGCATCAAGGTACCGTCTGGATACTCCTTGAATATAAAGGGAATAATAAGCACGAAGGATAAGAAGTTCACAAATCTAAAGTCCCATGACTGCCATGTGCTGATGACACAGCTGCTTCCCGTTATAATTTGGGGTATCCTTCCCGATAATGTCCGGGCAACAATAACAAAGCTGTGTGCTTTCCTGAACGCAATTTCACAGAAGATCACCGATCTAGATAGACTAGAAGACTTTCAAAATGATGTGGTCCAATGTCTTGTCAGCTTTGAGATGATCTTTCCTCCTTCCTTATTCAATATCATGACGCATCTCCTATGCCACCTTGTCAAAGAGATCCGTGTTCTCGGTCCGGTATTCCTACACAACATGTTCCCTTTCGAGAGGTATATGGGCGTTCTAAAGAAGTACGTCCGTAACCGTTCGTGTCCGGAGGCCAGCATCGCCAAGGGATATGAAACAGAGGAGGTGATTGAGTTTTGCGTCGACTTTATTGAAGACCTTCGTCCCATCGGTGTGCCTGAATCAAGCCATGAAGGTAGACTACGGGGGAAGGTAACTCTTGGAAGGAAGGCAATAATGAACATAGACAATGACTTGTACAGGAAAGCACATTGGACCGTGTTGCAACAATCTTCTTTGGTGGCTCTTTACATTGAGGAGCACTTGGTGATTGTTCGCTCCGAAAACATCGGTAAGACGGATGCCTGGATTACACGCCATCACATTGATGCATTCCCTGCTTGGCTGCGACAACGTCTTATGGGCAACGCGAGCCTTGACCAACAACTAGCCTTCTTGGCGAGGAGACCATCTTGCTCAATCACCACATTCCAGGCATATGAAATTAATGGGTACACATTCTACACACGGGCTCAAGACTTAAAGAGCATGAATCAGAACAGCGCTGTCCGCATCGATGCCGTGGGACACGACGATACAGCTAGCACATATTATGGCAACATCGATGACATATGGGAGCTGGACTATGGACCTCTGAAGGTCCCTCTGTTTCGGGTGCCAGTGGGTTAGGCTCAATGGTGGAGGCATAACCATTGATGCAAGTGGGATGAGAACGGTCGACCTGAGCAAGGTTGGATACTCAGACGAACTCTTCGTCCTTGCCAATGATGTACGGCAAGTTTTCTATGTCAAGGACATGGCTAGCAAATAAAAGAAGGGGAAAGGGTCTGACGAGCCAAAGCGCCACGTGGTTCTCCCAGGCAAAAGGAAAATCGTGGGAGTCGAGGATAGAACTACTGAAGATTACGATCAGTTTGACGGGCAACCTCCGTTCGCGGTGGCGGTTGACCCAAGTATCCTCCTATCAAATGAGGACACCCCTTACTCACGCAATGATCATATCGAAGGAACAATTGTGCGGAAAAAGTACGTGAGGACAAATGTCACTTAGCTAAATTTATGTATGGACGATGTAAATTAAATTGAATCATTGAATATTATTGCTATCATTTGAATTTATTGTAAATTATTGCCTTCAGGACCGGCGGTCTCAACATTTTCTTCTCCGAGGGTATTTTTTCGATCCTAAGGTCGAGCTTAGTTTCTTTTGTAAATTCGACGCGCGATCTATCGGTATTTGATAAAATAAATCAAATGAAGAACTTTAAAGAAACATCAAATAAATAAAAAAATTTGAAAGAAAGTTGAAAGGTAATTTTTGAAGTTTTTAAAGGGAAAGTTATTTCCAGGCATTGAAATTAGCATACCTTATCTTCCACAACTCGTACGACGATTGACATGTAGTGATCACGACGACGTCTGTTGGTTTTTGCATGAAAGACTTAGGGGAGGCAGCATACATATTGGGCATTCGGATCTATAGAGATAGATCAAAGAGGCTAATTGTATTAAGCCAAAGTACATACATTGACAAGGTGTTCAAAATGTTCAACATGCATGATTCCAAGAAAGGTTTCTTGCCCATGTCACATGGCATTAATCTTAGCAAGAATCAGTGTCCTCAGACACATGATGAGCGGAATAAGATGGGTATGGTTCCATATGCTTCGGCAATTGGATCCATCATGTATGCCATGCTTTGTACATGTCCAGATGTCTCGTACGCTTTGAGTGCTACGAGCAGATACCAGTCAGATCCAGGTGAAGGTCACTGGACTGCCGTAAAGAATATCCTTAAGTACTTGAGAAGAACTAAGGATATGCTCCTAGTCTATGGAGGTGAAGAAGAGCTCGTTGTAAGTGGTTACACCGATGCTAGCTTCCAAACAGACAAGGATGATTATAGATCGCAATCTGGGTTCGTGTTCTGCCTAAACGGAGGCGCAGTCAGCTGGAAGAGTTCCAAGCAGGATACTGTTGCTGATTCTACAACGGAGGCCGAGTACATTGCTTTCGGAAGCTGCAAAGGAGGCTGTTTGGATCAAGAAATTCGTTTTTGAGCTTGGTGTGATGTCCGGTGCACGGGTCCAATGTCTCTCTATTGTGATAATAGTGGAGCCATTGCGCAAGCCAAGGAGCCGAGGTCACATCAGAAGTCCAAACACATACTTCGGCGATATCATCTTATCCGCGAGATAGTGGACAGAGGTGATGTCAAGATATGCAAAGTGCACACGGATCTCAACATATCCGATCCGCTGACAAAACCTCTCCCTCAGCCGAAGCATGAGGCGCACACAAGAGCAATGGGTATTAGATACTTACATGATTGACTCTAGTGCAAGTGGGAGATTGTTAGTGATATGCCCTAGAGGCAACATGGAGATGTTGGATATCACGTCAATGTTTATGTATAAATGAATAAAGTGTTATTCAGTTCCATGAAATAGACATCTTGCATTGATCAATAAGTACGTGACTTATTTATGAGACTCTTTATGTATGAATCTATTTCTAAACGATCCCTGATCATATGTCATATTGTTGGAACAAATATGATTCTAAGATCGGCATGTTTATTGATTGATGATCATGTCTCATAGATCATGGGTATGGAGATACCAAATCAATAAACATGGGCATATGTGTTGGAGAACACATTGTTGGATAGACCCACCATGAGACACTACAGAATTAATGTGCCATTAGTTGGTCTCGGTAGTGTTGGTACAAAGTCCTTAGACCCGAGATCACCATGGATTCCAACATGTGTAGTAGCCTACTTTGGGACTACCAAACGCTATTCCGTAACCGGGTAGTTATAAAGGTAGTTTTCGGGTTTGCTATGAAACATGGAGTGGGATGTGAGTGATCAAGATGGAATTTGCCCCTCCTTTGGAGAGATATCTCTGGGCCCCTCGAGGTAATGGATTTTGGAAATGCATGGCCATGCTAAGTTGATTGAGGAGTCAATCAACAGACAGATAATCCAATACGGTTCGAGTGAATGGTTAAGCTATTGAAGGGATGGCACACATCTTGCCTATAGCTTAATTGGTATCGTGAGGCAAAGGGATTTGTGTACACATTACAGGTTCAGAGCCGATATTATATTCTTGTATACTATGGTGTTAATATGTGCTGCTAGGCGCCGCTGTTGACAGGTCAGCTGAGTTGGACTCGAGCCGATGATCGGCTAAGTTAGACTATAGCCGAAACCAAGTATACCTGAACCTACAGGGTCACACGCTTAAGAGGATAAGAACAGGCATTCAAGTTGGACTCGGATACGGCTTGATCGGATAGGGATCCGATCGGATAGAGTCCTATGGTCTTACGACGTATGGGTGGCCGACTCTATGAGATTCGGATAGGATCCGATTTGAAATAGAGTTCTGATTGGCCACTAGTCCCAGTCGGCCAACTCTATATAAAGGGCGAGGGTGGAGAGTTGCGGTATCGCATTGAACCGAATCGCAACGAAGTCGCCGAGATCAATCTCCATGGAAACCCTCCCCACTTTCGAGCCAAACCCTAGCCTTGCATCGCGTGCTAGCACACGGGTGTATGGCGTTACGTCCCTGGACGTGTGGATACCGGTAGAGCGCCGCTACGTTGCGCGCCGTTGATCGGTGTGGTGGAATCGGGCTGCGGTCGAGCGCATCGGAGCGAGGCGCGAGAACGAAGTCAGGCGACTCGGCGAATCAGCTACATCGGCGAATCAGCTGATTGGTCAATCGGCTGTCTCCGGGAATCGGCTATCGGCTTGCGGGAATCGGCAACACAGTTCCAGATCGGATAGCCCTGATTGGTTTTTTCCGCTGCATACTCCAATCGGTAACGTTCTATCGGCCCTTACTTGCAAGTGTTTCTGGTTTGCGCGGTAAAAGTTTTTTTGTTTTCGACTAGCGTAGCCTCCGCGTAACCCTTCAATCTTGTCATCAGGGAAGAGGAGATGGACATGCCGGGCTACCTGCCGATCACCACGTCGGCCGCCGCCGACATCGACCACTACATGTATCAACTTACGATTGCATTAGCAACGAGAACTTGAACATTGCTGCTGAAAATAGAGAAAGCACACCTCTAAATCACGGGGAGCCATCACGGAATGAGGTGGCTATCAGATTATCTAAGAAAGAGCAAGACAGAAAGATTATGAAGTAAAGGGAGAAGAGCAAGAAAAAAGAAGCATAGGCCAAAGAAGATAAGACAAATGTTAATTCTATATGCTTATTAGAATTTAAAATAGTTTTGAATATGACAAATGTTAATAACATATTATTATTTAATTTTAAAATATTTTCAAATAGGCCATATGTTAATTATATATTATTATTTAAATTTAAAATAGTTTTAAACATGACAAATGTTAATTATATGTTATTATTTGAATTTAAAATATTTTTCAAATAGGCCATATGTTAATTATATATTGTTATTCAAATTTAAAATAATTTGGAATATGACAAATGTTAATTATATGTTATTATTTCAATTTATATTATTTTTTAATTATATGAACATATGTTAGTTATATATGAATATATGAACATATGTTAATTATATATGAATATAAAATATATCAACATATGAACATTATAATTATATATGATTATATAAACATATGTTAATTATATATGAATATAAAATACAATATAACAGGACAATGTAATTATTAATCCCGGTTTTTAAAATCAATCAGGACTAGAGGTGAATTTGGATGGACGGGAAACCATCTTTAATCCCGGTTGATGGCTTCAACCGGACTAAAAATGCCCACCTACCTGGCCACGTGGCTGCCGAGCCATCTTTAGTCCCGGTTGTTGGCTCCAACCGGGACTAAAGATCCTATATTTTGTCCCGGTTGAAGCCACCAACCGGGACTAAAGTATCTTTTGTCCCGGTTGTTGGTTTCAACCGGGACAAAAGATGGCGTGACTATATATGGCAGTGACTGCGGGGAGATCCAAACACTTAGCCGTTTTCGCAATCAACTCATCTTCTTTGTCGTCGTCGCCGTCGCCGAGCCCTAGGACGTCGCCGCAGCACGCCGTCTCCGCCGTCTTCGTCGCCGTCGTCGTCGCTGGAGGCCCGCCGCGTCGCCGTCTTCATCGTCTGCCGCAGGTTAGCGTCGTCGCCCCCTTTTTTCCCCACATTGATGCGCGTGCTAGGGTTTTTAGGCCGCCGTCGACGCCATCGCCATCGCTGCCATCGTCGCGGTCGCCGCCGCCACCGCCGCCGTCGCGGTCGCCGCCGCCCCTCCCCACGTCGCCCGCTCCCTGCCGCCCTCCCCACGGCCCCCCCCACGCCACCCACTAAACCACCCTTGTGTCCCCTCCATGCCGCCGCTGCCTCCTCGCCGCCCACCGCCTCCCTCCACGCCGCCGCGGCGCGTCGCCGCAAATTTGCAAATTTTGAATGTGCTCAAATTAAATGTAAATGTGAATATATGTTATATGTGAATTATGTGAATTATGTGAATTTGTAATTTTTGATGCGTGAATTTTGATGTTAGAATGTTAGAATGTATGTGTATTTAAATAAATTATGTTAGAATGTAAATTTTGATGTGTATGTGTAAATTTATATGTGTAAATGGATTTTATGGACTTTATATGTAAATGGACTGTTTATTTAAATTTTAATGCATGAAGATTGTGAATTTTGAATTTTGAATGTGTATTTAAATTTGAATGCATGAATAGATTTAAATTTGAATGTGTATGTGACTTGTGAATTTTGTATTTTCGAACGAACGAGAACGATAAAATCAACGAACGGACGTGAACAAACGGACGGACGGACGGACGTATGAACTAGTGTTCGTTCGTTCGTGGACGAACGGACGGACGGACGAACGGACGTGGGCGAACGGACGGACGGACGAACGAATGACAAGTGTTCGTTCGTTCATTCTCATTCGTTCGTTCGTCGGTCGTCGGTGGCGTTTGTTCGGTCGGTCGGTCGGTCGTTCTTTCGTTCGTTCGTTCGGTCGTTCTTTCGGTCGTTCGTTCGGTCGTTACAATGTACATAGGCATGCAACGTCCTCCTCTCTCCTCTCCCTCTCCACTTCCTCTCCTCTCCACCTTATCTCCCTCACATCATTCTCCTCTCTTTCTCTCCTCTCCTACAGACGATCGTACCCACGGACATGAACGAACGATAGAACGAACGAACGATAGTTTAGGATTTGGGTTAGGGTTAGGGTTAAGGGTCCGAACGAACGGACGTGAACGAATGATAGTTTAGGGTTATGGTTAGGGTTAAGGGTCTAAACGAACGGACGTGAACGATAGAACGAACGATCGGTCGTTCGGTCGGTCGTGTTCTAGCAAAGAGAAACAAAAGAGAAGAAGAAAGAAAATATAGAACATAGTCTGTCGGATTTCAAAAATAGTTTTTCCATCATCTTCTTTTTGTCTATGTTTTTTTACGTAGACATACATGATTTCCCTAAATAATTGATACATGTATTAACCGAATAAATTTTTCTTTGTTAGAATTCTTTGATTAAGTCCTCAACCCACAACAATCAAATGGCGGATCGTGACCAGTAACAGTTTCTCCTTGATGAGATCGCACGCAGTAGCACAATGTTTTACAACAAGGAGGGGACTAAGGATCCAGATCAATACCTCAAGAAGGAGGGGAACGAGGGGGGGATGAGGAGGGGAATGAGGGCTCCGCCTCCGCCTCCATTGGACATAAGAGGGCACGCGGGCAACGTGGTCTCAGCAAGCGCATAGAGGGTCGACATGTCATAACAGAGGTAGCGTTCTGATGGTCGACCAAGTGCCCCAGAGGACGCCGCATGGAAGTTTGTGGCGCACAGCGGATGGGTGGTGAGGGATCACGTGCCCATAAGCGTTGCCAACTGGAGGCGATCAACCAAAGGAGGAGATGAGCAGAGCTATCTGTCATGCCCCGATTTTCGTTCGGGATTAAAATCATTAAATAATTCATTTTCTAGAAATTAAATAAAATGAAAAGCATATTAATCAAGTGAAAGTATTAAGGAAATAAAAATTTCCTTTAAAAATCATGGCTGGAAATATTTTTAAAATATTATCCATGCCCTAATGTACTCTCCGAAATTTTTTGTGAAATTTTGGAGCTCCAAAAATAATTTTAATAATACGAGAGAACATTTAAGTAATTATTTAAATAAATTAATTAATCAGTAAATAATCTGGTTGAATTTTTATTAAATACTCTGAGTGTTCATCTAATTTCAGGATTTTTTTGGAATTATTTGAGCATTGAAAGTATAGATAAAAATTCAAGGAAATTTAGAAGGAAAAGTCTGCTTTGCCTCCCTCTGCTACAGTGTCGTCTTCCTCCCATAGCTGCCTGTGTACTGTTCATCCGAACAGCCATCTCTTTCCTCCCTTCGCAAATCCCGTCGAATCACTTGCTCAAATCCAAAATTAATTGAGGGAAATTAATCCTCACATCTTCCTCTCCACTTCCCCCATAATTCCCCACCCAATTCCGCAATAATTTGTGGTGGATTTTGATTTTGTTCTTCAATGGTTGAGCACCACCATGGCCGGCCAACCTCCTCCTCTCCCCGGCCATTGCCCTTCCCGGCGCCCTTCCCTCTCCCTCCCCCGGCCTATAAAAGGGGCCCCCAGCACCCTTCTCACTCCCCTCACACCACCTCGAGCTCCCTTGCTCTCCCTCCATCCCTCCACTCGGCTTCCTCTCTCCTTGACACCGACGAACTTCGGCGGCCGTTCCCTGTCATGCCGAGCAGCACAAGACCTTGCCACCACCTCCATCAGCGCCTCAGCAACCTCCTCTCCCCCGGCCTCGCCTCCGTTTCGTCTGGACATCGCCGTGCCGGCTTGCCCATCCACCTCACCGGCGCAACTCCGGTCGGTCTTTCCTCCTCGCCCGTGCGCCGATTGGCTGCGCCATCGCCATCTACGGCATTGCAGCATCACCCTCCACCTCGGCCAAGGACCGTTTTCACCCAGAATACACCAAAACCCCGCTGCCGGTGGTGCCTCTCCCTCGGCCTCGCCGGCGCCACTCCGGCAGCCCCTGCCGCCTTGCCGGAGGGTTACCCGACGTCGTCATATCCTTCCCCGGCATCGTGGCGTCGTCTCCTTTGCCAGCCTCCACTTGGTTTGCCGTTTGTCACCAGCGTCCCGTGATCGTCCTCGTCGGTACCATCTTCGGCAAGCCATTCTTCCTTGCCGGCACGTCGCCCCGTGGCCTCGTCGTCTCCGTTAACGGCAACGCGGTAGCGTGTTCCACACCGTCCTCACCACCGTGCGGCTGCCGTCGGCTGCCGTCGTCATCCTCTCACCGTTGCCGGTTGTTTTTGTCCTCGTCCCCCGCGTCGGCACCAGTACGCTGGCTTTTCATCCGCTCACCGTCGTGCGCCCGGTGAGTTTCTTCCTCCTCTCTCCGCTCTCACTCGCCGACGACAGTCCTTGCCCACCGTCGTCATCCTACTCTTTTCTTTCCAAAAATAATTAAAAATTGCCTAATAAATCAATTTAATTTCCAGAATCTATTTAATGGTCCAAAACTTCTAAAATTCATATCTAATCCATACAAACTTGAAATTGGGCCATTCAAATTGTAAAATTCATCTAAAATTGAGCTCTACATGTTTGTTTACTTTTCTTGTATTGTTCATTTGGTTTTTATTAGGGTTTTCCTTGTTTTGCGTGTCAGCGTATAGATTTCGTCGTTTTGTAGGTTCGTGCTCGCGAGGAAAAGAAGATTTGTTCGAAGGAGCAAGGCAAGTCATGTCATTTTGATCATATTGCTATCCGAGTTTACAAAATTATGTTTATTTAAATTATTGCATTTCACTTTATTAAATTCTCACGTCTATCACAGTTTTATTTAGCCTTACCGATTCTCCTTGTTATAGCCCTACTACTTGTATTGTGATCCTTGATAACCCTAGGAAAAATAAAACTAATGAGCACTTTATATATGTGGTACTCACTAGCAAACTTAGGAATATGCTTAGCCCTGCTTGAATAGAAACAGTTAGATGTTTTTAATAATTAGACTAAGGAATAACTTGTAAATGATGGAAATTTTTGCTGTTTAGCTGTGGCAATAAATGTCTCCTTTAAAATTCCCCAAACATGTTTTTGGCTGGACACGAGGTGCTTGGTTTTGCTAGTCGCACCTCGGTCGTCATAAGGACCGGTCTTCGGGCCTCTGTTGCAAAGCATTTCTGTACTACCACCTGTCTAATGGGTAAGGCTTAACACGTCGACTAGTACGGTCAGAAATAAAAAAGACACGGATAGGGATGGATGAAGCCCTAGGAAGGGTTGAAGCCCATGGGCTGACGTCTCGGCAAGTGAAGGCTCGTAACGAGTCGAGATGCCTGGGGGCATAGACGCTCTGCTCGACCTGTGGCACTGGCGGGGGAAGTCTATGTCGGTCTTCTTTGTTTAGGGCAGTACTAAGCGATGAGTTATGTCATGGCTTCCGTCCGTATGCCATGGTGGCATGTGGCACGTCGCAACACGTGAGGAAGACATGTCTGATGGGTAAAGATGTACACCTCTGATCAGAGTAAATCTATTCGAATAGCCGCTCCCTCGGTTATGGGCAAGCCGAGCAATGTACCCAAGTTAGAGTTTAATTTTGTTTAAAACTGAAAGATTTTGAGTTAGCACATGTTGGCCTGAGTTAAGGCAAGATCGCGTTGGTGCGCGACTTGATAATAATTTCACTAGAGATAGGCTCGTGTTTATTAAAATGCCTTAAAATATTTAAATGCTTTGAAATGCTGGTTTTCTACAAAATAACCCTGTATATGAATTCTTTGTACCCCCTTGCATTATTTGCATTCTCCCGGCATGGCTTGTTGAGTACGGTGGTTGTACTCAGCCTTGCAATTCCTTCCCCCTTTCAGAAGTGTAGTGCCTTTGAGTCAAAGACGGTGTTAGAGGATCAAGGCTCGGACCCCGTTGAGTTTGCCTGTGGAGTGGAGCTGAAGCCCCGCTAGGATCGTCCTTCTTTTCCGCTGCAGCTTTTCTTCGATTGCGGGACTAAGTGCCTCTTACGTAAGTATTTATACGCTTTAATTTACGTTTGGATCTGTGTATTAATTTATCATTTTGTGTACCACGGTGGTCCTGGACAGGAATTAATACACAAAATAGTCTGAAAATTTGGGATAAATTTCCGGGTGTAACACTATCTCCCGGACAGAGAGAAAGAAATGCTGTGGACCACAATGTTGCAAACGTTGACCATCCCAGACTCACAACAAGCAAGGGTCAAGGAATGGACGTTAAAGAAAATGGCAGAGCTATTCAGGAACTATAAGAAAGAGTTACACAAGAAATACATCCTGAAGGGCCAGAACCCAGACTTTGACAAGTTCCCAAAGCTGAGAGATCATTGGGATGCTTTTGTTGAACACAAGACTGGGGAAGAAGCGCGAGCGATCATAGAGAAGAACAAGGCAACGCAGCGAAGAAAAATATCATCATAGGCTTGGGTCAGGCGGCTATAAGAAAGCAATGGATAAATGGGATAAAATGGAAGCCGACCTTGAAGCGCGAGATATCGTTCCGGCATAGCCAACCGGCGGAACGATCAAAGCATTGGTTTTATGCTCATGGCGGCTCACTTAATCCTGTAGATGGCACAGTTATCTTCAGCGAAGAAATCCAAGAGGCCGGTCGAAGATTACAGGAGGCGATAGAGGCCACTTTGTCGGGTGCGTTCAGGCCCGACAGAGAGAAGGACGAGCTAACGCTCGCCTTCCAAAACCCAGGGCATCTGGGGTGTACGCGAGGAAAAGGCGTCGTCCCCTGAAAATATGGGTTTCAAGCTGACATCGAGACGTATAGGAGCCGCATGAGGTCCAGGCGAGAGCACGATGCGAGGTTCGCTTAGATGGAAATGAAGCTCTCGCAAATAGATCAAATTGTGGACGAAAGGTTGAACCGCAGGTTGGCAGAGGAGCGAGCCATTGGGTTAGCCAACGGCCGATCCAGCAACAACCACTCAACTACGGCGGTGCAGCATGACGCCTGCTTCTTGGAAATGAAGGCAACCCACCTAGTGGAATTTGCAAATTGGTTTAGATGACACATATGAAAATTTATGTATGCACACGGGATTGAAATCGGTACGAAAGGAAGAAAAAACTTACACAGTGTTGTAGGGCAGAAGGATAAACGACTGGAAGTGGTTCTGCACCAGCGCATTGTATATGTTGTCCACTGTTGGATCAGGAAATTGATCAACCTATACGCCGTTGATTTTGCGTGGATCCATCAATTCATGTTTAGTACAATTGTGCTTGTTGCAGTATTGGATCGCCATTCTACAACGGTTAAAAAAATTTAGTCAGCTAAATACAAAGAGGTAAGAAACGAAATAACAGAACGATACTTACAGAACCCACGTGGCTAGAAGTGAGACGTCGAGGGCATCAAGCTGGTACAAGTCGAATATATCTTCGAATCGGATATAGAAGTCGTCACCTCCATCGAAGAAATAGTGCAGTGAATATTTGCCCGTTACCATCTCTCCACCCTTGCTGGATTCTTGCATGTACCACTTGTGGAAGCGGTACATCTGTGTAGGTAGCTTTTTCACTTGATCCGGCTTTACAAGAGACTTTCCAAGTTTGAAATTGTATTTTAGCGGAGCCTTCGCCAGGGGAGCACGGGCGTGTAATTGATCCATTGAAATACCAGCAGATTCCATAAATTGTCTTAACTCTGATCTAACATTTGGAACTGTGCTAAACTCCAGAGGTTTCTGAGGCTGCATGCCGAGCTGGGGTACATCTTTGCCCGTTCTCTTCGCCTTGCCAGCAGCCTTCCAAATTGTCCTGTCGTAGTTGGACTGCGGTTGAGGTTGCAGTTCAGGCTGTGGCATTAGATACGTCTTCTTGAAGAAGTCCTTGGTCTCCTGGGGCATTTCAGGAGGCTTCTCAGGAGACTTCTCTCTGAAGTGGGCCTTGACTTCAGCTTGGACGGCCTCGTGCAGCTCCTCTGCAGTCATATCGTACGTCGTTTTCTTTGGGGCTGGTGGAAGCGGGTCAAGTTTAGGCCTCTTGCTTCTTGGTCCACTGTTGGTTGACATTGACCGCATGGCTCGAGATGTTGTCTGTTTAGGAGTCGGTGCTCGTTCTGGCGACGGAGGAGACTGAGAAGGCGGTGGAGTTGGAGACGACCGTTTAGGAGTCGGTGCTCGTGGAGGCGACGCAAGAGGCGGAGGAGGCGGAGGCGGCGAAGGAGACGGAGGAGACGTCCCACGCGGAGGCGAGGGCGGTGGAACGATAAGAGACGCTGTTCGTCCAGGGAATATTATGAAGATCTTCCTCTAGAGAAATATTGCGTGAGCTGTTTCTCCTAGCGTCAGCTCCCCATCTCCTCCGGGGATATCCAGCTCGAGATCTTCATAGCCGCGTTCCACCTGTTCAATTTTAACTTTCGAGTACGCAGGTGGAACGGGCCGGGAGTGGTAGGTGCCGTCTCGTTCTACGGAATGGCCATGCCCAACGCGACCTATTCGAGAAGATTGCTTATTAGTTAGTAATGAACGTTGATTGACAAGTTATTCAAGGAAATATACGTACAACATAAAAGTACGAACATACCTTTATTGTTATGTTCTTTAGCGGAATGTGCAGCTCACATGGGGTCCGCTGTGTGATGTCATCAACGGGGCATGGCGGACCCGGTTCAGCTTACAATTGACATGGATCACTCGCGGATCCATGTCTTTGACTCAATGGATAAACCAGAGTCCACGTACTCAAAGATATTTCAACTGTTTAACAGGTAATACCATATATCTTACTTTCTATTGCATATATGCGATTCTCGGATAATTACTAGCTAACTTTCAACTGCACGTAGGGCATGGGAATGGCTTCGGGCGAATGTTCGCGGAAATTAGAAAGATAAGCTCTCTGTGAGGATGAACTTTACAGTGAGTAACATGCTCCAAAGTTGTTTTGAATCATTACTTTGTTCTAAAATATGAAATATACATTAAATCTATCGTCATTTCTCCTTTAGTGTGCAAAACAGTCGCAGGGCACCAACTTATGTGGATACTACGTCTGCAACTATATTCACCGCTTTGTGACCGATGTCACAACTATCGACGATATAGATGTACGTATAACAACCATTCATACATTACATCTCGATTTCTTATTTACTTCATATATTTATTTCTCGTTTATTCGAATTAATGACGGCTTATGCGAGTAAGAGACAACCTCCCCCACGAGACTTTCATACAAGCTACTCGGGAAGAATTGATGGGATTTATAAACGAGCAGATCATTGATCCCACGGGGAGTTCTACTTTCATTTAAATAACTTAACCACCGGATCGACAAAATAGACAATTTTTTGTAACATACGAAATATATGTGGATATTGTACATATGTGTATATATTTTGGTAATATATGTATATATTTCCTTTCTTAAGTTTATTTATATGTGTGTAAATTATATATTTATACATATATATATGATATATATGTATAAATATATGTGTGTAAAATATGTATATGTGTAATATAATATATGTGTAATATATAGGCAGCAACACTGCTAAAGAAAGTAGCAAATTAAAAAAATAAAATAAATCTTTAGTCCCGGTTGGAGCCACCAACCGGGACTAAAGATGGCGGAGCCGACCACGTGGCTACGCCATCTTTAGTCCCGGTTGGTGGCTATAACCAGGACTAAAGATGCATCTCTAGTCCCGATTATTTCAACTGGGATTAGAGATGATGATCTCTAGTCCCGGATTCGTAGTCCCGGTTTGACAACCAGGACTACGGGGGTTACCAACTAGGACAATTGAGCCTTTCTCCAGCAGTAAATCTTTTCCGTAAGCGCTCTAAAATATAGTATATATTGTCATTTAATGAACTTAAATTCCTTTTAACAAACCGATGAATATTATTGTGGTTTTCATATAAAGATACATTTGTCTATTTTATATGCGTAGACCATTAAAAATGTGAATATTGCTAGATATGAATATTAATAGGCCACGAGCATATTCGTTCTTCGTACACATGCACAAAGAACTTTAAAATCCATTTAGATTTTCTAATATAAAAACTAAAATATAAATAAATTCTAAGAATAACTGTTAAAAACATAAATACAACTATATTGGATCATATAAAGACTATTTTCGCATGCGGACGGCTCAACCGCACGGGAAGATCTATTATCCCGTGTGGTCGGCTTAAGCGGCCCGCATGGGAAGATCGATTATCCCGTGCGAGCCATTTTACCGGACCGCACGGGATAATGGATCTTCCCGTGCGGTCCGTTAAGTCGACCGCACGGGAAGATGGTGTACATTATTTTTTTGTACATTAGCTATATTGTCATCTCTCTCCTCTCCTCACTCTGATCCTCTCCTCTCCTCTATGTCCCTCTCTCTCTCCTCTCTCTCTCTCTCTCTCATTAATATTAAATGCATGGGGCGATCGTTAGTGATATGCCCTAGAGGCAACATGGAGATGTTGGATATCACGTCAATGTTTATGTATAAATGAATAAAGTGTTATTCAGTTCCATGAAATAGACATCTTGTATTGATCAATAAGTACGTGACTTATTTATGAGACTCGATATGTATGAATCTATTTCTAAACGATCCCTGATCATATGTCATATTGTTGGAACAAATATGATTCTAAGATCGGCATGTTTATTGATTGATGATCATGTCTCATAGATCATGGGTATGGAGATACCAAATCAATAAACATGGACATATGTGTTAGAGAACACATTGTTGGATAGACCCACCATGAGACACTACAGAATTAATGTGCCATTAGTTGGTCTCGGGTAGTGTTGGTACAAAGTCCTTAGACCTCGAGATCACCATGGATTCCAACATGTGTAGTAGCCTACTTTGGGACTACCAAACGCTATTCCGTAATCGGATAGTTATAAAGGTAGTTTTCGGGTTTGCTATGAAACATGGAGTGGGATGTGAGTGATCAAGATGGAATTTGCCCCTCCTTTGGAGAGATATCTCTGGCCCTCGAGGTAATGGATTATGGAAATGCATGGCCATGCTAAGTTGATTGAGGAGTCAATCAACGGATAATCCAATACGGTTCGAGTGAATGGTTAAGCTATTGAAGGGATGGCACACATCTTGCCTATAGCTTAACGGTATCGTGAGGCAAAGGGATTTGTGTACACATTACAGGTTCGAGAGCCGATATTATATTCTTGTATACTATGGTGTCAATATGTGCTGCTAGGCGCCGCTGATTGACAGTCGGCTGAGTTGGACTCGAGCCGACGATCGGCTAAGTTAGACTATAGCCGAAACCGAGTATACCTGAACCTACAGGGTCGCACGCTTAAGGGGATAGAATAGATATTCGAGTTGGACTCGGATACGGCTCGATCGGATAGGGATCCGATCGGATAGAGTCCTATGGGCTTACGACGTGTGGGGCGGCCAACTCTATGAGATACGGATGAGATCCGATTCAAAATAGAGTCCTAATCGGCCACTAGTCCCATCGGCCAACTCTATATAAAGGAGGGAGGGGTGGAGAGCCGGAGACGTCAATTGCATCGCGTGCAACAAGTCGCCGAGATCAATCTCCACGGAAACCCTCCCCACTTTCGAGCCAAACCCTAGCCTTGCATCGCGTGCTAGCACACGGGTGTACGGCGTTCCGTCCCCGGACGTGTGGATACCGGTGGCGCGCTACGTTGCGCGCTCTTGATCGGCCTGCGGTCGGGCGCATCGGAGCGAGGCGTGAGAACGCGGCGGACGACTCGAATCGGCTGATTGGCGAATCGGCGTCTCCGGGAATAGGCTACACCGTTCCGGATCGGATTGCCCCGATTGGCTATTCCGCGCACTCTACTCTAATCGGTAACGATCTATCGGCCCTTACTTGCAAGTGTTCTGGTTTGCGCGGTAGAAATTTTTGTTTTCGGCTAGCGTAGCTCCGCATAACCCTTCGGTGGTATCGAGCTAATCTTGCTTAGTTCGGGTTTTAGATTGGATCTGGAACAAGTTTTGCGCACGGGTTGATTAGATCAATCGGTTTAACGGGATCTCGTTGAGGAGAGTTAATGGTAATTGCGTTCCTTGATAGTGTATCGGAACGGTGTAATGTGATTACGTCGAAGCAATTTCCAAATAACTCGGTTTGAGTTGGGTTCGAGATAGCGTTCCTTGATAGTGTATCGGAACGGTATAATGTGATTATACCGAAGCTATCTCGTAGTCCGACTTTGTTGCTGCCTCGCGCCTACGCAAACCATCTCCCTTGATAGTGTATCGGGACGGCATAATATGATTATGCCGATATGGTTTCCATAAGCGATTTCATAGATTGGATCTATGAATTTCGTGTGGTGTACCCCCTTATAGGTCGTCTCGATGCCGTAGCTCGCGATAGGTAGAAAACGTTTCTACGCCTAACTTGTTTTTGCAGAGAATGCTTTGAGATGGTATGGCCCTATTGTATGTATGAGATGTATGAGATGCATGTGATGCATGTAATATTCTTTCATATGTGCAATCCCCGTAATATTCTTTCATACGTGCAATGCTTGTAATATTCTTTCACGACTGCGAGTCGATGTAATCTTCAATTAGAGCTTCTATAGTAGTAGCTTAGTTTGAAGATATCAAGCATTCGACACTTGGAATATGGTGCCGAAGATGGAGATCCTCGGCCGACATGGAGATGGAGATCACCATGTGAAGGGGGCCATACTATTTCATTATATGCTATTCTTCTTGATTTCATATGTGATATGTTTGTTTGATAGGATAGCATCCTCTCAAAATTAAGTAGTAATGATGCCCTTCCAAATGTTGCACCTCACCGTTATGCTCGTCAATGGTGGGTGCACCAAAGCAGTGCCATTCTCTATCATAACACGAGGGGTATATGTCGACATATACATGCGGGAGCATTTGGTTTACTCAACAAGGCTATCAAAACAGTTTTGGGCCTTGGGGCATAGGTTGGCGCCGGGGCATGGAGATGCCACACCAACAACAAGAGTCACATAGAGATGTGATTAGCAAGGTGTTGCTTACGATGTTACTAATTTTCTAGCGTGATGCCAAAGCTCACTAGAAAATTAATTAACATGTGGATCTTGACCCAATACGTAACCTAGAGGGAAGGTGGAAATACGTAATGGGAGTCTAATGTTAAATTGTTTAACAATAGACATAGCATAAACATTGTGCTAAACTTTGCTTTTTCTTTGTAGAATAAATGGCGGCTAATACTACACCCGACCTTTAATTTGCGATCTATTCTCGAAAAGGAAAAATTAAATGGAACAAACTTTATGGATTGGTATCGCAACTTGAGAATTGTTCTCAAGCAAGAGCGTAAGGAGTACGTTCTTGAAGTACCCTATCCCGAGGATTTGCCAACTAATGCCACCGAACGCACGGAGGGCTTATGAGAAGCACACTAATGATGCCCTAGATATAAGCTGTCTCATGCTTGCTACAATGTCCCCCGAGCTTCGAAGCAATATGAGAGCAGCGATGCTCACACTATTATTCGGGGACTGCGTGGCATGTTTGAGAACCAAGCTCGGGCCGAGAGGTTCAACACCTCAAAGTCCTTGTTTGCGTGCGAGCTTGTTGAGGGAATCCGTCGATCCGCATGTGATAAAGATGATTGGCTACATTGAGAGTCCGGAAAACTGGGTTTTCCCTTAGCCAAGAGTTGGCTACGATGTGATTCTCCGGTCGCTCCCTCCGAGCTTCGAGCCATTCATATTAAATTATCACATGAACAATATGGATAGGACCTTGGCTGAATTGCATGGGATGCTAAAGACAGTGAGGAGAGTATCCAGAAAAACGGTCATCATGTGATGATGATGCGAAGGCTAAGCGCAAACCACTGTCAAGAAACTTTGCACCAAGAGAAAGTTAACTCCCGATGAGATCGCGAGTGCCTCTAATGCAAAGAAGGGCAAGAAGGGGTCGGCGGCATCGGATGCCGTTTGCTTCTACTGCAAGGAGACATGCCACCGGAAAAGGAACGCAAGAAGTACATGGAGGATCTCAAGAAGAAGCAAAGTACGACTTCGCTTCAGGTATTAATGTTATAGACATTAATCTTGCTACTTCACCTACGACTCTTGGGTATTTGATACCGGATCGGTAGCTCATATTTGCAAATCGTTGCGGGGAATGAGAAGAAGTAGAGGATTGAGAAGGGGCGAGGTGAACTGCGCGTCGGTAATGGAGCAAGCGTTGCTAAAGTTGTTGTCGGCACGCATTCCACTTCATCTACCTTCGGGATTAGTTTTGGAATTGAATAATTGTTATTGTGTTCCAACACTATGTCAAAACGTTATTTCCGCTTCATGTTTGCAAGCGGAAGGATATGATTTTAGATCAATGAACAATGGTTGTTCAATATATCTCGAGAGATATGTTCTATTTTCATGCTCCATTGGTGAATGGATTATACGTTTTGAATCTTGAAGCGTCTCCCATCTATAACATTAATACGTAAAGACAACTCTATAATGATATAAACCCCACGTTTATCCGGCATTGTCGCTTAGGCCATATAAATAAGAAACGCATGGAGAAGCTCCATAAGGATGGATTGCTTCACTCTTTTGATTTTGAATCATTTGAGACATGTGAGTCTTGTTTACTTGGTAAGATGACAAAGGCACCTTTCACGGACACAGTGAAAGAGCAAGTGACTTGTTGGCACTCGTACATACCGATGTATGTGGACCAATGAGCTCAACGGCCGAGGTGGTTATCGACTTCATTACCTTTACCGATGACTTTAGTAGATATGGTTATATCTACTTGATGAGGCATAAGTCCGAATCCTTTGAAAAGTTCAAAGAATTCCGAATGAAGTACGTAAATCATTTAGGGAAAACAATCAAGTTTCTACGATCGGATCGTGGAGGGGAATACTTGAGCCAAGAGTTTGGTAATCATCTGAAAGATTGTGGAATTGTTCCACGCTTAACTCCGCCAGAACTCCACAATGGAACGGAGTGTCCGAACGGAGAAATCGCACCTTGTTGGACATGGTGCGGTCGATGATGAGCCAAAGTGATCTTCCGTTATCTTTCCGGGATATGCTCTTGAAACAGCTGCGCTCACACTAAATAGAGTTCCATCTAAGTCGGTTGAAAAGACACCATATGAGATATGGACAGGCAACCCCTAGTTTGTCTTTTCTCAAAATATGGGGATGCGAAGCTTATGTAAAACGTTTACATCGACAAGCTCACACCCAAATCGACAAGTGCTTCTTTGTGGGATATCCTAAGGAAACTAAGGGATATTACTTTTATAATCGGGAACAAGGCAAAGTGTTTGTCGCCCGACACGGTGTCTTCTTAGAGAAAGAGTTTCTTTCAAGAAGGGTTAGTGGGAGCAGGGTGCATCTTGAAGAAGTTCAAGAAACACCGTAAAATGTTTCGGCGACCACGGAACCACAACGGGAGGTGCAAAGTGTTGCGCCACCGGTTGTAGATACACCCCCCACGGAGGTCGAAAGATCACGTCGTGCACTGACAGTACACGTGCGGAACAACGTGATATATTGTTGTTGGACAACGATGAACCTAAGACCTATGAGGAAGCGATGGTGGGACCCGATTCCAACAAGTGGCTTGGAGCCATGGAATCCGAAATAGAATCCATGTACGACAATCAAGTTTGGAACTTGGTTGATCCACTGATGGTGTCAAAACCATTGAGTGTAAATGGGTTTTTAAGAAAAGGCCGATATGGATGGAAATGTTCACATCTATAAGGCGCGATTGGTGGCGAAAGGTTTTAAACAGATTCAAGGAGTTGATTATGATGAAACCTTCTCGCCCGTCGCAATGCTTAAATCTATTCGGATTATGCTAGCGATTGCTGCATATTTCGATTATGAGATATGGCGATGGATGTCAAAACGGCTTTCCGAATGGAAACCTAAGCGAGGATGTATACATGATACAACCTCGGGGTTTTGTCGATCCGAATCGCTGGAAAGATATGCAAGCTACGAAATCCATTTATGGATTGAAGCAAGCATCTCGGAGTTGGAATATTCGTTTTGATGAAGTAATCAAAGGGTTTGGTTTCATCAAAAATGAAGAAGAGGCCTGTGTTTTTACAAAAAGGTCGGTGGGAGCGCAATTGTATTTCTAATCTTATATGTGGATGACATATTACTGATTGGAAATGATATCCCTATGCTTGAATCCGTCAAGTCTTCATTGAAAAATAGTTTTTCCATGAAAGACTTAGGGGAGGCAAATATATATTAGCATTCGGATCTATAGAGATAGATCCAAGAGGCTAATTGGATTAAGCCAAAGTACATACATTGACAAGGTGTTGAAAAGGTTCAACATGCATGATTCCAAGAAAGGTTTCTTGCCTATGTCACATGGCATCAATCTTAGCAAGAATCGGTGTCCTCGGACACATGATGAGCGGAATAAGATGGGTATGGTTCCATATGCTTCGGCAATTGGATCCATCATGTATGCCATGCTTTGTACACCCTGAGATGTCTCGTACGCTTTGAGTGCTACGAGCGGATACCGATCGAGATCCGGTGAAGGTCAGCGGATGCCGTAAAGAATATCCTTAAGTACTTGAGAAGAACTAAGGATATGTTCCTAGTCTATGGAGGTGAAGAAGAGCTCGTTGTAAGTGGTTACACCGATGCTAGCTTCCAAACGGACAAGGATGATTATAGATCGCAATGCGGGTTCGTGTTCTGCTGAACGGAGGCGCGATCACTGGAAGAGTTCCAAGCGGGATACCGTTGCTGATTCTACAACGGAGGCCGAGTACATTGCTGCTTGGAAGCTGCAAAGGAGGCTGTTTGGATCAAGAAATTCGTTTCGAGCTTGGTGTGATGACTAGTACGATCGGTCCAATGTCTCTCTATTGTGACAATAGTGGAGCCATTGCGCAAGCCAAGGAGCCGAGGTCACATCGAAGTCCAAACACATACTTCGGCGATATCATCTCATCCGCGAGATTGTGGACGAGGTGATGTCAAGATATGCAAAGTGCACACGGATCTCAACATAGCCGATCCGCGACAAAACCTCTCCCTCACCCGAAGCATGAGGCGCACACAAGAGCAATGGGTATTAGATACTTACATGATTGACTCTAGTGCAAGTGGGAGATTGTTAGTGATATGCCCTAGAGGCAACATGGAGATGTTGGATATCACGTCAATATTTATGTATAAATGAATAAAGTGTTATTCGGTTCCATGAAATAGACATCTTGTATTGATCAATAAGTACGTGACTTATTTATGAGACTCGATATGTATGAATCTATTTCTAAACGATCCCGATCATATGTCATATTGTTGGAACAAATATGATTCTAAGATCGGCATGTTTATTGATTGATGATCATGTCTCATAGATCATGGGTATGGAGATACCAAATCAATAAACATGGACATATGTGTTAGAGAACACATTGTTGGATAGACCCACCATGAGACACTACAGAATTAATGTGCCATTAGTTGGTCTCGGGTAGTGTTGGTACAAAGTCCTTAGACCCGAGATCACCATGGATTCCAACATGTGTAGTAGCCTACTTTGGGACTACCAAACGCTATTCCGTAATCGCTGGATAGTTATAAAGGTAGTTTTCGGGTTTGCTATGAAACATGGAGTGGGATGTGAGTGATCAAGATGGAATTTGCCCCTCCTTTGGAGAGATATCTCTGGCCCCTCGAGGTAATGGATTATGGAAATGCATGGCCATGCTAAGTTGATTGAGGAGTCAATCAACGGACGATAATCCAATACGGTTCGAGTGAATGGTTAAGCTATTGAAGGGATGGCACACATCTTGCCTATAGCTTAACGGTATCGTGAGGCAAAGGGATTTGTGTACACATTACAGGTTCGAGCCGATATTATATTCTTGTATACTATGGTGTCAATATGTGCTGCTAGGCGCCGCTATTGACGGTCGGCTGAGAGTTGGACTCGAGCCGACGATCGGCTAAGTTAGACTATAGCCGAAACCGAGTATACCGAACCTACGGGTCGCACGCTTAAGGGGATAGAATAGATATTCGAGTTGGACTCGGATACGGCTCGATCGGATAGGGATCCGATCGGATAGAGTCCTATGGGCTTACGACGTGTGGGGCGGCCAACTCTATGAGATACGGATGAGATCCGATTCAAAATAGAGTCCTAATCGGCCACTAGTCCCGTCGGCCAACTCTATATAAAGGAGGGAGGGTGGAGAGCGTGAGACGTCAATTGCATCGCGTGCAACGAAGTCGCCGAGATCAATCTCCACGGAAACCCTCCCCACTTTCGAGCCAAACCCTAGCCTTGCATCGCGTGCTAGCACACGGGTGTACGGCGTTCGTCCCCGGACGTGTGGATACCGGTAGAGGCGCCGCTACGTTGCGCGCTCTTGATCGGCCGCGGTCGGGCGCATCGGAGCGAGGCGTGAGAACGCGGCCGGACGACTCGAATCGGGCGATTGGCGAATCGGTGTCTCTCGGGAATAGGCTACACTGTTCCGGATCGGATTGCCCGATTGGCTATTCCGCGCACTCTACTCTAATCGGTAACGATCTATCGGCCCTTACTTGCAAGTGTTCCTGGTTTGCGCGGTAGAAATTTTTGTTTTCGGCTAGCGTAGCTTCCGCGTAACCCTTCACGATCAATAAGATGCATGTATATATATATATTCGCACGAGAAAAAAGACATTTAATTATATTATTTTGCCATAAAAGATATTAAAGTGTACGTACACAGATCATGCATGCATGTTTATATACATATCAAGTTTCGTCTCGCGCAAATTACAGAAGTCTAGCAACAATTTACAAATCATTCATTAATGGCGGTGCTCTTTTTCCCACTCTCTAAGTCGTTTGAATTTATCGTCCGTCGGCAGCTCGCTCTCCGGATCGTAGAAATAGCCCAAATGGTTGCAGACATCGCGACGGATGAAGCGACAAAGATCTGCAACCAAGTTAAGCATGGTTCGATTGTTGAACCCGTTCGCTACAACTGGAACTTTCATGATCTGTTTAAGGAAGAATAGTACACATACATACGTTTAGAAAAATTATACAAGATCGATAACATATAGAAAAATATATTTTCTCTAAACTTACTTGTTCTAACTTAGTAGAGTATCTCCCGTAGATTCTGAGCATCTCACACATGTAGTAGCCGCAAAGGTTAGTGCCCGGTGGTTATTTATAACACTGTGTTATTTAAAATTTATTATGTGCGTTAGTAATTTAAAATTAAACACAGTATAAAATCTTGGCATATAGCGAGCATATAATTACCGAAAAATTTGTCCTCACAAGAAACTTCTTCTTTTGTGGATCATTCACCGGTCCACCGTTTCTTACATAATGATGGTGTGCTCTATAGACAAAATAATTACATGTTCCACTGATCAATTGTTTATTCGATAGTAAAAACAGACAAAACGTATTAAAAGGTGCATGATAGTACTTACAAATTTAATATGACGAGGAACTCTTTGAATATTTCCTAGCTGTAGTGTGCCGGGTCAAGCACTACGACAACGTGGTCCCACGGATATACCAAAAATAGTATGTAGTGATCGCTGCGAAAGAAGAGATATGTTAATTGTAGGTGATATCGTAGTAAAATATCGGTTTTACGGACGAATATTACGTACCGCAATGCATAAGGGACCTTGAGGACATTTTTATCTCTGTGCTCTAACATAGCCTTGCCCAAGTAGAATGATACCGCGATCATCTTGTCCTTGTGCATTTGTTTGATGATCGCGGCTTTTTGTTTCTTTGTTTTGCCTTTGAGCTCATCGGAATCTTCACGAACATAAACCTCGTGTTACGTCCAGCATATCCTTGTTGGGTTAATGTATGCAGCTGGATAATTGGTCTTTTTTCGCGTCTGCGTATTGCATCCTAAGTAATGCAGCGAGTAATTAATTATTCACAAGTTAGTTTACAAATGAATTTATTAATGACATTAAGTTAGTGTCATAGCCCGATTTTCGTTCGGGATTAAAAATCATTAAGTAAATCATTTTCCAGAAAGTAAATAAAAAGGCAAAATAATCTCTCAAGTGAAATAAAGAAGGAAATTAAAATTTCCTTTCAAAATCATGGCTGGAAATATTTTTTAAATATTCTCCATGCCCTAAAGTATTCTCTAAAATTTTTCGTGAAATTTTGGAGCTCCAGTAATAATTTTTAATGCTACAAAGAGCATTCCAGTAATTATTTAATAAATAAATTGATCACTAAATGGTCTGGATATATTTTTATTAAATACTTTGAGTGTCCATCTATTTTCAAGAATTTTCTTGAAATTATTTGAGCATTGAAAGTATTTATAAAAAATCCAAAACCATTTATGCGATTAGTTTAATTGGAAAAACAAATTAAAAATCCCCCTGGTTCTCGGGCCGCTTTCGGCCCAAAACGCCTTGAAGTCTGTTTGACCTCCCTACCCACGCGCGCCCCTCTCTCTCTCCTTCCACGGGCCGGCCCAGAGGCCGCGTCCCATCTCCCGCGCGTGCGCCCGCCAAGTCCATCCGGCCTTCCTCCTCCCTTCGAGCCGATGACAGGTGGGGCCCACTGTCATCTCCTTCCTCGTGCCCGCCGCCCTTGTCGCCGCAAGCCGCGCCCGCACGCCGCGATTCCCGCATCCCCGTCGCTCCCGCTCGTGCTTTGACGCCGCATTCAAGCCGCCGGCTTCCCCTTTATTTTCCCCCAAATCTCGCGCCTTCAATCGCCGTGTAAATCCCCGTATCTTTTCTGCCGTCTTCGGTCACCACCGCCTCTCCCCGAGCCTATAAAACGCCCCGCCGAGCTCCCTATCCCTTTTTCCCCAACCATCCCGAGCCCGTCGCGCTCTCACCGTCCCTCCCGCGTCTCCCTCTCTCCGCCGCTCGCCACCACCCTCCGCCGAGCGTGCCGCACCGCACGCCCCGCCGCCGAGCGCCAAGGCCGCCGCCGCATTCCCGCATCTCGCCGTACCCGGCCGCCGCTCCCCGCGCTCGGATCGCGCCGGAGCGCCTTGCCGCCGTGTGACCTAAGCGGCCCGCGCCATAGCCGCCTCCGCCGCCGCTTCCCGCCGCCTTGCCGTCCCCGAGCCGCGCCATCCCTCCTTCGGCTCCTCGCGTCTCCCGGCGCCGGCCACCGCCGCCGCAAATCACGGCCGGACCTCGCGCGTCGTCGTCCCGGCGTCGATCTTGCGCTTCGCGCCGTCTGCCCGTGCCGCCTTTCCCGCCGTGCTCGGTGAGCCGTCTCTCCTTTCTGCCTTTCCGCCCTCCTTCGCCGCCCTTTACCGCTCACCGCCGCGCCGATGGCCGCTGCCGGCGACCATCGGGTCGTGTGCGCGCCGCCGCGGCCGTCGTCGGCCGTCGTCCCCTCTCGGCCGCCGATCGGCCTCGTGGCGATCGTGGCCGTCCATCCGGCCGCCGCGTGGCTGCCGCGTGGTCGTCGATGGCTGCGCGTTGGCGCCACGGTGGGGCCCGTGGACCGCGTCGGCTGCCGCGGTGATGTTTGCCCTAGCTGGCGACGTCGCATCCGGTTCGGTGACGTCATGTCGCGCCGTGCCCACCGACGTTAGCCCTCGGCTGCTGACGTCAGCATCAGCCCTTTTCCTTTGAAAAATAATTAAAAATTGTGCAATAAATTTAATTAATCTCTAGAATTTATTTAAATGGTCCAAAACTTCTAAAATTCATATCTAATTCATTCGAACTCCAAATTGGGCCAGTCAAATTGCAAAATTCATCTAAAATTGAGCTCTACATGTTGGTTTACTTTTCATGTACTGTTATTTGGTTTTTATTAGGGTTTTTCCCTCGTTTTGCGTGCTCTTGTGTAGTTTCCGTCGTTCGGAGTTCGCGCTCGCGAGGAGTTCGAAAGTTGGTTGGAAGAAGCATGGCAAGTCACACCTCCCTTGAAGCATATTGAACCCATTTTCATAAACATTTTACTATTTGCAAATAAAATTGCATTGTTCTGCTAATTACATTAAATGATGGGATTACCTACCTGCTTGCTTATGCCTTACCTCTTGATATTCATCCTTTGTTAACCTTGGGTGAAAATTTGACTAGCTTTAGTCACTTACGTGACTTTTGCTAGAATTATGTGCTTAGCCATGCGTAATTACCACTAGCTCACTAAATGGGATAATCACATTATCTATAATTAGTCCAGATGAGCTGCTAGCTCGGAACACCTGGCCATATCTTTTTGGTCATAATTATCTCAACTAAAATATGACTAAATGGTGTGCTGTGGGTGCATGGTTTTGGCTTGTCGCGCCCATGACAATTAAGGACCGGTTCATGGGAAACCCTGGAAGACATCCAATGCTTACCACAAGCAAGAATGGGCAACTGCTGGATCTGTGGTATAGCTTTTCCCTAGCTGACGATCCGTGGTGAGGGTGGGCGTGATGGAGTTTCGTCGGCCCCGGTATAAGGGTTGCGGGCTGCCGGATTCACCGCGGCACTCGGGGGGGGGGCTGCCCACATCCCAGGGTCCGGGAGTGGGGGCGAAACCTTGGTGTGGATTCGCTTGGTTAGGGGGAGTTATGCTATAGGTCTTGTCACGACTTCCTCCTTCGCAGTATCATGGCGATACTTCGGGGCATGGCAACATGTGTGAAATCGTGTCTTGTGGGTAAAGTAGTGCACCTTTGATCAGAGTAAAACCATTCGAATAGTCGTGCCCACGGTTATGGGCGATCGACCAGCTTCACCATGATTAGTCCCACCCTTAATAAATTGGCTTAATAATCTGGATTCGACCAGGTGGGAATTGGTTGGGCCTGTTCAACGTGGGGATAACGTTGTTCAGTGGAGGATTAATATTGACTTAACTACTCAACAGTTTTCCCAGTTTCCAAAATAAAGTGTTTTGCAACCGCCTTTCCGCAAAGTAGCCCCAAGCCCCTCCTTGCCTCCCCTCGCATGTCTGCATTCCTTGGTGTGGCTTGTTGAGTACGTGGTTGTACTCAGCCTTGCAATTTCTCTCCCCTTCAGAAGTGTAGTGCTTCTGAGTTGAAGACGGTGTTTGAAGACCAAGGCTCAGACCCCAGTTGAGTTTGCCTGTGGAGTGGAGCTGAAGTCCCGTTAGGATCGTCCTTCTTTTCCGCTGTTATCCCCTTTTGGGTGTGAGGACTAAGTGTCTCTTTTGTAAGTATTTATACGCTTTATTTATACGTATGGATCTGTGTATTGATTTGTTATTTTGTGTACCCTGGTTGATGCCTGGACAGGGATTAAATACACAAAATAGTATGGAAATTTGGGTTTGAATTTCTGGGTGTGACAAGTTGGTATCGGAGCCATCTTGGCTGTAGGTTGAGCCAAATGGTCAAAACCCTTAAGGACTATTTTTGTAAAAACCCTACTTGCGAAAATATCTCTTCTCTCCCTCTGGAGCCTTTGCAAAATGTTTTGTCAAACTTCTCTCCATTCCCCTCCAACTCTCTAGTGGTTAATCCTGGAGCGCCATCCGGAAGCCAAGTCCAGTCCAAGTTTCAAGCAAGGAGTTCAAGCCGAGCAGTTCAGAGTCAGCGCTTCCCGAGGTTTCAAGCGAAGCCTTCCCGGAGCTGGCCTAGAACCCAATCCTTCCTAGAAGAGTAGTTTCAGTAGTTTCTAGGTCGTGTGTTGTTTGCTGTGTGCAGGTGTATGGTTTACATCAGTGGTGGGGATGTGACCATACTAGGTTGTTTGCTTAAACAACTTGAACAATAAAGGTACACCCATATCAGATCAGTAAATCAAGCGGACTAAGGTCTCATCTTTAGTTTAACCTCTTCTATCCCCTCTCCCTTCTTCCCCCGCAACAGATGGGTAAAGATAGGGGCAATGTTAGTAAATCAAGACCACAGCAATTCCTCAGATCAGCTTAGAGCAACCTGGTGAGGACTCCACCTCATTCTCCTGTGGACTCAATCCTAGCCCAAGTAGTGGCCAATCAGACACAGTTAGTGGCCATGTTGATGCAACTGATGCAATGGCAATATCAGCAGCAGCAAATGCTAGCCCTGGTGACTCCCGCGAGTTTGTCATCAAGATTTCAGGAGATGAGGGCACCAACCCCGCCATCTAGCCAAAGGGAAACACATGACCTCTGCTGCGGCTATAAGGAGCAAGGTCATGATGTAAGACACAGTTCATGGAAAGTGTACGCCAGGACACAGACCAATGATGAGATGCAGTGTCCCCGAAGGAAGAAAGTTTCCGGTCAACCAATTAGCCAGAGTTTTGGTATGCCACCGTCTAACTCAAAGAAGAGAAAGGCACCAGAATGGAACACAAGATGTGCCAGCAAGATGATCGTCACTGGTACAGAGTTTACTCCCGAAGATGCGGAGAAGATTCCCCGACGCCTAAGAAGGAATACTTTTCGTGGTGCACGTCAGCTAACCCGTCATCTCAGGCTTCATGGACCACCCAAGCCAGAGGATGATGAGTCAAAAGAGGTATCCTCCGACGAGGAGGGAGCAATCCTTGAAAACGTCAGTGAAAAAGAAATGAGGCTCAAAGCATGTACTCGCTGTGGAGAAGTTGGACACACGGTGAGCATGTGCAACCACACCTGCCTTTGTGGTGACAACACCCATGTACCAGAAGAATGCCCCATGAGCAAGGTCACATGTTTCTTGTGTGAGGGAATAGATCATGTGCCCAAGAGCTGTCGGTTGAATTCGGTTCTAACCAAAGACGAGGAAGACCATGGGACAACCCGACAGTCCGTCTGTCCACTCGTGGTTGGCACCACCAATGGTGATGACACTCTTGATCATCAACCAGCTCCAACCCCTGTGAAGACCACCAGTAGTAACAAAGACATGGAAAACGAGGCTCGCAAGCCAGTGCATATTTCAATTGTGAGTCTGCAGACCCAGACGAGTGCACACCATGATAAAACGGGTCTGATTTGTTTCAACTGTCGCAATTCAGGACATTATTCTAATAAATGTCCACTATCAAGACTAGCAAAGGAAGCTCGTCGTTGCTTCAACTGTGGGGAAACAGGTCATGTAATTAGAAGATGTCCAGTGCTCAAGCGCCACCATCTTTTAAGTACCGGCGCTGTCTGCAAGACCAGTATTACACAAGCTGTTTCAGTTCCAGAACAGCAGGACTGAATCCAACCACAAGGCGCCCGTCAGCCCAAGGATATCAGTCATCGCCTGTGCATGAAATCTCCACCACGGCGTGTTGCCGTTAATAGCACCAGTAAAGGCTCAAAGATTCACTCGCCAACCTATCCCCAAGCTACAGAATCAGCAATAGGGCAAGCAGTGCCAAGGAAGCAGTGATTCACCCTAACGGACAAGAAATGATACTCTCCTTCAGCAGAAACCGAAGCAATTGTCGGCAACACCAGGTCATGATTACCATAAGGACCAACAAGGCACCTCGTATTACCTCAGCTCAGATGCTTGGCAATCAATTGAGCAAGAGCCACACCTCAAGCAGAAGGGTCTACCTACAGCAGCTGCTAATGTCTGTACGCGAAACAACACCCCGTTGGAACACGAGTACGTAAGCATGGGCAGATCAAGTCAATCAGGCCAGAATCATAGGAATAAAAGTCACACTGGTCAAGAAGTCTGCTAGTCAAGCCGACAACAGTCTACAAGTGTGTAATCCTTAAGGAAGTTTACGTTTGTACATAGAAGTTTCATGGCAAGTTATGTAATAAGAAGGGATTATGGAATAAAGACTGGGATGCATAGTCTCTCTCCTGTTATGATTCATCTTGAACATCCCAAAAGCAAGTAAGCTTGTGTGACTGTCAATGTTATATGAAACCTAGAGTTTCACTCTCCGCGCTGATTCCAGTTTCGGTTAGGCCTCAAGACACAATTGCTAACAACAAGAAGTAAATGGTCGATCAAGGATGTGTGAATGGTTAGACCATTGAGAACCTTTAACCTCAGGAGATACATCAAAAGGGTCATACAATGGATACCTGAAGGGTATGGGAAGGTGCACAAAATGTTCGAGTGGAACATTATATAAGGATTACTGGAAGCTCATAACCTTTAAAGTCGTAAGGACATGGTGATTGACAATAGCACCTTAGTGGTGTGAACACGGATCAAGGAAATGTGAATGTTCAGACCATAGTAATATTTAGCTGATGTGACCTCCTTAAAAGACAGAATTAGTAGCATCCCAAGAAAAAGGGAAGAATGATGAAAGTTTGGTAATGACATCATGGGAGAAACGTCCGCACTCTCAATCTTGTGAGTTTCACCAGAAAGCATGAAGTGTAACTGCACCCTAGCGGTGAATATGGATCTGGAATGGCTATCCTCAGTTCAAGGCAACCATTCCGGTTCATGGAAACCACCTCGATGTTTGCTAGAAGACATCAGAAAAATTCCCCGTCACCCTTTACAGAAGCGAATGGATCCAAGTGTCAGGCCGAACATCCAGCCACCCAAGTATGCTATGGAGAATTCGTCTCAGCAAGCCACCCCTACTCAAGGGTTGAAAGTGAACTTGTGAACCCGACAACAGGAATCCTTGGTTGTTTCAAAGGCAGTTCTCGACGGTTCATCAGTTTCATCAAAGTTTGGAGACCTGTCAGCATTCAAAGTTAGAAAATGATACGGGAACCAACGAAATAAGAATTTGCTAGAGCACCATTTTGATGAGGTTTGATAAATAGCCATTGTTTGTTCTACAGACCAACCGCTAAGCAACTCAAGCAGAAGGTTGACTGCCTCAGTAAAGCCAGAAGCAGAAGAGTCATGTCAGAAGTCACAACTGATGGGAAAGGCCAATCACAAGTCAGTATGCTCGTTAGTGGTATGAGAGTCACCCTTTCGGAAGGATTCCAAATCATCGGTTGAGTGTTGAGTTCCAAAAGTCACTGGTTTAAAAGTGTGCAGTCGTTGCCTCTTTTCGATCGACCAATGGAGGATCCCATTGTTTAAAGTCAAGATTCTTAGTAAATAAAAGAAATGAGGTACAACCTCAAGGATGGCAGTATGTTTGTTTTTGGTCAGGCGAAAGTAGCTACTTGTTGTAAAGGTGAGCCGTGATCACTTTCACAAGGAACTTCCCATCGTTAACTGGAAGGTATATTCCAAGCCGTTCCCGGAGTGAAAGGACCTGGTCAGTACTTCATTTCAAGGGAATGACGAAGCGTCAGATCTACGGATCAAAGTTTCCCAAAAATCAGAGAGGTCGATTAATCTCAAGGGTAGTAGCTTCATCAGTCACAGTCGGGCTAAAGCCTAACCACCTTGGTAAAGTGAGCTTGAAGACAAATTTGATTTACCCCGTAACTGTTTTGCTCAGAGGTTCAACCCTGTGAAGCAGGCAGGGTTGTAATCAAGGGAGTCAGTTGCAAGCCATTGACAGAGCTACATCAATCCTAAGTTAACAAGCTCGAATCTAAGGCACACGCCAAGCAGTCATATTCGCAATTTAGCCCAAAAGAAGCAATAACTCAAGGCACACGCAGTTCAAATAAAAGCAGATCAAGCAGCTCTTTGAAAATCATGTCGTCCATGTCCAGAGCAGTTCGACGCGGAACTCAGAGACCGTGGTTCCTGAAAGTGAATTTCAAGGTTTCCACAACAATTTCATCGGTTTCGAGTCAGAGGGAATTCTCAGATTGCCGAAGATGTTGTTGTGAAATGTGTAGTATAAAGGAATTGCAGAGGACAGAGTGTTCAAGATCAGCTAGTGCAGTTTTGGCAAAGGCAATAAAACACCAAGTTTGGTGCCAGCAGGTTCAGCTCTGCGAGTCCGGTCAATTTCCGTCAGTGTAAGCCAAAAGAAAACCGTAGAAGTTAGTCGGCCAACCCAATCCAACCAAACCCTCTCTCTTTCTATCCCCGAATCTTGGGACGAGATTCCTGTAAGGTGGGTAGAGTTGTCACACCCGATTTTTGTTCGGGATTAAAAATCATTAAGTAAATCATTTTCTAGAAATTAAATAAAAAGGCGAAATAATATCTCAAGTGAAATAAAGAAGGAAATTAAAATTTTCTTTAAAAATCATGGCTGGAAATATTTTTTGAATAATCTCCATGCTCTAAAGTATTCTCCGAAATTTTCCGTGAAATTTTGGAGCTCGAAATAATTTTTAATGCTACAAAGAGCATTCTAGTAATTATTTAATAAATAAATTGATCACTAAATGGTCTGGATATATTTTTATTAAATACTTTGAGTGTCCATCTATTTTCAAGAATTTTCTTGGAATTATTTGAGCATTGGAAGTATTTACAAAAATCCAAAACCATTTATACGATTAGTTTAATTGGAAAAACAAATTAAAAATCCCCTGGTTCTCGGGCCGCTTTCGGCCCAAAACCCCTTGAAGTATGTTTGACCTCCCTGCCCACGCGCACCCCTCTCTCTCTCTTTCCTCGGGCCGGCCCAGAGGTCGCAGCCCATCTCCGCGCGTGCGCCCGCCAAGTCCATCCGGCCTCCTCCTCCCTTCGAGCCCGCCCGTCATCTCCTTCCTCGTGCCCGCCGCCATTATCGCCGCAATGCGCGCCCACGCCTTGATTCCCGTGCATCCCCGCCGCTCCCGCGCGTGCTTTGACGCCGCATTCAAGCCGCCGGCTTCCCCCTTTATTTTCCCCCAAATCTCGCGCCTTCAATCGCCGTGTAAATCCCCGCACCTTTTCCGCCGCCTTCGGTCACCACCGCCTCTCCCCGAGCCTATAAAATGCCCCGCCGAGCTCCCTATCCCTTTTCCCCCAACCATCCCGAGCCCGCCGTGCTCTCACTGCCCCTCCCCGTGTCTCCCCTCTCGCCGCCGCCCTCCGGCTAAGCGCCGCCGCCGTACCGAGCCCCGCCGCCGAGCGCCAAGGCTGCCACCGCATTCCCCGCGTCTCGCCGCACCCCGGTCGCGCTCCCCGTGCTCGGATCGCCGCCGAAGCGCCTTGCCGCCGTGCGATCTTAGCCGCCGCCGCCATAGCTGCCTCCGACCGCCGCTTCCCGCCGCCTTGCCGTCCCCCGAGCCGCGCCATCCCCTCCTTCGGCTCTGTCGCGTCTCCCCGAGTGTCGGCAGCCCCTTCGCCGCTAATCATGGCCGGACCGCCGCCGCACCGTCGTCCCGAGCGTCGGTCTCCGCGCCGCACGCCGCCGTCTGCCCGCGCCGCCTTTCCCGCCGCGCTCGGTGAGCCGTCTTTCCTCTTCGCCTTTTCATCCTCCTCCACCACCCTGCCGCTCGCCGCCGCGCCGATAGCCACCGCCGGCGACCATCGGGCCGTGGGAGCGCGCCGGCCGTCGTTGGCCATCATCACCTCCCAGCCGCCCGATCGCCTCGTGGCGGTCGTGGCCGCCCATCCGGCCGCCCGCATGGCTGCCGCGTGGTCGCCGCGTCACTGCCGTGTCGGCGCCACGTGTGCGCCACGTGGTGCGCCCGCCCGTGGACCGCCGTGCACTTGGTCCATGGTGGACCGGCCCGTGGACCACGTCGCTGCCGCGACTAACGTCGCCCTAGCCACGACGTCGGCATCCGGTTCGGCGACGTCATGCCGCGCCGTGCTGCCGACGTCGGCCCTCACCGACGTCGGCATCAGCCTTTTCCTTGGAAAAATAATTAAAAATTGCGCCATAAATGTAATTAATTTCCAGAATTCATTTAAATGGTCCAAAACTTCTAAAATTCATATCTAATTCATTCGAACTCCAAATTGGGCCATTCAAATTGAAAAATTCATCTAAAATTGAGCTATACATGTTGGTTTACTTTTCATGTATGTTATTTGGTTTTTAATAGGGTATTTCCCTCGTTTTGCGTGCTCACGTGTAGTTTTCGTCGTTCAGAGTTCGCGCTCGCGAGGAGTTCGGAAGTTGGTTGGAAGAAGCAAGGCAAGTCACACATCCCTTGAAGCATATTGAACCCATTTTCATAAACGTTTTACTATTTGCAAATAAAATTGCATTGTTTTGGCTTGTCGCACCAATGGCAATTAAGGACCGGTTCATGGGAAACCCTGGAAGACATCCAGTGCTTACCACAAGCAAGAATGGGCAACTGCTGGATCCGTGGTATAGCTTTTCCCTAGCCGACGATCCGTGGCGAGGGTGGGCGTGATGAAGTTTCAGTTGGCCCCGGTATAAGGGTTGCTGGGCTGCCGGATTCACCGCGGCACTCGGGGGGGCTACCCACATCCCAGGGTCCGGGAGTGGGGGCGAAACCTTGGTGTGGATTAACTTGGTTAGGGGGAGTTATGCTATAGGTCTTGTCATGATTTCGCCCTTCGCAGTATCGTGGCGATACTTTGGGGCATGGCAACATGTGTGGAATCGTGTCTTGTGGGTAAAGTAGCGCACCTTTGATCAGAGTAAAACTATTCAAATAGCCGTGTCCACGGTTATGGGCGATCGACCAGCTTCACCATGATTAGTCCCACCCTTAATAAATTGGCTTAATAATCTGGATTCGACCAGGTGGGAATTGGTTGGGCCTGTTCAACGTGGGGATAACGTTGTTCAGTGGAGGATTAATATTGACTTAACTACTCAACAGTTTTCCCAGTTTCCAAAATAAAGTGTTTTGCAACCACCTTTCCGCAAAGTAGCCCCAAGCCCCTCCTTGCCTCCCCTCGCATGTCTGTATTCCTTGGTGTGGCTTGTTGAGTACGTGGTTGTACTCAGCCTTGCAATTTCTCTCCCCTTCAGAGGTGTAGTTCTTCTGAGTTGAAGACGGTGTTTGAAGACCAAGGCTCAGACCCCAGTTGAGTTTGCCTGTGGAGTGGAGCTGAAGTCTCGTTAGGATCGTCCTTCTTTTCCGCTGCTGTCCCCTTTTGGGTGTGAGGACTAAGTGCCTCTTTTGTGAGTATTTATACACTTTATTTATACGTATGGATCTGTGTATTTATTTGTCATTTTGTGTACCCTGGTTGATGCCTGGACAGGGATTAAATACACGAAATAGTCTGGAAATTCAGGTTTGAATTTTTGGGCGTGACAGTTAGTCTGATACTTACAGGCAAAACGCAGCAACGAGATTTATATCCATTTTTTCCATCTTGAATAATACGTGAAGGTCATTGAAATCGATAACCAATATCCCATTTGGGTCACTGGTGAAAGCATTATCCGGGACCTTCACGGTAAGCATGCTGAGCCGTAATCTGAACGCCTTTAGGTATCGGTCGTGCATTAGCCCGATTTCCCGGGCATGTCTTCCATGATGTGCCGGGCGGAACGGCTTGCCGTACTCGTACTTTGTTGGCACTTCATCCGAAGTCCAATTTTGCAGTCCTCCGCTTGGTTCTTCACCGATTGTTCTGACTCCGACAACTTTGACAGTTGATCCTGCGGCTTGTCAGTCGGCCCCCTCCCCCTGAAAGCCAAGAACACTAAGTTTCTCTCGTCTTTGGCCATTAATTCCTTGTCATAGCGTGATCGAATCATCTTTGGGATAATCTGACGAGATGGAAGCTTGCTCGGACTTGGAAGGCTTGTTGCTTTTAGTAGGGGCCTTTGAGGTACCGCCAATGCTGACTGTGGTGTCGGAGGAGATTGGAGAATATGTTCTGCGACGACTTCAGGGGTTGACAACATTGGCGAATCAGGACCTTTATCCTTAGGAGGGGAGCTTGGTGAGGAAGCAGGCCGAGGTGGGGAGCGAGGTGGGGAAGCAGGCCGAGGTGGGGAGCGAGGTGGGAAAGCAGGCCCTGGTGGAGAAGGCGGTGCAGGCGCAACAGCAATATGAGGAACCAGCTGTACTGGGGATGCTAACGATGTACCGACCAGCAGGATATATCGTCGATGCCATAGAATGAACTGATTCACCGCATCTCCAAGCAATTCTATCCCTTCAGGTGCTGGATGTCTAGCTCTAAGCTGTTATGCTTTGCATGCACCTTGGCCACCTCCACCCTTGCATAATCCTCAGGGATTGAAGTGTTGTGAAATTGTCGGCCGGGTATAGCAAGTCCTGTACCACCTCCTTTCTCTTCTCGTCCCTTCCTATTGGCACGAGGAGGCTGCACGGCGTCGGGCCAGTTATGGTATCTACTGGATATGGTGCGGTGTCAACTGACCCGACGCTGCTGGGCATTTGTACTCTGGGTTCTTCGGATTGCTGAAAGAAGTTAGGGAAGGCTTGGCGATTCTGTGCAACAAGAGAGTAAAAATGCTCTTCAACTTGTTTTGCTATCTTTTCTTCAAGTTTATGTTTGTACCTGTCCCTTTTCTTGTAACTTGCAGCTTCCCCAGGAAACCCTTCTTTCCAACTTGTCTTTGACGATACACCCCTTACTCGTCCACAATGTTCGGGGTTGCCCAATGCAGCTGTCAACTGATCGTGTTCTCTTTTAGCAATAAATTCCCCAGTCTTCTCCTTTTCGGCAATGTCTTTTATACTTGTGGTCACACGCTCTATATCCGGATACTCGAAAAGGATCTCTCCCTCGTCGATGACCTGTCCCGTGCTGCGTGCCCACACCCAGTTTTTGCTTCTTTCTTTTAGTGCATCCACAAGCGGGGGCTTTCCTTGGGCGGCAAACTGTTCTTCGGTTGCTCGCCACTTCTCTACGTGGCCATCGTAGCCGCTAGAGCCCAACCGGTGCGGGTACTTGTTCCTTTTCACGAGGTCGGACATCTTCTTCCTCCGTGCTAAGGCTTCAGGGCTTGTCATCTTCGCCACGAACCTATCCCATTCGGCGAGCGTAATCCCACCGTAGTCTTCGAATGGGGACTTGATCTTTTGGACATAGTGAGTGTTCAAGTCCGATTTCCACTGCCTCCACCTCCCCCCAATCGTTTTTAACGCAAATTCTTTTCCCAGAGCCTCTGAACCAGGCGGATATACAAGCCACTTCTGCAGCTCGTTCCATATGAAGTTCTTCAAGTTGTCATCCACCTGCTCCCAGGAATCTACATTTAAAGGGCCGTGGGTTCTAGCCAGTACCCCGCAAGCGCTGCTCAACTTTGTCATTGCTACCTTGGGGTCTAATGGCTTCCCATCCTGGTTCAGAGAGGTGATATAATATGTCTCCTTGGGGGGTTGGTTCTTACTTCTCTGACCACGTCTTTTTTTTGACGTCCTCCAGCGCTCGCGGACGTGTCGGTTTCTACCGGACCGGACGTTGCTGTGTCCGTCTCGACTTTGGTAGACCGGACGACAGACTTGGCGGCCTTTCTTTTTGAGTGGCGCCTTGCTTCCATCTCTATGTACAATAGATAATGTTAAATGAGATCCTACGATAGGGATCATAACAATATGCTGGACTTACTGCTTGCTCGATAGGGATGTAGTCAGGGTCTTCTTCAACCGGTGGTGCTGGTGCTTGCATAACTTCAATGAACAGATCGCTTGGTTCATGCCATGTGCCTTCGCTCGAAGACTTCTCCGTTGATTCGACGTTGCGTGCCTCGAGAGGAGCTTTCTCGTTCGACATTTGATCTACGGTTGTTCATAACGCACATCATGTGAAATTTGTGAACGCACAACTTGTTATATTATCTAATATTAAGGACATGCATAAAAAATATAGCGAAAAACTAAAGAGAAGAAGATTGAAAAAATGTATTTATTTCCTTCTTCTTCTCTTTATTAGAGATGAGAGATGAAAATACATATGTTTGCCTATTTTGTCCGTGAGAAGAGAGGTGAGATTGGGGGAGGGAAAGAGATGAGAGATGAGAGACCGAGGAGAGGGAGAGGAGAGAGGGAGATTAGAATATACCGAGGAGACAGTGGGTATATGTGTTTGAATATTTAAAATCTAACCTAAAATCTAAAATTCATCCTAAAACAAACGACCGAACGAATGACCGACCGAACGAACGAACCAACGACCAACCGACCAAACGAACACTCGTTCGTTCGTCCGTCCGTTCGTTTGTTCGTTCCGTTGTTCGTTCGTTCGTTCGTCCGAACGTCTGTCCGCGTCCGTCCATTCGTCCACGTCCGTTCGTAGGTCCACGAACGAACGAACACTCGTTCGTTCGATCGTCCGTCCGTACACGTCCGTCCATTCGTCCACGTCCGTTCGTTCGTCCACGAACGAACGAAGGAACACTCGTTGGTTCGTTCGTTCGTCCGTCCGTTCGTCCACGAACGAACGAACACTCGTTCGTTCGTTCGTGTTCGTTCGTTCGTTCGTCTGTCCGTCCGTCCACGTCCGTCCGTTCGTCCACGTCCGTTCGTTTGTCTACGAACGAACGAACAAACGAACACTCGTTCGTTCATTCATCCGTCCGTCCATTCACATCAACTAATTCACATAAAAATTTTTTGGAGCAACTATTTCACATGAAAAAATTCATCAACAAAATTCATAAAAATAATAGTCCATTTTACATTTCCATCAAAATTTACTATAGTTCCATCAAATAAATAACAGTCCATTTTACGTTCTATAGTTCCATCATATTAATGACAGTCCATTTTACGGTGAAATCAAAAATTTAAAGTCCTACGTATCATTTTTACTGTCACAATCTCACAACAATCTCATTTTGAAGTCCTAAACAGAATTTTTCGCATCATATCTCAATTGAAAAAATTTAAAGTCCTACACATTTTCACAACATATAACAATTGAAGCCCCCACTGTATCCATCCATCCATTCATCATTCCATCACAGTATAAAAAATATAAACATCCATTCATTCATTCCAACAGCACCCTATACGCTAAATCCATCAAAAATCTCAATTTGACTATATGTAAGCTCAACTGGAAGCATGTTGAATGGATTTTCTATATATCAACACTCGATGTCAGGTCTGCATCAGTTTCCCATGTGGTGGTGTGGCCAAATCGCCAAAATAGTCCATATTTGATCGTGCTCTTCTTTCTCCGCATTTTATGACGATTCCTACTACGGTTTAAACCATTCTTTATTCTTTACTAATCATGGATGTTGCTTGACCCCTAGTTGTTTCTTACTAGCTCAACTTGGACATCTTTTCGTTACTTGCCTAGTTGGGTATGTATGTGACAGATCTAAAATGGTGCACGGGAAGTTTTACTTTGTATGAAAAAGGGAGTGTAACAGGGTAACTTAGCTATTTATTTTGTGCTGACAATTTTTCCTTGAAGAGGATTTTGTTATCTGCACGCACATGTTTATAAATGCTAGCTCTTTTTTTCTAAGGATTGGATTTTCCCGCAAAGTATAGAGTTTATGTGGGTAACATTTTTTTTCAAACTTCTGATTGTGAAAATCGACTGAAGGGTTAGATGCTATATATATGTGCCAGAATTTAATTATATATGCAACTGTTTCATTGAAAAAGATTTGAAATTTTTCAAAGATTTATTTTTTTCAATATATTCTGAGCATTATAACAATTGAAGCCCCCACTGTATCCATCCATCCATTCATCATTCCATCCCGGTATCAAAAATATAAAAATCCATTCATTCATCCCAACAGCACCCTATATGCTAAATCCATCAAAAATCTCATTTCATTCATTCATTCATTCATCAACACATTTCATTCAATAAATTTCATCAAAATTCTCACTGTAAAATGTCACCTGTGGTTGCGGCCGGTGAGGGAGTTCCTCGGCGTCGGTGAAGGGGCGGACGGCGGCGCGGCGGTGAGCCGGTGAAGGGGCCGACAGCGGCGGTGGCGGTGTGGAGGCTGGCGGTGAAGGGGCGCGCCGATTGAGGCCGGCGGGTTGAGGCCGGCGGGCGGTGGCGCGATGGGGCAAGCGGCGGTCGGTCGTCGGTCGTTGGCGCGTCGGTCGGGTTGAGGCCGGCGGGCGGACGACGCTAGATCTGGTCAGAGGATGGGCAGCGAGGGCAAGGCGGCAAGGGTGTGGTGGCGGGCGGACGGCGACGACGGTGATTAGTTGAGGCCGGCGAGGCCGTGACGAGAGGCGGCACGGGCGGCGGCGCCGAGAGAGAAGGCGGCGTGGGGAATGGGCGGTGAGGTGCGGCGGCGAGGGTGCGGCGGTCGGCGGTTGGTCGGCAAAATTTTTGGCAGCCTTGCGGCGTAGATCTGAAATTCACCGGGGACATGAAATTTTTGGGAGCCTGCGTTCCTGTTGTATAGGCGGCGATTATCGTGTGCGGGCGGCTTAAAAGCTCGCACGGGAAAACGATCTTCCCGTGAGGGCGGTTTAAGCCGCCTGCACGCGAAGATATTTTCCCGTGCGGGCAGTTTAACCGGCCTGCACGCGATAATCGACCCCCCTCTCTTTTTTTCATCAAATTGGATATTAATGAAAAATTATCAAACTGATTCAAAAAATTACCAAATTTTTCCATACATCAATATATGCTAATTATTGCCTATGGAAAATTTTTTTGAAATCAAACGACAATTCGGCCGTCACTTTCTCTTCAAATCTAACCAATCCTTCTCAACACTTCTAATCTTCTCCGGAGAATCTTCGGTTTTGTGAGCGTTGTATGTGATAAAATATTCGAAACCTTCTCAATTTTTACCAGTCTCTACGTATAATATCATGACATCTAGACAATTTTCATGATTTTCCGACTTCGTTTGCTATTTATACAATTTTAAAATCATTTGGTCAATAGGTTCCTAATCATGTTTCATGAAGAAAAATTCAAAATTTATTCTCATTTATAGGATAATGACTCAAGCAGGTCTAAATAACATAAATATAATTTTTTCACTAATTTTATTCTATTTTTTAATCACTTGTAGTTCAAATGTGAGACTTGGCAAAAAAATTCATGAAAATAAAATAAATCAAAGAAATATAGCAAAACCAATCAAAAAATTACCAAATTTTATAATCCGCGGTATTAAACAAAGGACATAGTGGATTAGGTAACACCTCTTTTGAGAGGAAAGATCTATGAAAGCTGAAAGCCCATTCTCATTCTATTCTCAATTTCATCTACTTTCTTGGCTCAGGTGACTATCTATCGCCCGGTGAGTATTGCGAGTGAGAGCCTCAGGCACAAGTTCCGAGAACAAGACCAATAATCAAATAAGGAAGCTAAGTATAGGACTTGTCTGTAGGCGGAATAGTGTACGTCGTTAAGCAATACGGCAAGCGTAGTCGATAGGCAAAGAGCTCGCCTGAAAATGAAATGAATATGATTATGCCCATCTACATGTTGTATTTACATAGTAGAGAAAGTTTGGAGGGTGGAGAAGAAACATAATATACACAAAAAACAAACTACCGTTTTATAATTTTTGGATTAACATCCTTCCGCATGGATGCAAACTTTGATTCGTCGAGGACACTTTCAATGCGTTTCATCCGCGTAGGAAGATCTGTGAATAACGAAATGGCGTCGTATTGATTATAGTTGGACGCGTCTTCAATGTTGTCAATACCAATGATGTGTTGTTTGCCTGATACAATAATGTCCATCTTTTCATCGGAAGGATCCTTCACATAGAAAACTTGTGCAACACACTCGGCAAGGACCCATGGATCATCCTTGTGTCCAATTTTACTCCGTTCAGCACACATAAATCTAAATTTATCTACCATGTTGTCTTTCACCCATTGGCATCTGAGAACAGAGATCTGAATGTTTAAACCGTAGTCAAGTTTCCATATTTCTTGTATGATCCCATAGTATGATTTCCTCTGCACTGTTGCGTCCAACGCTTCGACATGAACCCCACTGTTCTGCACTGAGCTTTTCTTGTCTTTGCTGTTGGTGTAAAAAGAGTATCCGCCGATGTCATACCCTTGCTATGAGGTCACAAGGCTTGTTGGGCCAGCTGCAAGTCTTTCTACTGTTTTTTCCTCGAGTGATTCACCAGACGATAGATTTTGATCCTTAAGCCATTGGGGGAAGTGTGCTTCTGTTCTTTTGAAACTCAATCATCGGATCGCCCAGGATTGCATGCTCTGATCTCGGAAGTTTGTTGCTCAATGTAGGGGCAAGGATGGCGAGTTGTTGAAGAACACTGTTGTGTGCATCTGATACGGCTTTGTAATTGTTGTCGTAGAAGCATTTTCTTCCTACCGTACCCTTCCCAGATAATCTTCCATCATGTCGAGGCATCGGTATCCCAATGGGGTTGACATCTTTCATATAATCTAGGCAACACTCGACAACCTCCTCAGTTGTGTAACCCTCTATCATTGAGCCCTCCAGATGAGCACGATTACGGACATACCCTTTCAGAACAGCCATGTATCGCTCATACGCCCACATTTGATGTAGGTATAGAGGACCAAGTTCAATAATTTGAGGGACAATGTGAACAATGAGATGTTCCATCATGTCGAAGTACGATGGAGGAAAAAACATCTCTAGCTGGCAAGCTGTCTCGACTGCGAATTTCTGAAGGGGTCCTAATTCTTCCGGATCAAAAACTTTCTGTGATAATTAAAAAAATAGCACAGCTTTGTTATCACTACCTTGGTGTGCACTAGTTTCACCGCCCTTATAGCGATAGGGAGAAACATCGTAATCATCTTATGACAGTCGTGAGCGTTGTATCCAAAAATCGACAAATCTTTCATTGATACTAGTTTTCGGATATTTGATTGGAATCCAGTCGGCACTTTCAATCCACGAAGACATTTACAGAAAGTTTTTTCTCTTCTAGTGTCATTGAGTAGCATGCCGAAGGAATCTCAATCTTACCATTCGTTAGCTCTATTGGGTGGAGATCTTTCTTTATGCCCAAATTGACCAGGTCGTTACGTGACTTCAACCCATCCTTTGTTTTACTAGGGATGTCAAGTAAAGTCCCGATGGTGCTCTCCAGGTCTTTCCAGTACGTCAGGTACTTGAAAAAAATTGAATGTTTCTTGAAGGGCAGCGTGTTTTCTACCACTTCTTTCTTCCTCTTGCCTGAAGCTCTCTTTCCCTTGTCTAACATGACCTTTATGTTCCTTGTCAGCTTGAACACCATGGAAACATCCTTTGCTTCGGGGACAGTACCTACCTCAACAGTTTTGTCAAAAAAGGTAGCCATCACAAGATACCTATGCTTCTGTGGTAAGAATCGACGATGACACATGTAAACTAAATTTTTTGATGAGGTCAGGTATATGTACGATGTGTTGTCTAGACATATCAGACATCCGGTCTTTCCTTTAATCTGTCCGGATAGGGAAAAATTGGCTGGTAGATCGTTTATAGTAACGAATATGATAGCACGCAGAGTAAAATACTCCTGGCGGTATGCATCAAATAATCGTAGACCCTCTTCCTACATTTCTTGCATATCCTCCATCAAAGGTTTAAGAAACACATCTAGGTCGATGCCAGGCTGTTTTGGCCCTTGTATAAGAAGAGTCAACAAAATGTACTTTCGCTTCTGACATAACCATGTCGAAAGGTTATACATGGTGAGCAAAACTGGCCAAGTGTTGTGCGAGCTGCTTAGGTCACCGAATGGGTTCATTCCATCCGTGCTCAACGCAAACCTGACATTTCTCGGATCATTTGTAAATTTTGGGTGCTTCGAATCAAAATTTTTCCACTGTCGAGCATCGGCAGGATGTCGAATCATACCATCCGTCTTTCGACCCTCTTGATACCATCTCATCAACTCGGTGTCGGTGGGGTTCGAGAACAATCGCTTCATTCGATCTTTGACTGGCAAGTACCACATCACCATGGCCGGAATCTTTTTCCCTGGCTCGACCAATGAATTTGGTTCGGCAATGTCACTATCGGCGGCATTGTTATCCTTTTTGTACCTACTCGCCCCACAAGTTGGACACTTGTCCAAGTCAGCGTATTTCTTGCGATAAAGTACACAGTGATTAATACATGCATGGATCTTTTCCACACCAAGTGATAATTGACATATCAGTTTCTTGGCTTGATAGGTGTTAGCTGGCAACAAGTTATGCTTAGGAAGCATAACTCTCAGGAGACCCATCAAGTCGTTGAAACTAGTATCAGACCATCCGTGCCTGGCCTTCAATCTAAGAAGTTCTAGCACCAACCGCAACACTGTATAATCCATATCACATCCCTTTGCTTGATCGTATAAAAGATCTTTCGCTGCTTTCTGCAACGCCTCCCAATTGTTTAAATCTCTTGCTGTCACTGTTAGGACCTCTGGTTCACCGTGCCGCAACAAATCCTCAAGATCAAGATCAATATCAACCTCTGCCTCGTCAAAACCAGAGCCGCCAAAATCACCCGTCATTTCACGAGACATGTCCTCAATTATAAAATTCTCTGCCTCATCGAACCAAATATCAGGATTCTCTTCCGGAGGGGCGACTTCCCTGTGATAAGTCCAAACTGTGTATTTCTCCATAAATCCACGCTGAATTATGTGTCCGAGAATTATATTCGGATCTTTCAACATCTTCTGATTCTTGCAATTCACGCAAGGACAAAAAATATCCTTCCTATTCTCCCTCAAAGCGTGTGCCTTAGCCTTATCAATAAATGTTGATGTTTCTCTCATGAACACCGGATGAGTTCTTCGTGTCTCATATATCCATATCCGATCCATCTAAAAACAGTGACAGCATAAATTAATATTATATTACCGATGTTTTCTAAATAAATAAATTAAACTTAAATCCTACTTTATAACTAAAACCTCATGCACAACAAATAATAATAATGAGACTAAAGTAGTTACCAAAAAATGATTCAATAAAAAAACAAGATATTTGACCTATAAATTACAAAAATAGCTCAACATATATAACAATTCAAACAAGTTTAAATATCTTCGCATTCAACCGATAAAATTTTACAAAACCGAAAGCAAATGAAGGAGATGATCAAGCACGTTACCTTTTATATTGATTTCAATTGAAGATTTAAAGTCTAAAGCCTTCCAAAAAAATAAAATGCCTATTATTTGAGAGTCAAAAACCGAGTTAAAAAGTTCAAATATCTTCGCATTCAACTAATAAAATTTTTTAAAAATGAAAGCAAATGGAAGAGGAGATCAAGTATGATACCTTTTGTATTGACTCCAATTAAAAATTCAAGTTCAAAACCTTTCCCCTATAATTGCCTTTTTTGGAGAGAGAAAAATACCATGGTAAATGCACAACTGTTGGGTTTAGCGGAAAATTTATTGCGCAATAGTTGGCATCATCGCATGCGGTCCACTTAACTGTCCGCACGAGAAAATGCATTATCCCGTGTGGTTCCTTAAGTGGACCGTACGGGATAATGCGGTATTATCCCGTGCGGTCGGTTAAGTGGGCCGCATGGGATAATTCATTATCCCATGCGGGCTAATAGCCGGCCCCCCGGGACCGATTTTTTCAGGCACGGCCTCTTATGGTCCGTCTGGAACCTATTGGGGGCCTCGTCCACAAAATCGTTTCTCCAATAGTGTATGTTTCTTCACATCTTGTATAGTCTAAAAGTCATATTTGTTTCTATTAAATCTATATTTTAAGACTCACATTGACTATAATTTTTCCTTTAAAATACTATATGGGTCCCACATATCATATAGAAACGATGTTTAAGATATGTATAATTTTTTTATCTTTACTAATTCACATGCAAGTTTATAACAAATTAGTGTATATGAAACAATTAAATCGATGACACGATAGTACAAATAATATAAATTTGTCAAAAGTAAAAGTTTCACGAGGTTTCTCGAGAAAAAGGAGTGGAACATTTTGCTTTTAATTTAAACTTAATTTGTTAGTCATATTTTCTGAACAGATTAATATACTTGCCGACATGAATGCGCGGAATATCTTCCTATCTGTTCTAAATGGCACAGGTATGCTCGCGCGTTGTGATGTACATATACTTTGGTTCTTTTCCGCGTGCTAGTCTTCCCGTTCTGCACACTGTTGTGGGCAGTCGACTTGAGTTAGCCCCGTCGGAGCTCATGGGAACTGATCGCCTAACCGAGGAGAGGAGGTGCTCCACCGTGCTCCATGTTAGCCGGAGCTCATCTCCTCCACCGACTTGTCATCGACCGAGCTTCGTCCCCACGCCCAGCCAAATCGGCCTTAGCGCGCTCGGTGCAGCTGCCAACCTTTCCACCGGGAGTTTTCCCGGGACTCCTCCCTAGCCACCGTCGAGCTGTGCCGCTGCCGTCACCATGAGCGCTCGTGCTGCTGCTGATTGACAAGCGGACCTCACCATGTTTTCGGTCAAAACTATCGATTTTTAGTTAATCAAGTTAATCTAACTACAAGATTGCCCTAGACACCTATAGACAGTTTTGCACGAAGCTAAAAGTTCACAGAGATAGATTCAGTGTACAACTCTAAAATTCTAAAATTTTATGAAGGTACCATGAAGTATATTTGGACTACAAATCTTATCAAAGAGTTAAAATTTGACTTCACATGTTGAAAAAAAAAAAATTTAACTGTGAATATACATTTACTTAAATACTATTTAAGTAAAGTTTATTTTATTATTTTTTAACTTGTAAAGTCAAATTTAAACTTATTGGTGAAGTGACATATTACATATAATATATCTTGTCATTTTATTTGAAAGTTTTTATAATCATATGCAACCAATAGATGAATGCCCACCCAAATGATTAAAATTATTTCCCAAATCTTAGCTTTTATATATATATAAGGTAGGCTTAGATTTCATATATAACCTTTAACTTCTACTTTTTAACTTTTATTTCTAAAATATAATTATATTTTATATACAACTATATTAATTAATTTATATCATTATAATATGGACCATCATTAATCATATTCATTTTCTTTTTTTCGATTAACATGAATATTTTAGCCCTTCGTAACTAACTTGACGATTTTTTTTTTAAAGTTATCTTGATAATATATTAGATAGATGGTTAGTTTACTATATTGACATGTGGGCCCTGTTTAAGGAATATCATTAAAACCTTTCTCAATACGTGTGTCGCATCACATGATCATTATTCGGTCAACTTTGACCTTTTACCCATATCTTTAGAAACTATCATTCACAGAAACACTTTGCCTTTAGAAAATAAATTCTTTTCTAAAAGAAAATACACCTGGTCCCACCTATCAGTAAGTCAATCATTTTCCCATAACAAAAATAATTCAGCAAAGAAATTAAAAACGACTGTAGTACAATCTATTATTCCAGTCAAGTGAAACCCTTTCGGAAATTCATAACTAATGCAAATTGACTCTAAATTGAGTGAAACTTATATCTAAAATTTTGTAAATTCTGACCCTACCTTCTACCACAGAGATTAAAATTGTCACAAACGTACTTTATACCTAAAACATTCTTTATGCTTTAAATATACAGCCAAACTGGTTAATTAATTAGTATGCTAGATTGTCTTTAGTAAAATTTTAAATTAAAAATATTATGATAAATAATTTATTGTTTACTAAACTTGTTTTCCTGAAGGTAATATGTGGACCAAATTAGAGTGAATAATTTCTGATCTTTCAAAAAAGGTTTTGTTGAGAGTTAGACAGCAAGAAATATTGGTCTAACAACATAGACATACATGTCAGTTGTTGTAGCCTTTCTAAAGGTTGAATTTTTCTACAAACAACAAATGAGTGAAATATACCAGTGGTGATGCGAATCTACCTACCAATTATAAATTGTTCTTTGCATATGAATCATAACATAAGGTGAACTCGTTTCTCTCTAAGTCCATACATGAAATATATGAGAATTTGATGCCACATAATATTTGTCACTTGATTAATTTCAGACATGAGAGATTTGAACCATTGGCAAGCATAAACAACATGTGGGTCTAGCGGGAGGGTAAGGGAGGTAGTGGCACACATGGAGAAGATCGGTTGTTCTTCTATTCTATTCGTGCAGTTGGTGGCGAATTGTGCACTGATGTGAAGCCTATCAACATGTGGCTTACATATTTCTAAAGCTTATCATGTCCACTTTTCAATGGATCAAACAACACGTCAATCGGTGCTTTCTATCAACAACAATTGCATGTTGAAGACATCCTGCATGGTCGGACCGGTGGCACTTGAGCAGCGGCATTGTTGTTGGATATGAGCCTTGCACGACATGTATGGATGGGGTTCTATTATCCCAAGGCCCATCTTAGGTTGGGAAGGAGTCCATCTACAAGTTTCCTACAGATTGAAGCCTTCCAAAACAAGAGTTTGAATATAAGGAAGAAAAGATTCAATTCGGACTTGTTTGCGCCAGCCTGGACATACCTGGACTAAAATATTTGTTTCTCTCTTGTTCGGGATCCGTTTTGAACGTGTGAGTACTAGTTGGAAAGCTAACTTCATGGCCCACGTAATGGAAAGGACTACGGATACTATTTCCTTTCAGTTTCACTGCAAGAGCCAAAATGATCCAATGGTGTTGCAGATAACACTACTACATAGCACCCCATAGCTGCTGGTTGAGAACCCCTTATAGGTGCCGATTTTCCAACTGACACCAATTTGGAGGCATCTTTGCCCATTGGCATAGGTGTTGGTTCTAAGTATACAACTGGCACCTTTGGTTTTCTAGGAGCAAAAAAAAGAAAGTCAACTCTCGACCGGCTCAAAATTAAGTCGATTCATCGAGCCCCACATCCCCAAAATGATTCCACAAACACCCTAAAATGAAGATGAACACATGAAGAACACATGAACACATGAACCACAATAAATAATCCCTAGATTCTTATTTCAACAGACGAACAACACATCCAAATCCCCAAGATCAACACAAAAACATGAATAAACATCAACAATCACAAGAATAATTCACAATAGCTAAATTAGGAAGGAGAGAGGGAGGGGAAGAGGGCGGATCCGCTAGTCGCCGACACCATCGCACCTCCAACCCACAGTCACCTTCGTACCTCCCAAACCATCACCATGGAGATCGGAGGCGGCTAGATCCGACGGCCCCCGACCTCTAGGTAGCCATATCTGGCGACCCCCACCACCACACCGACGGATCCACCGGCCAGGCCACCGAGGAAAAGTGGAGGAGAGAGGAGAGGGAGGGGTGGTCATCACCGTGTCCTCTGTAGTCACTCATCCCTTGTTCTCCCGGGACACCCTCTCCGTCAACTGTCGCCGCATCCAGCGGGTGGAAGGAGAGATCAAAGAGGGGGTTCTGACGAATAGGAGGTGGCCCGTGGCCCCTCTTCTGGCGAAGGAGAGAGAGACAGAGTGGGAGATAGAGATGGTGAGGAAGAGAGAGGAAGGGTCGGGGGTGGGAGGAAGGGAAGGCGCTAGAGGGGCCACGTAGCAGCGGCGACGGAGGAAGGGGAGGAGGAGGAGCAGTGAAGGAGAGGGCGAGGAGCGGTGGCGTGATGCGTGAGGGAAGGGGATAAGAGGAGCGTCATATGATGCGAGTGGGTGAGTGGATAAGGACGAGGGCGTGAGTGGATATATGCGTGCTATGTACCGGTTCTTTAAAACACCGGCACCTTTAATATATTATAGGTGCCAATTTTTGGGCTTGAACCAGCACCTATATTTTCCTCCGTATAGGTGTCAGCTTTTTCTAAATAGCCGACACCTATTCCCAACTATCAGTGTTGGTTTCGGTTGCACCTCTAGTATAGGTGCCAATTTTTTCTGTAAGCCTGCACCTATAAAAGGAATAGGTACCGGTTCAATTTGCACTGGCACCTATGAGCCGTCACCTATAGGGCGTCTTATAGTAGTGTATGTTTCAAGATTGTGTTGTATTTCATTCCTAGTTAGTTTCTTACCCATGTGATGACTATATTTTCCTTTGTGCATGACCCAAGAGGGTAGACCACATTTATTCTTATGAAAATTGTAGCATGGTTTCTCTTGTTCTTCTGCTAGGTTTTGTGCCGCCGCCACCAAACTAGAGAGAGGAATTGGAAGTTGCTTTTCCTTGCAGGGAATTGAGGGGGCAATAGATCCACTATTGCGTCATTGAGTGGATAAACCTATCAAAGTGTGTGGTTTTGCGAATTTGTGGTGAAAGGTGTTTTGCACAAGCAACGTGTTGTTCATCCAGTTCATGAGGTTTCATGGTGTATCTGGATTCTATGTCGAGAAGGTCGGGCTATGCCCCCGTATCATCTTGGTATCAGAGCAGGGTTGTCTGGGTAGGATCTTTTACCCTAGCTACATATTTAATTTCTGTCCTATACACGAAAACCCTAAAAAAACAGCCCGTAGTTTGCAATCTGGTTCTAGTATATTTGTTAGGTTTTAGTCCATTAGACTTGTGTTTGGTTACTGATATCAGCTTTCCATTGTGTTACCTTTTGGCCTATATTAGTTTATCTTGTGTGCTTGTTATTGGTTGTGTTCTGAATTTTTAGTCGATGTCATTTAGTAAAATTGTCATCAATGTTGCATAAAGAGTCCGAATTCATTATTTAAGTACTTGTTGGAAAGAGCACGCGGTGTCCTACAAACCATTATCTCCGGTGAACGTCCTAATTCGACCATTATCTGCGTGTTTCTAACCCAACAAAGTTTGTTGTTTGTTTTGAGTTTGTGTCATCTTATAGTTTTTTTGTGTGTTGAGTCCATATATCAAAAATGTATTACAAAAATATTGCATATTCTATCCTTTGCAAATACTTTTGAACCCATCGAGACTAGTTGTAGGAAGTTTCTCTCGGGCTTTGCACAGTTGTAATTTTACAATGATAATTGTATTGTGCAATCTGGTGTGCTGACCGTAGTAGCAAAAAAAAGAGAATAGAAAATTAAAGAAAAGGTTTCAGCCAAAAGAAAAAAAAGAGAAGTGTTGTGGTCGCTGCATTGATTGATTATTTCATAAGTGAGCCTTTGATTAATTTGTGCAAATCCTGTAGCCCAATTATTAATTTCAGCAATCAGCTCCGTCCCTCCTTGTACTTTTGCAACATGAGCTTTGGTTATATATTTAGTTGCCGATAGCTCTTTCCTTGGTTGCATAAGTTCCATTAGCGTTGCATGTGAGTTGTTGTACACTTCACTTATATCTTGTGCTCAGCAACTAGACATTTTGTTCTAGCTTGGATTATTACTTAATGAAACAATATCTTCAACTTATATTTGCTAGGACAAACATTAAGCCCTCCAAGCTCCAAATATTTACTACTTGTGCAATTGCTCCTGAACTATGAATTCGCGTAACTATCACCATTGAGTTGACTACTACTAGCAAGGTGTGATCAAACCGTCATCTCAAAAAAAAGGGTAAGAACATCGAATGGTAAGAAGAGTGAGGTTGAGTGAATTCCATATAAATTCAGCCAGCATGTACATCTTGTGTTCTTGTATAACTAAAATGGCAGGAAATATGAAGTTGATGTTGCATATTAGTGGTATCTTTTTGGATGAGGAAGATGGTAGAAGTACCAAAGTGTTTCACTCAAGATGCAAGGTTAAGTATGCTTCTTGTGCCATCACAACTGATGATTTGAGCACAATCAACTTGGTCAGTATTGAGCTCATGGAGATGTTGAACCTATTCACATGTCCACATCCTGATTCATATCTACTAGAGTGGACAAATGGCAATCTCAGCATTACAAGAATAGTAAAAGTGCCCTTTTTATTAGGAGAATTTTCAGATAATGTTGAGTGTGATGTGGTTCCAGTGCATATGTCATCATGTCATATATTATTGGGATGGCAATGGATGAAGAGTCAAAAACTTAAAACTTGTTCTAGCAAAAATTCTTATTCATTGCTACAAAAGGCAAGACAAAGTGATACTTCGTCCAATACCTTCAACCTTATATCTTATTGATCGGGAGTAAAGGAAGCAAAGAACAATGGAATATGTGTTATCCAAGAAGCAAGAGTACATAGTCAAGCATGGGACATTCCCTTCAGCTAATGTGACATGTAATGAAGTTATATCAGTTCATACAACACAATAGATCATGGTTGATGGCAAATGTACCATTGCTAGCCCATGGTCAATACAAGATGAGATGCAAGAAAACCCATGTGAGGAAGAGAGCCACATAGCCAAATCGAGTGAGAGTATTGAAAAGAGCAACTTGTGTGATTCTATTAAATGTGAGGCTGAGTGCATCCAAAGTTTGAGTGTGAGAGATACACCAAAGTAAAATAGAGAAGTAGATGATAGTCCATGTGAGGTTATTTCTGAAACTAACGCATTAGTCTCTATTTCTAGTGTTGTTTCTCACAATGTGCAGGCTGACAAAAAAGAGAAGAAGCTCAATGTTATAGTACCAGCACCTATTCAAGAGCAATATGAGGAGATAACCACAGTTGGAGATATATAGTTATTGTTGTTGTGGTTACAACTTTAAGAAATAGGTGGTACCGATCATCAAGTGCCTCCTAGAGCACCAACATTATATTTGGAGAATGTAAAAGGTAAATTTGGTGATGCTGATTTTTTATTGGAGAGTAAATCTGAACATACAAATGTTGCAATTAAGCCTTGTTTGTTTTTGATCATAAGTTTATGGTTCCATATTTTGAATCTGATATGTTTAATTTACATGATGTGGAATTATTTACGCATAAGGAAGTACTATCTAGAATACCCCCAGCTGATTCTTTCTATGGTAGCATGTTGAGCTGCCATTTTTGATTGAGAATGTTTGTGGACTTTTGTGTTTCATATCACTAGTTAAATGGTCTTGTATTTCTTTGATTATGATTAGTGATTATGAAATTGACAATGAATTTTGTTTGTATAGATTATGCATATGTTGTGACAAGTTTGCTACTTTGGGGTTGAGTATTATAGAACATCAATCTGTTGTTCAAAATTTTGAATTGCTTGGCATGAATGGATGGTTACTGTCTTATTGTTTCAATCAAAGTCCAGTACATGCAATTTTATATTCTTGAAGCAACTTATTTTCAAAATCAGACTAGCGCAGCTAAAGCATGGAAGATTGCAAGTACTTTTTCACCAACTTGCTATTTGTTACTTCTGCCTTTTGCCTCTTGTGTAATCTTGCAAAAGTTGGGGATGACTTTTCATCAGGGGAGGGGGAATGATATGAGTAGGTATGATGTGAACAACTGGAAACACATGATGTAATGTCCTATGGCTACTATGCTTATTGTATTGTTGCAAAGCAAGGGAACCTTGAAACTAATGACATATACATATGTCATCCATACATGTTATTTCCTTTATTTAGCACAATTTCAGATTACCAAAAGCGAGGACAACTTTTCTTGAAGAAAGAAAGGATGATGCGGATCTACCTACCAATTGTACATCATCCTTTTCATGCAAATCACAACATAAGGTCATCTCGTTTCTCTCTAAGTCCATGCGAGAAATATACAAGAATTTGATGCTACAAAATATTTGTCACTTGTTTCACAAATGAGAGATTTGAACCATTGGCATGAATAAACAAATGTGGGTCCAATGGGAGGTGAGGGAGGTATTGGCATACATGGAGAAGATTGGTTGTTCTTTTGTTCATGAAGTTGGTGGTGCGAGTTATGCATCGATCTGAAGGCTTTCGACATGCATGGCTTACATATTTCTAAAGCTTCTCATGTCTACTTTCCAATGGATCAAACAACATGTCAATCGGTGCTTTCAATCAATGGCAATTGCATGTTGAAGACATCGACTGGAAGCACGCGACATGTTTGGATGGGGTTCTATTAACCCAAGGCCCATCTTGAATTGGGAAGGAGTCCATCTACAAGTTCCCCATGGATTGAAGCCTTCCAAAACAAGGAGTTTGAAGAAAAGATTCAATTCAGACTCGGTTTATGCTAGCATGGACATACCTAGACTAAAACGTTTGTTTCTCCCTCGTCCAAAGTCTGTTTTGGACGTGTGGGTACTTGTTGGAAAGCTAATTTCATGGCACACATGATGCAAAGGCCCGCGAACACTAATTCCTTCTGGTTTAACCGTAAGAGCCAAAATAAATTGATTCTGTTGTAGATAGGTTTCCAGATTGTGTTGTATTTAATTCCTAGTTAGTTTCTAACCCATATAATGGCTATATATGCCTTTGTACATGACCCAAGAGGATAGACCACATTTATTCTAACAAAAATTGCAGCATGTTTGCTCTTGTTCTTCTCCAAGGTTTTGTACTGCTTCTGCCAAACTAGAGAGAGGAATTGGGAGTTTATGCCATTGATTGTTCTTGCTTTTCCTTGTAGGGAATTGATGGGGTAATAGATTTACTTTTGTGTGGTCGAATGGATCAACTTATCAGAGCGTGCGGTTTTGCAAATTCGTGGTGAAAAGTTTGTTGCACGGGCAACGTATTGTCCATCTAGTTCGTGAGATTTCGCGTTATATCTGGATCCTACGTCGAGAAGGTTCGGCTATTCCCCCATATCAAGTGCTCCCTAAACTTTTTAGGTTTGTGTAACCTATGTCTGTAATTTAAAAATGTTTATCTGGGTCCCAAAACTTACTAAAGTGTGTTGTATCAGGTCCAAAATTACCATGTCACCTCCATAATCGTGTGTAGCTCTAATCTGGCTGCCAGCTACCCTCTTCTCTCTCCCATATCTCCCTTTATTTCAAATCTCTTTGCCAAGTGGGATGACTATTCTCTTTCTTCCTTCCTCTCTTATTTCTCTGTCAAGGCAGGCAAGAACTCAAGAGCCACCAACATGCGCATGATCGAGGCTCCCGCCAGCTCAGACGCTACCACCGCCTCTAATGCCACAAAAGCAACACCAGTTGTTGGTATTTGATACGGTCATAAATAAATCCGTAAGCACATGGATACTATTGTAGTATTTCAGTCGGGAGTATTTCAAGGGTATCATATTTGTTTTTAGTAGGGAAAGCGATGATGTAAAGATTGAGTTCATATATTTATAATCAAGATATAATTAATATACCATAGTCTAAGCAGGGGCAAATGATAATAATAATACTTTGGTAGTATGACTCACTGGAGATTCAACTCTATAAATAATACAATGGTTAGTGGAGAAGAACAAAAAAGAGCTAAAATTCATATGTGTGTGCCCCAAGGCCTAGATCTTCGCATTTTTCAAAGCACATAGATGCATAGGACATTAGTTTTACCCACTTCATTGGCAAAAGTTGGGGGAGGGGGTCGAAACGACATTTACAGTGACCGTCAACAAGCTTCTCTAGATATCGATGACAACAGGTCCACCCAACCATGACTAGCCTAAACATCAAATAAACTATTCGAACTCTAAAAAACTAACGTGCATAATTTAAATGTTTGAAAGTACGAAGATAAGGGGTGGTATAGTGCCCATGCATGCCCATGTAGTACCTTAGAAACAAATAAACTAGAAGAGTGAGTATGAAATATTTAACAAATAGGTATGGAAATATAAACAAAACAAAATATATAATACTGCTAGTAAGAAACGATGTAAAACATTTTTTTCTTTCAACAAACAAAACCACATGAAATAAGCAAGACCAATGCTTACTCAAGGATACCGAATAAAGAAGCAAATGACAGCATCATGGCTTCGTATGGCACATGAATTATATAATCAAATTGAGAATCTAGGAACATAAAACTAGAAAAAAAACTTGAATATATAACTAGAAATGGTATCAATGAATAAATTAAGAAAAATGAAAGAAAATAAATAGACCAAACTAGTCCATCTATCACAGCAAGTAGTTTGTCATACACTTGACTACCACAAATTTGTGACCAATCCTATGATTCCACAAAATCCCCTAACCTTCCTTTTATTCTGCTCTCCACCCTTTCCCCTCTCTCAGTTA